>JAGEOH010000018.1:0-19807 GCA_032207245.1 Pardosa pseudoannulata | reverse complement strand
ACATAAATCAGCGTGGCAAACAAATAGAGCAGTTAATCCAAGACCATCGCTTCTGAATACCAATGAAATTACCTATTTTCATTCTCCGAATAGAACCTACCATCACCTTGACTTAGCCATATGTTCTCCGCAGCAATACCCTTTCTGGAACCTCAAAGTCGACTCTGACCTCCACAATAGCGACCATTTCCCCATTATCCTTACAGGCATTTCCCATATTAAGCCTAATCAGCGTTCCCCCTATATATTTTTGATATCGCTGATTGGAATTTATTTAGCAGTCTAGCAAAAATAACTAAAGATATGGTAGAAAATAGGACTATCGATGAAGCCGTCGAACTTGTAACAAATACTATTATTCAAGCAGCAGACTCTTCTATTCGAAAATCTCTTGGTAGCTATCGCCAACAGACAAAGCCGTGGTGGAACCAGGAATGCCAAAATGCTTACAGAGCTCAAAGACGGGCCTGGAATAATTTTAAAAGATATCCTACTACGAACAACTTTCTGATTTACAAAAAATACAAAGCCATCTTCCGACGGATTTTAAGACGCAGCCAAAAGGATTCTTGGGCCAGATATGTCAGTAGCATAACTACTTCCACCTCTACTAAAATTATGTGGGATAAAGTAAGACGCAGCTCTGGGGTCTACCCTAACAATCAAATTCACATCCTTGAAATCAATAACCAAAATATCTCTTCCTTAAATGACATTTCAAACGCCATTGCTTCTACTTTTGCTTTTATCTCCTCAAAGACCAATTACTCGTCATCCTTTATGAAACACAGAACTTTAATAGAAAAAAACAAAATAAACTTCCACACTAAACTCTTTTTTTCCGTACAATAGTGATCTTACTGAACTTGAATTACATAGAGCTCTCCAGAATACCTCTAATTCTTCTGCCGGTCCGGATAATATTTCTTATTGTATGATAAAAAATTTATCACCCACATCTCTCTCCAACCTCTTATTTCTTTTCAATAGAATCTGGCATGAACATACTTACCCGACTTCCTGGAGAATGGCTATCATCATACCCATCCTGAAGCCTAAAAAAGACCCAAAGAATCCGCTTAACTACCGCCCAATTGCTCTCACTAGCTGTCTTAGTAAAACTTTGGAGAAAATTATTAGTGCTCGTCTTAATTATTACCTCGAAGTTCATAAGTGCTTATCTCTGAACCAAAGTGGTTTCCGTCGTGGTAGGAGTACCATTGACAACATTGTTGATCTTGAAAGTAAAATTCGGAACGCCTTTGTGAAGCGTCATCACATGGTGTCAATTTTCTTCGACATAGAGAAAGCGTATGACCGTACTTGGCGTTACGGGATACTGCAACAATTATACAGTTACGACATGAGGGGAAACCTGCCTATTTTTATTGAAAATTTTTTATCTTTACGTAATTTTAAAGTTCGAGTTGGAAATTGTTATTCAAATATTTTTACGCAAGAAGAAGGGGTCCCTCAGGGCAGCGTTCTTAGTGTTCATTTATTCATCATCGCAATTAATAACATTCTTAATGTAATACCGCCATCAGTTAAAGCGAATCTTTATGCAGACGATCTTCACATCTCTTGTGATGGCGTCGACATGCGTTTCATTGAACGGCAACTTCAGGCATCCGTCAACAAAATTGTGAATTGGGCTGATCGTAAGGGTTTTAGGTTTTCTGCGACAAAGAGCTGCGCAGTTCATTTCTGTAGGAAACGGGTATTCATCCTGATCCTGTTATTCAAATGGAAGGGCAAAATATAAAAATCTTGAAAGAAATAAAATTCTTGGGCGTGATCTTCGATAACAGGCTAACTTTTGAACCCCACATCATCCATCTGCGTAAGAAATGCGAGAGATCACTTAACATCTTGCGTGTCCTTTCTAATACTTTCTGGGGTGCAGACAGGACCTCTCTTTTAAAAATTTACCGTTGTCTTATCCGCTCTAAGCTCGATTATGGCTCAGTTGTGTACGGTTCTGCCAGTAAGTCCATCCTTCAAAAACTTAACATCATTCATCATTCAGCTCTTCGATTATGCTCTGGTGCATTCCGTACGTCCCCGGTTGAAAGTCTCTACGCCGACTGTTGTGAGGCGCCACTGAAACTAAGACGCGAAATTTTAGCGTCCCAATATTATTTTAGAATTTTATGTCGTCCAAATCACCCGTTCAGGGGGTTTACCTACTATAGGTAAACACGGGTGTCGCAATCCCGAGGTACCCCAGCGATCTTTTCTCATTTCTTTTCTACTCTTCTCTTCCCTTCTACTTTATTCTTATTCTTCTCCCTCGTTGCGGTTTCCTCTTTTGAGGTGAGGGCACCCCTTGAGCAGCTGTTTCCGCTCTGTTGTCTCTAGCTCCTCTTGGCGTTCAAACTGCCCACGTGTTTGCCGTGCGTGGATACCCGTGTCCTCGGAAATGGGGATCCTGGTAATTGAGGGGCTTCCTCGTAGGGGAATCATCAGAATGGAATTTCCATTATTGCGGGGAATCTCTAACACATTGCTTTGGCCTCGGCTTCGAGTAAACGGGGGGTACGTAAGTTCCGGTGCGTATCAATCGGCTGGTGGATTAGACATTGTCATCTGCTACGGTTCAAGCGATCGGTCTTCTGACTGTGAGCGTATAGGCCCGGCTAGCACTGGTGCAGAACCCTGCATCCCCTTGTTGGGCTCCATGGTGGGTGGTGCGGTCGGGTCCGAATCTCTAATTCTTTCATTATGGGTTCTAAACACAAAAATCTCCCCGTCAATGTGTCGTCAAGTGAAAGTTCTGAAACTAATGTATACACTCGTTTTTTCATAATCAAATGTATCGAAGGAAATTTCCACCAAACCTCCCCTTTTCTTGTTCACAAAACCGTCCAATCGGCTGTCGGTGAAATAACAAATATTAAAAAATTGCAATCTGGAGACCTTCTTGTGGAAGTCGCGAATGCAGTCCAAGCAGCAAACATATTTAAACTTAAGAGCGTTGGTTTAAAATCTGTATCCGTGTCTGCTCACAGAACACTCAATCAATGCCGAGGCGTTATATCTGAACCTGATCTTCAAAATATATCTGAATCTGAAATTCTGGAAAATCTAAAACAGCAACATGTCAGTGCAGTCCGCCGAATCACCATCCGCAAAGACAATAATATTTTCAATACTAAACATCTAATCCTGACATTTGACCTTCCTAAACTTCCTACTACCATCAAAGCCGGATACCTGAATTGCTCTGTCAGACCATATATACCTAACCCCCTACGCTGCTTTAAATGTCAAAGATTTGGTCATTCACAAACCTCCTGCCGTGGTAATATTACTTGTCCACGTTGTGCTGCCTCTGGACATGGCAGCGAAGGTTGCTCAGAACCATTCAAATGTGTCAACTGCAAGGGTGACCATCCTTCTTATTCAAGATCTTGTCCAAATTGGGCAACCGAAAAAGAAATACAGGCGGTCAAAGTAAAACAAAATATTTCGTACACAGAAGCACGTAACTTAGTAAAGTCAAGTACCCCCAAACCCGGACTCTCTTACTCTGCTGCCACTAAAAGTATGAAATCTGTTGGTATTCAAACTGACTCGCCTACTAAAATAGTTACTTTCACATCTCTCTCTCCGTCGCAAACTCGCAGCTCTCTCCAACCTACATCCCCAGTTCAGAAAAATAAAAATGTAACCTGTACCCAGACTACGCAAACAAAAACTCAACCGAAAAAAGTCAAAAAGAAAAATGAGAATAGCCATTCCAGACCGATGTTTACGAAAGGATCTACATATAAAGCTGACTATTTTAAAGTTAAAAAGATTCCCAAGCAACCCAACATAGACGACAGCATTCTAAATCTACGTGCCTCGGACTCTGATCTCTCTGGGGAATCAATGGAAGAAGATGTTTTTGAAAATGAGGCAAAAGGGAGCGTGAGAAATGACAATCCCCTTAAAATTTGCTCTTGATGGCTGTTCTTTCTTGGAACTGCCACGGTGTTCGCAACAAGATTGATGACCTAAAAACTCTCGTTTTCGACCATGATCCTGTCTGCCTTGCTCTACAGGAAACATACCTCAATCTTAATAGTAATCTCAAACTCTATAACTACAAGACTCTCAGAAAAGATTATGATTTGGGTGAACGTGCCTCTGGTGGAGTCGCCCTCTTGATAAAATGTGACACTCCTTCCATGGAACTCAATCTTAACACAAACCTCCAAGCCGTTGCTGCTCGGGTACATTTAAAGCATCTCACTACTATCTGTTGTGTTTATCTCCCTCCCAACGAATCAGTGTCACATAATTCTTTAAATAGACTTATCTATCAACTCCCTCCTCCTTTTATAATAATCGGTGATTTTAATGCCCACAGCCCCATTTGGGGAAGCACTGACCTGAACAATAGAGGTGAGCTCATTGAAAATCTTATTAATGACTTTTCCCTATGCATTCTGAATAACGGCGACAATACTTATTTTCACACCCCTACGCAAACGTTCCATGCAATAGACCTTGCTATCTGCTCTCCCTCCATTTTTCCGTTTTATCACTTCTGGGTTTCAGATAATTTATATAATAGTGACCACTTCCCGATATTCCTCTCTCCCCGGTATTCGACCACTGACGATTCTACTTCTGTTAACCGTTATATATATGAAAAGGCAGATTGGAATACCTTTACTTTCCTAGCGAACATCACTGAGAACATGATCGATGGTGATATCAATAAGGTTGTCGATACTGTTACTTTCACTATTCTGCAAGCAGCTGATGCCAGCATTCCCTTATCCAGTAACCGCCCTCTTAAAAATAGAAAGCCTTGGTGGAACGAAGAATGCCGTAAAGCCAAGAAGAGCCAGCAAAAGGCGTGGGGCATTTTCCGTAGATACCCCAATACTGAGAACCTACTAAAATTCCAAAAAGCGAAAGCCCAGGCGAGAAAAGTCAGGAGACGTTGCCAGCGTGACTCATGGCAAAGGTTTGTTTCTAGCATTAACTCAAATATTTCTTCGAAGCAGCTCTGGACGAAAGCAAGGCGTGCTATGGGGATATATTATAATAGCAATCCAGTTTCTTGTCTAATTCATAACGGTCAACCTATCTCAAATATTAAAGATATTGCGAATACCATAGCTTCCTCTTTTGCTTCCGCCTCAAATAGCACCTCATATTCAAGGGAGTTTTCACGCCACAAAATCATAGCTGAAAAGAAATCCTTAAATTTCACCACTGTCTCTAACCTGCCTTACAACTGTCCCTTTACTGAACTTGAACTTCTTAACAGCATAAAACACCCTAAAAATTCTTCCCCCGGTCCTGATAACATCACGTATCAAATGCTAAAGCATCTAGCACACAGCTCTCTTCTAAACCTACTACGCTTATATAACCGCATCTGGACAGAGCACACCTTTCCTATTCAGTGGCAGTCTGCTATCATTATCCCTATTCCCAAAGCAGGAAAGAATTCTTCTAACCCTATAAATTATCGCCCAATTGCCCTCACTAGCTGCCTTTGTAAAATATTTGAGAGAATGATCAATTCTCGTCTGGTATATGTTCTAGAAACCAATAACTGTTTTCCTCCTTTCCAGAGTGGTTTTAGAAAAGGTCGTTCCACCATTGATAACATCCTTTATCTGGAAACGCAGGTTAGAAATGCTTTTGTGAAAAGGAACCATTTAGTTTCCATCTTTTTCGATATAGAAAAAGCTTACGATCGCACATGGCGCTATGGCATTCTTTATGATCTGTATGAGTTGGGTTTTCGGGGTAACTTGCCGATTTTTATAAAAAATTTTCTTTCACACCGTGAGTTTCGTGTGCGAATAAAAAACACATTTTCTGATGTTTTTATTCAGGAAGAGGGAGTGCCTCAAGGCTCTGTCCTGAGTGTGACTCTATTTAGTATTAAGATCAATCAGGTTTTACTTCAGCTTCCTCCTTCCATCAGCGCAACCCTTTATGTCGATGATCTCCAGATCTCGTGTTCTGGGCAAGATATGCGGTATATCGAGCGGCAACTTCAAGCGGCCATTCGTAAAATTACTAAGTGGACTAACCTCAACGGCTTTAGGATATCTAATGAGAAGACTTCATGTGTTCACTTTTGCCGCAAACGTGGTATCCATCCTGACCCTGAAATCTATCTTGGGTCAACTAAAATTAATGTCACAGATTCTGCTAAGTTTTTAGGTGTCATCTTCGACAAAAAATTATTTTTTGCTCAGCATGTTTCTTTTATCAGAAAAAAATGTGAAAAAACGCTCAACCTTCTTAAAGTCCTAGCTAATACCTCTTGGGGAGCCGATCGCTGTTCTATGATTCGGATTTACCGCTCTATCATTCGCTCAAAAATTGACTACGCTTGTTCCGTTTATGGTTCAGCGCGTCCTTCAGTTTTACGCAAACTGGACACAGTGCATCATTCTGCACTTCGCATTTGTTCCGGGGCTTTTAGGACATCACCTGTACAAAGTCTTTATGTTGACTGCTATGAACCATCATTGAATCATATCCGCTCTCATATTTCACTGAATACTTTTTATCGTATTTTATCTCATCCTTCTCATCCTCTTAAAAACATTCTTTTAAACCGTCATCATGATCATTTTTATTCTAATCGCCCATCTTTCATTCCGCCTTTCAGTCTTCGTGTGCGCAGGATTTTAGAGAATTCTTTACTCAAGGACAAGGAAGTGTCGACTAACCCCTATTTTAAAATCCCTCCTTGGAAGGAACTTAAAATCTCATATCTGAATCCTTTTAAGGGCTACACAAAAATTGCAACCGATCCTCATATTTATAAACAACTCTTTCACAGTCATAGAGATGAATACATTAGTTATAACGAAATATACACGGATGGGTCTAAATCCGAGAACTACGTTGGTTTTGGTGTTGTGTGTGACACTACTGTTCGGAGTTATTGCCTGCCTTCGTTTTGCTCTATTTACACTGCCGAATCTATTGCAATTTATGATGCTCTGAATTTCATATCCCATAGCAGTAAGAGGGGTTTACCTACTTTAGGTAAACACGGGTGTCGCAATCCCGAGGTACCCCAGCGATCTTTAATTTTCTCTTTTTTCCGTCCTCTCCTCTGTCTTCTACTTTTCCTTTTTTTTCTCCCTCGTCGGGTTACCTCTTCGGAGGTGAGGGCTTTTCTCGTGACTATGTTCCGTCCTGAACATAGCCTCTCGCGAACTGTTAAACTGCCCACGTGTTTGCCGTGCGTGAGACCCGTGTCCCCGGAAATGAGGATCCTGGTAATTGAGGGATCCCCGTGTGGAAATCATCGTTTATGGAATTTCTATTTTGGCGGGGAGTTTCCAACACGTTGCTTTCCTCGGCTTCGTGTAAACGGGAGGTACATATTGGTCCACATGTACCATCGGCTGGTCGATTTCGGCTTGGACTAAGTGATCGGTGTACTTTCTGAGCTGTGTTTCAGAAGTACCTGTGATCGTATAGATCCCGGCTAGCACTGGTGCAGGTTTCTGCATCCCTGTTGGGCTCCGTGGTGCCGTCGGATCCGTTATTTTTCTATTATGGGTTCTCAAAACGCTCCAAACTTCTCTCCCTCAACCGGAGAGCACATTGTAAGTAACAAAGCTCGTTTTTTTATTCTTAAAATAACGCAGATGGAAGTTTCAGCTCTATTTCCCCGTTCTTATACATAAAACTATACAATCTGTCTCAGGGGGGTTACCTACTTTAGGTAAACACGAGTGTCGCGAGCCCGAGGTACCAGCGATCTTTTCTCTTTCCTTTTCTACTCTCCTCTTCCCTTCTACTTTATTCTTATCCTTCCCTCGTTGCGGTTTCCTCTTTTGAGGTGAGGGCACCCCTTGAGAAGCTGTTTCCACTCTGTTGTCTCTTGCTCCTCTTGGCGTTTTAAACTGCCCACGTGTTTGCCGTGCGTGGATACCCGTGTCCTCGGAAATGGGGATCCTGGTAATTGAGGGGTTTTCTCGTAGGGGAATCATCTGAATGGCATTTCCATTTGTGCGGGGAAACTTCAACACATTGCTTTGGCCTCGGCTTCGAGTAAACGGGGGGTACGTAAGTTCCGGTGCGTATCAATCGGCTGGTGGATTAGACATTGTCATCTGCTACGGTTCAAGCGATCGGTCTTCTGACTGTGAGCGTATAGGCCCGGCTAGCACTGGTGCAGAACCCTGCATCCCCTTGTTGGGCTCCATGGTGGGTGGTGCGGTCGGGTCCGAATCTCTAATTCTTTCATTATGGGTTCAAAAAACAAAAATCTCCCTGTCAATGTATCGTCAAGTGAATCTTCAGAAATTAGTGTTAATTATTCTCGTTTTTTTCATAATCAAAATGTAACGAAGGAAATTTCCACCAAATCTCCCCTTTTCTCATACACAAAACCATCCAATCGACTGTCGGTGAGGTAACGAACATTAAAAAATTGCAATCTGGAGACCTTCTGGTAGAAGTCGCCAATGCCGGCCAAGCAACTAATATTTTGAAACTGAAGAGCATTGGATTAAAATCTGTTTCCGTGTCCGCTCACAGAACACTTAATCAATCCCGAGGCGTTATATCTGAGTCTGACCTTCAATATCTATCTGAATCTGAAATTCTGGAAAATCTAAAACCGCTACACGTCAGTGCTGTCCGTCGAATCACAATCCGCAAAGACAATAATACTTTTAATACTAAACATCTAATCCTGACTTTTGACCTTCCTAAACTTCCTACTACTATCAAAGCCGGATACCTGAACTGCTCCGTTAGACCATACATACCTAATCCTCTACGCTGCTTTAAATGTCAAAGATTTGGTCATTCACAGACTTCCTGTCGTGGTAATCTTACCTGTCCACGTTGTGGTGCCCCTGGACATGGCAGCGAAGGTTGCTCGGAACCATTTAAATGCGTCAACTGCAAGGGTGACCATCCTTCTTATTCTAGATCTTGCCCAAATTGGGCAACCGAAAAAGAAATACAGGCTGTGAAAGTAAAACAAAATATATCATACACAGAAGCTCGTAACCTAGTAAAGTCATGTACCCCCAAACCTGGACTCTCCTATTCTGCTGCCACTAAAAGTATGAAATCTGTTGGTATTCAAACTGACTCACCTACTAAAATAATTGCTCTCACATCTCTCTCCCCATCGCAAACTCGCAGTCCTCCTCAACCTACATCAACAAGTCAGAAAAATAATAATGAAATCTGTACTCAAACGAAGCAAGCGAAAATTCAACAAAAAAAAGTTAGAAAGAAAAATGAAAATAGCCCTTCTAGACCAGTGTTTACGAAAGGGTCCAGCTACAAAGCTGATTATTTTAAAGTTAAAAAGATTCCCAAACAACCAAATATTGATGACAGCATTTTAAATTTACGTGTCTCGGACTCTGAACTCTCTGGGGAATCGATGGATGAAGATGTTCCGGAAAAAGAGGCAAAAGGGATCATAGGAAATCGTAATCCGCTTAGAATTTCCTCTTGATGGCCGTTCTTTCTTGGAACTGCCACGGTGTTCGCAATAAGATGGATGATTTAAAAACTCTCGTTTCCGATCATAGTCCTGTCTGCCTGGCTTTACAAGAGACCTACTTAAATTGCAGAACTAATCTGAAGCTATAACTATAAAACTATCCGCAAAGATTATGACTTGGGTGAACGCGCCTCTGGTGGGGTTGCTCTGTTGATAAACTGTAACATTCCTTCATAGACGTCACACTTAACACTAATCTCCAAGCCGTTGCTGCTCGCATACATCTAAAGCATCTCACCACTATTTGTTGTATTTATCTCCCTCCCAACGAATCTGTGTCACAGCAATCACTAAATAGTCTAATTAACCAACTACCTCCTCCATTTATAATAGTCGGTGATTTTAATGCCCATAGCCCCATTTGGGGAAGCACTGATCTCAACAATAGAGGGGAACTTATTGAAAATCTCATTAATGACTTTTCTCTGTGCATTCTGAATAACGGCGACAGTACCTATTTTCACACCCCTACGCAAACGTTTCATGCCATTGATCTTGCTATCTGCTCTCCCCCCATTGCTCCGTTTTACAACTTCTGGTTTCAGAAAACTTGCACAACAGTGACCACTTCCCGATTTTCCTCTCCCCCCTGTATTCACAATTTGGAGATTCTACTTCTATTCCGCACTACATCTATGATAAGGCAGACTGGAATACCTTCACTTCCCTTGCTATAATCACTCCGGACATGATCGAAGGTAATATCGACAACGTTGTCCATATTGTTACCTCCACCATTCTAAAAGCTGCTAATGCTAGCATTCCTCTATCTAAGAACCGCCCCCTTAAAAATAAAAAGCCTTGGTGGAACGAGGAATGCCATATGGCCAAAAAGCGTCAGCAAAAGGCTTGGAGCATATTTCGTAGGTATCCGTCTACTGAAAACCTACTAAAATTTCAAAAAGCTAAAGCCCAGGCGAGGAAAGTTAGGAGACGTTGCCAACGGGATTCTTGGAAACGATATGTCTCTGGTATAAATTCTAACACTTCATCCAAGCAGCTCTGGACGAAAGTAAGGCGTGCTTTGGGTATTTACTATAATAACTATCCAGTTTCTTGTCTCCATCATAACGGCCAATCAATCTCGAATATGAAAGATATTGACAATACCATCGCATTGTCCTTTGCTTCAGCTTCAAATAGCACGTCATATTCTACTGAGTTTTTTACGCCACAAAATGAAAGCTGAGAAGCAATCTTTAAACTTCTCTACGGTCTGTAATCTCCCTTACAACTGTCCGTTCACTGACTTCGAACTACTTAACAGCTTAAGACACCTAAAGAATTCTTCCCCTGGTCCTGATAATATTACGTATCAAATGCTACAACATCTATCTCACAGTTCTCTCTTAAATCTTCTAAGCTTATGTATTTGCATCTGGACAGAGCACACCTTTTTTATTCAGTGGACATCTGCCATAATTATCCCTATTCCCAAAGCAGACAAAAACGCTTCTAACCCTAGCAATTATCGCCCAATTGCCCTCACTAGCTGCCTTTGTAAAGTATTTGAGAGAATGGTCAATTCTCGTTTGGTTTACATCTTAGAAAGCAAAAATTGTATTCCTCCTCTCTAGAGTGGTTTTAGAAAAGGTCGGTCCACTATTGATAATATTCTTTACTTAGAAACGCAGATTCGCAACGCTTTTTTGAAAAGGAGCCATTTAGTTTCTATCTTTTTCGACATTGAAAAGGCATATGATCGGACATGGCGCTATGGCATCCTTTGCGATCTCTATGATTTTGGATTTCGTGGGAACTTGCCAATCTTTATTAAAAACTTTCTTTCACATCGGGATTTTAGAGTTCATATAAAAAACACGTTTTCTGATGTTTATATTCAGGAAGAGGGAGTGCCTCAAGGTTCAGTTCTAAGTGTGACTCTCTTTTCAATAAAGATAAATCAGGTTTTAAACAGACTTCCACCTTCCATTAAAGCTACCCTTTATGTTGACGATCTCCAGATATCATGTTCCGGGCAAGATATGCGTTTCATCAAGCGGCAACTTGAAGGGCCATTCGTAATATTATTAAGTGGACTAATTTTAACGGCTTTAAGATCTCTAGCGAAAAAACTTCTTGTGTCCACTTTTGCCGAAAACGTGGCATCCATCCTGACCCCGAAATTTATCTTGGGTCAACAAAAATTACTGTTTCAGACTCTGCTAAGTTTTTAGGTGTCATCTTTGACAAAAAGTTATTCTTTGCTCATCATGTCTCTTTTATTAGAAAAAACTGCGAAAAAAAGCTAAACCTTCTGAAAATCCTCGCTAATACTTCGTGGGGAGCCGATCGCTCTTCTCTGCTTCGCATTTACCGTTCAATCATTCGCTCCAAAATTGACTACGCTTGTCCGTTTATGGTTCAGCGCGTCCATCGGTTTTACGTAAACTGGACACTGTGCATCATTCTGCACTACGCATTTGTTCTGGAGCTTTTAGAACATCACCTGTACAAAGTCTTTATGTTGACTGCTACGAACCATCATTGAATCATATCCGTTCTCATTTTTCATTGAATACTTTTTATCGCATTTTATCTCATCCTTCTCATCCTCTTAAAAACATACTTTTAAACCGTCATTATGATCATTTTTATTCTAATCGCCCATCTTTCATTCCGCCTTTCGGTCTGCGTATGCGGAGGATTTTAGAAAATTCATTGCTTAAGGACAAGGAAGTGTTGTCTAAACCCTATTTTAAAATACCACCCTGGAAGGAGCTTAAAGTCTCGTATATGAATCCTTTTAAAGGCTTCACAAAAAATGCAACAGATGCTCACATATATAAGCAACTCTTTCACAATCATAGAGATAGCTACAAAAGCTATAACGAAATCTACACGGATGGATCTAAGTCTGATAACTACGTTGGTTTTGGAGTTGTGTGTGACACTACTGCTCGAAGTTACCACCTTCCTTCTTTCTGCTCAATTTTTACTGCCGAACTTATTGCCGTATATGAGGCACTTAATTTCATTTCAAATAGCAACAGGAAAAAATTTGTGATATATACAGACTCTTTGAGCGTATTGTATAATCTCAGTTCGGGTATCATATTAAACAGCTTTATTTATATGACTCTTAATCTATATCAGCAGCTCATCCGTCGCGGTTTCCATATTCTCTTCTGTTGGGTGCCCAGTCATGTAGGTATTGCGGGGAATGATAAGGCTGACGTTGTTGCTAGGAGTGCTAATGATCATTATAATGGCTCACTCTCTTACACCGATATAAAAAATGCAACTTACCTTATAGTCCGAAATAACTGGATTGATGACTGGGGAAAAGAAACGCTAAATAAACTCCATGGTATCAAACCAAATATCACGCCTTGGGCTTTGATTCCTAGTCGTAAACGTGATGTCATTTTGACTAGACTACGTATCGGGCACACCAGACTCACCCATCTCATTTGCTTTTGGGGAACCTCCTCCTCGTTGTCCAAGCTGCCATTGTCTTCTCACCGTTCATCATTTTTTAACCTCTTGCACCCGTTTTACTCGTTTTTATTTAATGTATTTTGGTACTAAAAATTTAAGTTTAAATGACCTTTTGGGTGAATCCCCTCATCCTGACCTTTTTGACTTTCTCAAGCGCATTGGTTTTTATCCTTCTTTATAATGGCTTATTTTTATCACTTTTTTCTCATCTCATATATCGTTCTGTTTTTAATGTTTGGAAATTTTTACTCTGGTCCGTATCATTTGTGTTCTTTTCGTATATACTTTTAATCTATTGCTGTTTGTTCTAATTTGCCTTTTGTCTGGCGCATCTTGTCCTTATTGGACCTTGCGCCATTAAACCTCATCCAACCAACCAACCTATCTTCATGGTGAGGTATTTCCTCTTTGTGACATTACAAGTATCGTCTGCAAGCTAAATCTTTATTTTCAAATACTTTACCGTTTTCACGTGCATGGTTCTCAAATTTTCAAAATGTTATACATCGATGTATAATGGCGGGATGAATCTTGGAAAATCTGAAAACGGAGTTTGGTCCTCGAATAACTACGTCGGACGGGCAAACAATTAAAACTAAACATCTTATCTAACTTTTGTAGTCCTAAACTTAATTTATACGCTGTTATTTAAAATACCGTTCCCCTTACATTCCTAACCCTCTTCTATCACGTTGGGTTGATTCCATCGACGTGATTATTGCTAAACTCATGGCACAAACACACCATTCTCTTGCTAACCTCCTCCTCGTTGTCCAAGCTCACTGTCGCACCGTCATCATTTTTTAACCTCTTGCACCCGTTTTACCCGTTTTTATTTAAATGTATTTTGGTAAAAAATTTAATTTTAAAATCCTGTGAATCCCCTCATCCTGACCTTTTTCTTTCTCAAGCGCTGGTTTTTATTCTTCATAATGGCTTCTTTTCATCTGTTTCTCATTTCATATATCATTTCTGTTAATGTTTGGAATTACTCTGTCCGTATCATTTTTGTTCTCGTATATACTAATCTATTGCTGTGTTCTAATTTGTTTTGTTTTTTACCTTTTGTCTCGCATCTTGCCTTTTTAATGCGCCATTAAACCTCATCCAACCTTCCAACCTAACCCCCTCTTCGTTGTTTCCAGTGTCAGCGATTTGGACATTCCAAGCTGTCGTGTCGTGGGTCCGCTACCTGTGCACGTTGTGCAGAAGTCGGCCACGACTCCATGAACTGTGATAAAACACCTTTATGCGTGAACTGCAAAGGTGCTCATCCTTCTTTCTCTCGTGTTTGTCCATCCTGGCAATTTGAAAAAGAAGTGCAAAATTTAAAACAAAAAAACAATATTTCATACCCGGAAGCCCGAAAAATAATTACATCTCGTTGTCCAAAGCCTGGAGTTTCCTTCTCCTCTGTGGTCAGCTCGAAATCTATGAAATCATGTGGTACTCAAACGGATATATCCCAGTGTAAAATCATTAATAAAGCTTCCGTTACAGAAATTTCATCCAAGCAATTACCTCCCGTAAATACTCCATCTTTGCTTTCTATTCACAAACCAGATTTACAGATTCGTAAAAACATACATGAATCGCACAAGCAGACTAACAGCAATAGTAAAAATCCTTCTGACATCCGAAATACCAGTTTGAATGTACCAGCCTCGTCTAAGCATAAAGGAACTACTAAAAAAAACTTTTGTAAATAAAAATCAAACTAAAGCACAAACTGTAGCAGGTAAAAAGAAACTATCGCGAATAGATTTTCTGAAACATCGTCCTATCCTGGAAAATCTCGTCCCTACTGAAGACGATTCCCTAAAAATGTACGTGTCACCGGAGGATGACATGTCCACTAGCAGCGGTTCTGAGACGGACACGCCATCCGCTTCTCCTCAGTGCTAACCGTTTTTTCCCTTTTCTCTTTTTTTATAATGGCTTTAATGACCTGGAACTGCCATGGTTTCCACCACCACACCTCCGATCTCAGGGATCTGGTTAACCACTATCACCCTATATGTATTGCACTGCAGGAGACGTTCCTGCATACAGCAAAAGAAGCAAAGCTAAGATATTTCACCACTTTAAGGAAAGATCACATGGAAGGTGACAGGCCATCCGGCGGGGTGGCTCTGCTCATCGCCCAAGACTATCCTTGTGCTCCCATCAATTTGCAAACTGACTTACAAGCTGTTGCGGTCAGGATTCATATCCATTCAAGTATTACCATTTGCAGTCTGTACCTCCCCCCATCCATTGCAATAGATCAAAAGTCTCTAAATAATCTGATTTCCCAGCTTCCTAAACCTTTCATTATTCTTGGTGACATGAATGGTCACAATCCTCTTTGGGGTAGTCCCAATATTAATCACCGTGGCAAACAAATAGAACAGTTAATCCAAGACCATAATCTCTCGCTTTTCAATAACAATGAAATCACCTATTTTCATTCTCCAAATAGAACCTACCATCACCTTGACTTAGCCATATGTTCTCCGCAGCAATACCCTTTCTGGAACCTTAAAGTCGACCCTGACCTCCACAACAGCGACCATTTCCCTATTATCCTTACCCGCATTTCCTATATTAAGCCTATTCAGCGTACCCCTAGGTATATTTTTGATTCAGCTGATTGGAAGCTATATAGCAGCCTAGCAAAAATAACCAGGCATATGGTAGATAATAGAGATATCGATGAAGCCGTCGAACTTGTAACAAATGCTATTATTCAAGCAGCAGACTCTTCGATTCGAAAATCTCTTGGTAGCTATCGTCGACAGACAAAGCCGTGGTGGAACCAGGAATGCCAAAATGCTTACAAAGATCAAAGACGGGCCTGGAATGTTTTTAAAAGGTACCCTACCACAAACAATTTCTTGATTTACAAAAAACACAAAGCCATCTTCCGACGGATTTTAAGACGCAGCCAAAAGGATTCTTGGGCCAGATATGTCAGTAGCATAACTACTTCTACTCCTAGTAAAATTATGTGGGATAAAGTCAGACGCAGCTCTGGTGTCTATCCTAACAATCAAATCAATTTCCTCGAAATCAATAACCAAAATATCTCTTCCTTAAGTGACATTTCAAACGCCATTGCTTCTACTTTTGCTTATATCTCCTCAAAGACCAATTACTCGTCATCCTTTATGAAACACAGAACTTTAATAGAAAAAAATAAAATAAACTTTCACACTAAACGCTTTTTTTCCGTACAATAGTGACCTTACTGAAATTGAATTACATAGAGCTCTCCAGAATACCTCTAATTCCTCTGCCGGCCCTGATAATATTTCTTATTGTATGATAAAAAATCTATCACCCACATCTCTCTCCAACCTCTTATTTCTTTTCAATAGAATCTGGCACGAACATACTTACCCGACCTCCTGGAGAATGGCTATCATCATACCCATCCTGAAGCCTAAAAAAGACCCAAAGAATCCGCTTAACTACCGTCCAATTGCTCTCACTAGCTGTCTTAGTAAAACTTTGGAGAAAATTATTAGTGCTCGTCTTAATTATTACCTCGAAGTTCATAATTGCTTATCTCTGAACCAAAGTGGTTTCCGTCGTGGTCGGAGTACCATAGACAACATTGTCGATCTGGAAAGTAAAATACGGAACGCCTTTGTGAAGCGTCATCACATGGTGTCAATTTTCTTTGACATAGAGAAAGCGTATGACCGTACCTGGCGTTACGGGATACTGCAACAATTATACAGTTACGACATGAGGGGAAACCTGCCTATTTTTATCGAAAATTTTTTATCTTTACGCAATTTTAAAGTTCGGGTTGGAAATTGTTATTCCAATATTTTTACGCAAGAAGAAGGGGTCCCTCGGGGCAGCGTTCTTAGTGTTCACTTATTCATCATCGCAATTAATAACATTCTTAATGTAATACCGCCATCAGTTAAAGCAAATCTTTATGTAGACGATCTTCACATTTCTTGTGATGGGGCCGACATGCGTTTCATTGAACGGCAACTTCAGACTTCTGTCAACAAATTTGTGAAATTGGGCTGATCGTAACGGTTTTAGGTTTTTCTGCGACAAAGAGCTGCGCAGTTCATTTCTGTAGGAAACGGGGTATTCATCCTTGATCCTGTTATTCAAATGGAAGGACAAAATATAAAAATCTTGAAAGAAATAAAATTCTTGGGCGTGATCTTCGACAACAGGCTAACTTTTGAACCCCACATCATCCATCTGCGTAAGAAATGCGAGAGATCACTTAACATCTTGCGTGTCCTCTCTAATACTTTCTGGGGTGCAGACAGGACCTCTCTTTTAAAAATTTACCGTTGTCTTATTCGCTCTAAGCTCGATTATGGCTCAGTTGTGTATGGTTCTGCCAGTAAGTCTATCCTTCAGAAACTTAACGTCATTCATCATTCGGCTCTTAGATTATGCTCTGGTGCATTCCGTACGTCCCCGGTCGAAAGTCTCTACGCCGACTGTTGTGAGGCGCCACTGAAACTAAGACGCGAAATTTTAGCGTCCCATTATTATTTTAGAATATTATGTCATCCAAATCACCCGTTAACAAATTTTACTTTGAATTCTTACTTAAGCCGTCTTTATCGAGCCAGAACTTCTTGTACTCCTCCATTCCATACCAGAATGATTTCTATTTTAACTGCTCATAATATAAAGGATTTTAACATTCTCATTCCTGAAACTTTACCTCCACCATGGGAAACTTCCAATTTTAAGTTTTTAAACCCTTTTACAAACTTTGACAAAGCTTCTACTGCTGATATTGTTTTTAAACATCTTTTTAATTATCATAGACTTTCATATCATAATTATATTCCTGTTTTTACCGATGGATCAAAATCTCACGATTATGTTGGCTGCGCATATGCAATAGACAACGATATTTATAGCTACAAGCTGAACTCTTGTTTTTCTATTTACACTGCTGAACTGATCGCTATTTTTAAAGCCTTAGAGGAGTTAAAGCATTACAACAGGAACAATTTCATTATTTATACCGACTCTTTGAGCTCTTTACACTCACTCTCTACTTTACACAACAATAGTCACCCTTTAATTTTATACATCAACAAGCTTGTTGGCATCCTAGTCTCGGAGGGTTTTTTCAATTCTCTTTTGTTGGGTTCCTTCTCATGTGGGAATAAAGGGTAATGATCTCGTGGATTGTGCTGCAAAATCGGCTGTTGATCCCCTTAATATTGCTATTCCATACTGCGACTTGAAGAACCATATCAAATTTAGCACTAAACGAAATTGGCAAGAATCGTGGGACCATCTAGTTGAAAATAAATTGCACTTAGTTAAGCCTATTATTAACCAATGGCCCTCTCAAAATACGAGGAAATGGGATGTTGTGTTAACCCGTCTGCGTATTGGCCACACCCGTTTTACACACTGTCACCTCCTTCTCGGTGATCCTGCTCCAATATGCCATGCCTGCAAGGTCAATATGACCGTGAAACACATTTTAATTGACTGTCCGAATTTTAATAATCTTCGTCGTCGGTATTTTTCTCAGAATATCAGTATCCGTGATCTTATTGGTATGTCACCTCATCCTAACCTTTTTAAATTTCTTAAAGATATCGATTTTTATAATCATATTTGATTGTTTACGCATCTTTTATCACCAAACAGTTTTAACCTTTTCACTTTGTTCTTAACAGTTTTCTCTTTTATATTTTAAATTTTTACAAGTTTGTGTCATTATTGTATGTTTATTCGACGTTTTTAATAACCACCTTTAAATATTTTTTACCTTGTGTTTGGCACAATATGTCCCTAGAGGATTCAGTGCCATAAAGCATCAAACAACCAACCAACCAACCAACCCATAGCAGTAAGAAAAATTTTGTAATATATACTGACTCATTAAGCGTATTGGATAGCCTCAGTTCGGGTGTCATAACGAACTACTTTATTTACAGGACCCTTTTTCTGTACCAGCAGCTGATCCGTCGTGGTTTCCATATCCTCTTTTGTTGGGTGCCTAGCCATGCAGGTATTGCGGGGAATGAAAAGGCTGATGCTGTTGCTAAGACAGCTACCAATCATTATAATGTCCCTCTCCCTTATACAGATATAAAAAATGCAATTAACCTTATTATTCGAAATAGTTGGAGTGACGACTGGAATAAAGAAACACAGAATAAACTTCATAATATTAAACCTAACGTCACTACTTGGGCTTTGATTTCTGGTCGAAAACGCAATGTTCTTTTGACAAGACTACGTATTGGTCACACTAGACTCACCCACTCACATTTGCTTTTGGGGGAACCTCCTCCTCGTTGTCCAAGCTGCGACTGTCAGCTCACAGTCCATCATTTTTTAACCTCTTGCACTCGTTTCGCTCGTTTTTATCGCATGTATTTTGGTAATGCCAATATAAATGATCTTCTGGGTGAATCCCCACATCCTGCTCTTTTCGACTTTCTCAAGCGGATTGGATTTTATTCCTCATTATAATGGTTTTATTTCACCACCGTATTTCTCATCCCATAGTCATGTTCCGTTTTTAATGTTTGGACTATTTTACTCTAGTCTGTTTTATTTGTACTCTTTTAATTTATACTTTTAGTCTATTGTTGTGAGTTCTAATGTGTTGCTTTTATTTACCTTTTGTCTGGCGCATCTTGTCCTCTTTGGACCTTGCGCCATTAAACCTCAACCAACCAACCCCAACCAACCAATCATCACCCGTTAACAAATTTTACTTTGAATCCCTACTTAAGCCGTCTTTATCGAGCCAGAACTTCTTGCACTCCTCCATTCCATACAAGAATGATTTCTATTTTAACTGCACTTAATATAAGCGATTTTAATATTCTCATTCCTGAATCTTTACCTCCA
>JAGEOH010000017.1:1142325-1149825 GCA_032207245.1 Pardosa pseudoannulata | reverse complement strand
GAGATAAAGGACACACACACACAATAATAATAAAAAACAGAAGGTGACATAAGTTTTACAATAAAAATAGATATATCTTCATTTGCCCCCCCCTTTTTTTCCCACTCCTCCCCTGGTATAAACAGACATTTATGGGGCTTCTTAATCAGACGGCCGTATCCCCGATCCTAAAGGTAAAAAATAAGCAAGGTAAAAGTTGTGAAGTAAAATTAAGTTTAAAATTTAGAAAGGAGTAATTTAGAGATGCCGGTCATTAAAAGGTAGGTAAAGGAAAATGCGTGAGAGCTGTTGCTTTTTGTGGTAAGTACCTGGAACGATACAGTAGAATAGATTACACAGGCCTGCGATGAAAAAAATACAAGGGATGTGACATCTAATCTTAACGTATTTTTTAGTACTGATTTTGAAAAGAATCATTAAAAATGTCTATCACGTCACATTTTTTTGAAAAATTGAATTTTATGTGGTTTTTTATGAATATTTCTCATGTATTTTGCTTTCATACTTTCCTTCGTGTTTTGATATTTTACCGTGGTGAAACCCTCAAAATTACCCTTCGTGGTAAACTACAAAAGCGCAGTTAGTATTTTAGGGCTTTTAAAGCTTCAATGTTGATCCAGATCACCAATTAGACAGATTCCTGGAAGAGCGTGAGCCTGGGAAAGCGCAATGTCGCTCTTCATCATCCCTCCCTCCCGTCGCATTCGCTGTTAACCTAGCTCTCGTTCTCAACAAAATAAAATATGACAACCATGGCTGGAACATTTGCGGTGATTTAAAAATCATCACCATGCTTCTCGATCAACAAAACGGGATACAAAATTTCCGTGTTTTATTTGTGAGTGAGACAGCCGTGACAAAACACAATATTGGGTCAGAAAAGATTGGCTCAAAAGGCAGAATCTTGCGCCAGGCACCAAAAATGTAATTCGAGAAAGCTTGGTTGATCAAAAAAAATATTACTACCCCCCTGCACATAAAATTAGGTGTTATAAAGCAGTTTGTTAAGGCTCTTCCAAAAGATGGAGATTGCTTAAAATATATATGTAAAAGGTTTCCTGGATTTTCTGAAGTCAAATTGAAAGAGGGAGTCTTCGTAGGACCAGACATCCGAAAACTTATTAGGAATACCAAATTTGAGACAACTATGACATTAAAGGAAAGAGAAGCTTGGGTTGCCTTCAAAGATGTTGTGGAAACATTTCTGAGAAATCACAAAGATCCCAAATTTAAAACAATTGTTGGCAACATGCTAGACAAATTTCAAGTGTTGAGCTGCTCCATGAGTGTAAAATTTTATTTCCTCCAATCGCATTTGGACTTTTTTCCCGAAAATTTAGGATCCATCAGAGAAGAACAGGAAGAAGGTTCCACTAAGACATGAAGGATATGGAGAGAAAATATCAAGGTAGGTGGAATAAGAATATGCTTGCCGACTATTGTTGGATGTTAGCAAGAGATGAAGATAAGATTGAACGTAAAAGAAGAACGTCAAAAAGAAATTTTAACGGAAAAAATGTACGTAACTAAATTTAAATGTCTTTGTTTCGTATTGAGTTTCAAATATATTTCAAACTTACATTTATTATATATATATACCTTAATAAAACGTATAAACAGGCAGTTGGGGGAAAGGAGTGTTTTTCTTATAAAATTAATGTAAAAAATTTAATAACGAGAGAACTTTTTGTCTCTCCCTGGTGCAGCTCATGCGTTCTGGTTGCGATGGTTTTTATTCTTTATATACAAAATGTATTCATTTTTAATTTTAATTGTTGTTTAAAAATTAATATGCCTAATCATAAACAGATTAAATAAACTCACATGAATAGATAAAATCTACTGTTGCCAGTCAGTACAAGCTAACAGTTCGAGAGCATTTTTTCCATATAGGATATTACCAGCAATATGTACAACAATTTTACAAAAATTCCTGAAGTGATGGAAAAAAATGGAGGTCATTTTCGAAATCAGCATACCAAATAATTTAAAAATAAGTAAAAACTTCTCTTGTATTTTTCAAAAATTTCAATTTCGCAGGCTTGTGTTATTACCCTGAAAAGGAAGGTTCTAATTAGTATACACGGTGCGAAACATTAGATGGAATCTTACGGGAAATAAACATCAATACACTGTTAGGTAAACTTCCTACTCCATAATAATAAAAATACACATAATTTTTTTTTCTTCTAATACAACACATCACATTACAGCACAACATATTAGGTTGGGGAAAAAGAAATCCATTATATTTTCGGTAGATGGCTGTAGTGATCGATATCTCGTAAAGTATAGATCAAACAATTTCAAATTTATGCTAGTTGTCAAGGTGGCATTTCACACTAAAATATTTTTACTGTTTTTTGTTTGGTTCATTCAGTTGTGAATTACAAGGTGTTAAAAATATAAGTTAACAAAGAGAAAATTCGGTACATTTTACAGTTTTTGCAAGCCAGGCGGCTGAAATTGTGAATGGTGTTTATGGTGCCGATACTGTAACAGATAATTACGTGAAATTTTGGTTTTGGTTCGTCAAATTTGCGTTTAGCCATTTTTGATGTTAAAGATGCACCTCGCACAGGCAGGCCCGTAGTCGAAAATGACAATAAAATCACAGAAATAATAGAAGTTGACCGGCATGTTTCTAATCGTAGCATTGTCCAGGAGCTAAAAATCGACCATAAAACAGTTTTAAACCATTTGCACAAAACTGAATTCGAAAAGAAGCTCGATGTTTGTGTACTACACACCAATTAACACCATAAACATAATGGATCGAATTTCCGTCTGCGAAGCCTTGGCTAAAAAGAAGGAAATCGACCCATTTCTTAAACGAATGGTGACTGGGGATGAGAAATGGGTCAAACACGACAATATTGTGCGAAAACTATCGTGGTCAAAGTGCGGTGAAGCAGCTCAAACGGTGGCCAAACCAGAACTAACGGCCAGGAAGGTTCTACTGTGCATTTGGTGGAACTGGAAGGAAATAATTTATTATGAGTTGCTTCCGTATGGCCAAACACAAAATTCTGATCTTTACTGTCAACAACTGGACCGTTTGAAGCTAGGGATTGATCAGAAACGACCAGAATTGACCAACAAAAGAGGTGTTGCGTTCCATCAGAACAACGCCAGGCCACAGACGTCTATAGTGACTCGACAGATACTTATGGAGCTTGGTTTGGAAGTTTTAATGCATCCACCATATAGTCCGGACCTGGCACCAAGCGATTACCATCTTTTTCTCGCATTGCAAAACTTCCTGAGTGATAAGAAATTGGGATCAAGAGAAGATTGTATTAATCGGTTACTAAAGTTTTTCTCGAATAAGAACCATAACTTCTATGAGAGAAGCATTATGAAGCTACCTTTAAAATATCAACAAATTATAGAACAAAACAGTGCATATTTCACCCAAATCGGACAATCCGAAACATGTTAAATAAAGTCATTAATTTCACGCAAAAATAATGGATTTCTTTTTTCCCAACGTAATATAACAATGGGGATAGGGGATGAATCATTCTCACAATCCCCCATCATTCTCACAAGTTGTAGTCCTCGTTCTAACCACGAAAATTATTTCAACAAAGATGCAACCAAATTAAACTACAAGACAAAACACAGCACACTGAGCATGAAATATAACGGTACAAAATGTAAAACATTGTGTTCGAGGATAAACAACAAAATAAAAGACAAAACATTAGTAAATGATCCAAACACTCACTGAGAACTGCTGCTCAGTCGAAGCAGAGAAACAACTGTCTGCATATTTATTTTACCATTTGCGCTTTACTTACTTTGATATTGCCTTTCATGTTATATCCCCTTGCAAATATTTACCTTCTAGTAGAACCTTTTACCACTGGTGATTAAAGTTTTGGGTCTTGGATATTTTTCATGTTGAAGTCAAGAGAGTCGAAATTTTTCCTCCATCTTGAGTTTCCAAATCAACGTTGCCATCGGCTGTTAAAAGCGATTTAGGTCATTTCTCACGTTCTATCCTTTTAAAACTGGAAAGAAGGTCTATAAATCAAGTGAACACGTGTAAAGATAAATCATTAATAGCACAGAGTCAGGGTGGTTTTTACTCTCAATTATTGTGATACATTTGAGATAATTTGTGTAAATTGATTTTAATAGCAGTTAATGCAGCGTACGCAATACATTTGTACATTTCCTTAACATTCGTATCACATATCGTCCTTGTTTGAGGACAAAAATATAGGGTGAAAAATTATTATATTTTCATTTTCAATTATGTTAAATTTGAGATAATTTGTAAATTGATTTTAATAGCAGTTAATATACTTAAATTGATTTTAACAGCAGTTAATATACTTAAATGGATTTTAATAGCAGTTAATATACGTACTTAACACATTTGTTTATTTCCTTCACATTCGTATCGCATATCATCCTTGTTTGAAGACAAAAATATAGTGTGAGAAATTTTTATTTTCAATTATGTTAAACTTGAGATAATTTGTAAGTTAATATACATACATTGATTTTAATAGCAGTTAATATACGTACTTAACATATTTGTATATTTCCTTCACATTCGTATCGCATATCATCCTTGTTTGAAAACAAAAATATAGTGTGGCAATATTTTATATTTTTATTTACATTTGTGTTAGATTAAGATAATGTGGTCAAATTGATTTTAATAGCAGTTAATATACGTTCGTAACACATTTGTATATTCCTTTAACATTCGTTTCCCATATCGTGCTTGTTTGAGAACAAAAATATAGTATGAAAAATTTTCATATTTTTATTTTTAATTGTGTTAAGTTTGAGATAATTTGTGTAAATTGATTTTAATAGCAGTTAATATACGTACGTAACACATTTGTATATTCCTTTAACATTCGTTTCCCATATCGTGCTTGTTTGAGAACAAAAATATAGTATGAAAAATTTTCATATTTTTATTTTTAATTGTGTTAAGTTTGAGATAATTTGTGTAAATTGATTTTAATAGCAGTTAACCCCTTCCGGTAAAATGACGAGTCTAGCTCGTCATTAGTTTTTCATTCCATACCGCACAATGACGAGCTACACTCGGCATGCGATTAAAGTTACTGTTAAATATGATAATTAATTTAGTTTAAAATTTCTAGTGTACTGAATTTGGCAACACTTTTACCACTTGTGAAAATCACAAGTCACTATTGCATATTGTTTACTTGGTACAAGTCATTGCCAAATTAATGAGTCAGAATAAAAGAAAACCTACTAAGAATTGCCGTGTGTGTTACAAGAATCAAATTAAAAGTGAGACTACTTGGCGGTGTAAATAATTAAGAATTCCTTTGCACTTTGTTTTGAAAAGTACCACTAGCTTGAAGACTATTATCTGTATACCTTATTAATGTTTTGCTTTGATATTTTCTTAATTTTACTGTTTCTGATATTATTTAACACTATGTAAAAAGTGGATTTTAATTAAGAATATGTAAGAAAAATGAAACAAGTTTTTTAAATAAAAATTAAATGGTTATTTCATGCAGTTTTTCATTATTAAATCATACCGGAAGGGGTTAATATACGTACGTAACACATTTGTATATTCCTTTAACATTCGTTTCCCATATCGTGCTTGTTTGAGAACAAAAATATAGTATGAAAAATTTTTATATTTTTATTTTCAATTATGTTAAATTTGAAATAATTTTTGTGAATTGATTTTAGTAGTTAACATACATAGGTAACACATTTGTATACTTCCTTAACATTACTACCATAGATAGTCTTTATTTGAGGACAATAATATAGAGTGAAAATTTTTTATATTTTCTTAGAACAATTTTTAATTATTTTATATGATGCATTCAGTAAATAATGATTCAGAATCTGTTACGCAAAATCAGTTACTTAAATTATTACCCACCTTCCAAGAAATTTTACAATTTTTTTTAAGATATATAAAATTTATTTCATATTCATTTTAAACAAAAGCATTAAATGAAAAATAACGAGGTGTAGTAGGTTTCTTTGCTACAAAAGGACACAGAGGAATGAAAATTCACAGTAAATGTTGTCAGAAATCAGTTGTTGAAATTTCAGTCGGAAATTCTCAACCCTCCCCCCATGCGGTTTTCATGTCTTCGGAAAATTCATTACTAGCAAGAATTTATTACGTAGAAGGGCAGGATTGAGTTCGAAATTGGTTCTTGCAGCAACAAAAGATTTCTATGAAAGGGGAATTCCAAGCCTAGTTTCACAGTAGGATAAATGCTTAAACATCTTATGTCGATATCTTTGAATAAAAAGAATTGCTGTTGTCCCACGTGTGAATGGTTCGTTATTTATCAAATGTACCTTATATTGAAAATAGATGAAGCACTGATAAACATTCCCACAGAATTTTAAATATCAATTTTTAAGTAAAATGTCCTGGTTAGATTGAACGTTGGTTAATCTTTTGCTACACGAGAGCTAATTACACCGGGACTCGAATCTCCAAACGCTCAAGGTCTTGCATAAAAAACTGGATGTTTGTGTATCGATTTGTGACTAATAGACGTTTACCGTTTGATCGATTGACATGATAATTGGCATGTAAATGTTTTTTTCATCCAGTAGGTCTATCCACTTTGTTTCAACTAGAATAGCGTCTCTGTAGCTTGAATTTTAAGATTGCCTTAACATTAAGAGGCAAGCTTCTGTATTGAACCAAATTGTGTTATTCCGATTTGCATCAAAATTCAACATGTAATGAGGACTGATATAAGATTTTTTTTTAACATGGAAGCATACAGCGTCGTGGAATTTGTTGGACATTTTATTATGGGATTCCCATATTTTTTAGGGGTTTTACACCTTTATTTTACTTTTTAGGGAATTGACACTTTTACTTTACCTCTACTTTAGGGGAAGATTACTCCTTAGTGGCTTTACACTTTTACTTTTCCTCTACTTTAGGGGAAGATTACTCTTTAAGGGCTTTACACTGTCTTTTCCTCTACTTTAGGAGAACATTACTCCTTAGGGGCAACACACACAAAGTGAGCCCTCGTACTATAGAAGCAGGAACCAAACAGACTCCCCTAACTTGACATGCCACCTCCGCAGGTATCGCTTGAGAACTTGGAGGGCATTGTAATGGAGAACCTATTTTACGTTCCCCAGTCGTCATTAATAAACACGGTGGATCTTTGGACGGCTAGATCCTCAAACCCGCAACCTTCCGGTTACGAAAATGCTGCCTTCGCCGGCTAAGCTATAGCGGTACAATATTGTTTTCAACCGAAAATGAACTCTCTGATTCGAACAGTTTTGTATAAGTTGAATTTTGAAAATTCCGTGTAAAATTTATGAAAAAATATTTTTCACCTAGGAAAATTGTGCTTAGAGTGGAAATTGAGACGTACAAAGATTCGCATTATATATATTGTAGAGTACTCGGCTCTAAATGAGCTGGAAAGAGAATACCGGAGGCCTACGTACAGACTAAAGATCTTTATTAGGAACACAAAATGTTGAAGT
>JAGEOH010000017.1:1117325-1129825 GCA_032207245.1 Pardosa pseudoannulata | reverse complement strand
GGTGGAAGCTTAGAAAGTGAAATTACCTTTGTGCACTTTTCCTAAGAAATGAAATTAAATAAATTTATCTCATAAAAATATCTTAAAATCAATTTAGAATTTTTTCTACTTGAGTTTTTGAAAATTTTAAAAGTTCTATTAATTGTATAACTTGGTACGTTTTCTGACGATTGATAATTGGCAACGTACTAGTACGTAGTGTAACACATGGTTGTTTGCGGGTACAAAAATAAACGGTAAAACAGGAAAACGAAAAGTTCTTGTTATATAGATTCTGAATGTAAAAATGTTTATATATAAATAATTATTAAAATATAACTACTATTTCTATTTGATTTTTCATATTAATACTATAAATTACTAAAAATAGTTTTGTTTAAAAAAAATTTTTATTTTTTATGTATTTTTGTAAAATTTAAAATGTATTAATCTTGCTATTAACACATTGTATATACTATATTACGATATTTTATGAATATATTGATATATATATGTATATTTAGTATAAAAATGTATGTTATATGAGAAAATATGGTATATACAAAATGAAGCTATAACGATCACCGAATGGTCAAAATAGACCTGACGATGTATGTTTTCTTTATAATAAAATTAAAAATGTTATTTATTGTTTACTTATTTCTTGATTATTCTAGATCTTTCATATTAAAATTAGTTATTTCTAATATTTCTTTTTATATACATAAATTCCTGATTTGTAAATTTAGATATACTATAATAATTCTTTGTTATTAAATATATGTTTATTATAATATATATATATATATATATATAAATATATTTCTATTTATATATTTGTTTATATATTTCAATATAAAATACGAAAAGTTGGTTAAAGTTAAATAATTTTCAATCTATTGAGATTTAACTGAATAACTAAATTTATGCGCAAAACGCCCGCTCCCCGTATAATTCCGCTGCGAAATGTATTCGCACACATAATGTTAATATTTCATAAATTCCTTCATAATATTTACCAAATTTTCTTAATTTACATTAAAATGTAGGTATCCGTTTTAAATTTAGACTCTTTATAGTTTATCAAAACACAAATTTTGAGTCCTAATTTTTCAAGGGCATACAAACATAAATATAATTTGGATTAACCATTCAATATATTGACAAAATAATACTCAAATATATCCAAAAGCAATTAAGAATTAATCAAAAATTAAAGAAAAAAAAATCGAAAATTAGTTCCCAAGTAATATTTAAAAAACTACAAAATATTTTAAAATATTGAATTCTTTTAAAAATAGTTTTCAGATTTAAAGTATATTTTTTAAAGTGATTTGCGTACTTACACTTTGATGTAAATATGAACAAACTTTTAAAACTTAAAGTTAATAATTTTCGATAACCATTTTCTGATGTTCACTCTCATCTGAACCCCTTGCAATACAATGACGTCTGGGAGACGTCAGTCATTTCATGTGGCAAAGTAGACTTTGACGTCTACGAGACGTCAAAAGCTGTCTATGGCAGATATCATGCAGCGTAATATTAAATCATTTAATTATTTAACTCTTGCTTCTGTTCTGTTTTGATTAAACTGTTCAATATTCATTTGTCCTTAAAAATAATGTATGAAATGAATCAACTTAGAAGTGTAAAAAAATGTCAGTTCTTCCCTACTCGAAAATGATATGAAATGTTTTATACTTTTCAGAAATACTAATTTCATACTATTATTTAATTGACTATTAACATCATATATAAACCTCATATGTTACATAGCAATGCCTATTTCAGAATAAAACGTTCATTTTCTCCTCTTGCACAGAATTGTTCAGTTCCAGAACTAAATACACTGTTACTAATAAGTATTTGGACACCTGTGATAGAAAAGCAATATTCAAAATCAATAGTTTTTAGAGCCTCCACGAGAGGCAATTACTAACCCTCCAGCATATTTTCACTCTTTGAATTACAGTAGTGATCTTGTCTTCCACTCGGCTTGGAGTAGACATACAAGTTCCTTCACCGAATTTGGACGGGTAGTGAACCCCTTAATTCGGCGATCCAACTCGTCCCAGAGGTTCTCGATAGGGTTCAGGTCTGGGCTCTGGGAAGACCAGTCCATTCGAACTCCATTGGCATCATAATAGCTTGGTTAACCTCAAAAGATGACAACTGCAAGGCCGTACAAGGGATACTTAAATTTTGAAAGACTATTTTGTAGATAGACAATGTCCCACTACTGTGTGTGTATGTGCTGTCTGCCTAGTTGTTCATGAACTTGTACAGTTATTTTCTTAGAAAAAAAACTCGCTGAGACCATAAAAGTCTTGCTGGGCCGCTGGCCGGAAATACAGCACTGTATTTCCGGTACTGTATTCCGGAAATACAGCGCTTTCCCTTTCATTAATTGAAGTATCATTCAGAGACAAAAGATGCCTTTCTCCCTTGGTCTCCCTCCAAAAATAATTTTTGGCTACGGCCCTGACTGGAACCCGTTTCCACTGATCTACTGTCTAATTTCGATGTGCTTTGCACCACATTAACCGAGCAGCGCGGTTGGACTTTGTGAACAAAGGCTTATGGAGAGCAGCACGACCATGAAAACCAAGAAGATGTGCTTCCTTAAGGATAGTATTCATTGAAACCCTACTCGCTGATACCTGATGAAACTCCTCGCGGATGAGGGCCATCGGTTGGGTGTGGTTCTTCTGAATTTCTCTGGACAGCACTCGTCGGTTTCTATCTCCCAATTTCGTTGGTCTGCCGACTCGGGGCACATTTTGACAATCACCCCTCACCTTCCACTTCTTAATCACATAGGCCACTGTCGATTTTGGGTACTTCAGATCGCTATATGTGTCCCTTAAGGTCTTCCATTCGGCTTGGAGTAGACATACAAGTTCCTTCACCGATTTTGGACGGGTAGTGCACCCCTTAATTCGGAGATCCAACTACTCCCAGAGGTTCTCGATAGGATTCAGGTCTGAGCTCTGGGCAGGCCAGTCCATTCGATAAACTCTATTGGCACCGTACCAAGCCTTGGTTAACCTCAAAACATCACAACTGGCATCTTCGTCCTGAAAGTAACAGGGGTCGATGCCAATGCGGTTTCCTACACGATGTATACCTGCGGAGGCCGTGACGTACCTCAGGACCGCAGATATCGTCATTTGCATAGGAGTCCAAATACTTATTGGTAGACAGTGTAGTATCAAAGAACTAAATAGTATTTTTCGGACACATGAAATTCCTTTTTATTTGTATTTTAAGGGGTTAAATTCTTTTTCTCAAGCGGTAGACAGTGGGTTTTGTTACCTTATCTTTCTTTATCTGCTGCGATATATTTCAAGGCTATGAATCCCTCCTCCACGCTATCTTTGAATAAGGCCCAAACCGAAATTTCTCACCGATCATGCCATTCCCCTTTAATACGCCTCTGTTTTCTTTACCGATTATATAACACTTGCTTGCTTTCTCCATCTGCCCGATAGCCTGTTTTTCGCTTTTATTTGGGATGATGATACATCATGAGAATGCGCATTGAGTGGGTGCGGTGTTTATGATTCCAGTCTCGGTTACAAGAATGCTTATATAACGCTTTTGATAGTATGAGCTTTTTATTGTGAAGTTCAGTTATCAAACGTCGAGGAATTTGTTTTTGATTTTACGGAAATACTACTAACCCTGTCACTCACTTAGATGAAAATGAAAAGAAATTTTTTTTTACTGTAATACATGACTTCCGTGTACGGTTTTTAATAAATTATACACATCTTTTTATTTCAGTTGTATATTGCGTCATCAGAATTATTATTTGCATATTCCTTTTTTGATTTTACGTAATCGCTATTAATCCTGTTCCTCACTTACATTAAAATGAAAGAGAAAAGAGTTTGATGTAGACACAAGACTTCTCTGTACACCTCTTAAATTATACACATTTTTTAAAATTTTAATAGTATGTTGCGTCTTTAGGATTATTTGCACATTCCCTTTCTGATTTTAAGGAAGGAGTACTAACCCTGTCGCTCTCTTGCATGAAAATGAAAGAAAGAGAAAAAAATCTGATGTGGACACGACTTTCCTTTACATTAACGTATACACTTATTTTTATTTAATTGTATGTTGCGTCATTAGAGTTATTATTGGCATATTCCTTTTTTTGATTTTACGTAATCACTATTAATCCTGTCCCTCACTTACATTAAAATAAAGAGATAAGATTCTGATGTAGACACAAGACTTCTCTGTACACCTCTTAAATTATACACATCTTTTTTTTATTTTAATAGTATGTTGCGTCATCAGGATTATTTGCACATTCCCTTTCTGATTTTACGGAAGCAATTCTAACCCTGCCACTAACTTGGATGAAAATGAAAAAAAATCTGTTTACATATGACTTACCTGTACATTAATTAAATTATACACTTATTTTTATTTTAATTGTATGCTGCGTCATTAGAATTATTATTTGCATATTCCTTTTTTGAGTTTACATAATCATTGCTAATCCTGACTCTCACTTACATTAAAATGAAAGAAAAAGGAATTTGATGTAGGCACAAGACTTCACTGTACACCTCTTAAATTATACGCATCTTTTTATTTTAATAGTATGTTGTGTCATCAGGATTATTTACACATTCTCTTTCTGATTTTACGGAAGCAGTAGTAACCCTGTCGATCTCTTGCATGAAAATGAAAAAAAAAATAGAAAAAAAGAAAAGTAAAATCTGATTGTGGACACGACTTTCCTGTACATAATTTAAATTATACATTTATTTTTTTATTTTAATTGTATGCTGCGTCATTAGAATTATTATTTCCATATTCCTTTTTTGATTTTACATAATCCTTGCTAATCCTGTCTCTTACATTAAATTGAAAGACAAAAGAATCTGATGTAGAAACAAGACTTCTCTGTACACCTCTTAAATTATACACATCTTTTTTTTATTTTAATAGTACGTTGCGTCACCAGAATTATTTGCTTATTTCCTTTCTGATTTTACGGAAGCAGTACTAACGCTGTCTCTCTCTTGCATAAAAATGAAAAAAAGTAAAAAAAAAAAAATCTGATGTGGACACCACTTTCCTTTACATAATTTAAATTATACACTTATTTTTTATTTAATTGTATGTTGCCATTAGAATTATTATTTCCATATTACTTTTTTCATTTTACATAATCATTGCTAATCCTGTTCCTCACTTACATTAAAATGAAAGAGAAAAGAGTTTGATGTAGACACAAGACTTCTCTGTACACCTCTTAAATTATACACATTTTTTAAAATTTTAATAGTATGTTGCGTCTTTAGGATTATTTGCACATTCCCTTTCTGATTTTAAGGAAGGAGTACTAACCCTGTCGCTCTCTTGCATGAAAATGAAAGAAAGAGAAAAAAATCTGATGTGGACACGACTTTCCTTTACATTAACGTATACACTTATTTTTATTTAATTGTATGTTGCGTCATTAGAGTTATTATTGGCATATTCCTTTTTTGATTTTACGTAATATCTATTAATCCTGTCCATCACTTACATTAAAACGAAAGAAAAAAGAATCTTATGTAGACACATGATTTCTCTGCACACCTCTTAAATTATACACATTTTTAAAATTTAATAGTATGTTGCGTCATCAGGATTATTTACACATTCCCTTTCTGATTTTATTGAAGCTGTACTAACCGTGCCGCTCTCTTGTATGAAAACGAAAAAAAAAAATCTGTGGACACGACTTTTTTTTACATTAATAAATTTATACACTTATTTTTATTTTAATTGCATACTGCTTCATCAGAATTATTTTTGCATATTCCTTTTTTGATTTTACTTAATCGCTATTAATTCTGTCCCTCACTTATATTAAAATAAAGAGAAAAGATTCTGATGTAGACACAAGAATTCTCTGTACACCTCTTAAATTATACACATCTTTGTTTAATTTAATAGTATGCTGCGTCATCAGGATTATTTGCACATACTCTTTCTGATTTTACGGAAGCAATACTAACCCTGCCTCTAACTTGGATGAAAATGAAAAAAAAAAAAGAAAAAAAAAATCTGATGTTTATGTATGACTTACCTGTACATTAATTAAATTATACACATATTTTTTATTTTAATTGTATGTTACGTCATTAGAATTATTATTTCCATATTACTTTTTTCATTTTACATAATCATTGCTAATCCTGTCTGTCACTTACATTAAAATGAAAGTAAAAATAATCTGATGTAGACACAAGACTTCTCTGTACACCTCTTAAATTATACGCATCTTTTAATTTTAATAGTATGTTGTGTCATCACGATTATTTGCACATTCCCTTTCTGATTTTACGCAAGGAGTACTAAACCTGCCGCTCTCTTGCATGAAAATGAAAAAAAGAGAAAAAAAATCTGATGTGGACACGACTTTCCTTTACATTAACTGATACACTTATTTTTATTTAATTGTATGTTGCGTCATTAGAGTTATTATTGGCATATTCCTTTTTTTATTTTACATAATCATTGCTAATCCTGTCTCTCACGTATATTAAAGCGAAAGAAAAAAGAATCTTATGTAGACACATGATTTCTCTGCACACCTCTTAAATTATACACACTTTTAAATTTTAATAGTATGTTGCGTCATCAGGATTATTTACACATTCCCTTTCTGATTTTACTGAAGCTGTACTAACCCTGCCGCTCTCTTGTATGAAAACGAAAAAAAATCTGTGGACACTACTTTCCTTTACATTAATAAAATTATACACTTATTTTTATTTTAATTGCAAATTGCTTCATCAGAATTATTTGCATACTCCTTTTTTGATTTTACGTAATCACTATTAATCCTGTCCCTCACTTACATTAAAATAAAGAGATAAGATTCTGATGTAGACACAAGACTTCTCTGTACACCTCTTAAATTATACACATCTTTTTTTTATTTTAATAGTATGTTGCGTCATCAGGATTATTTGCCCATTCCCTTTCTGATTTTACGGAAGCAATACTAACCCTGTCACTCTCTTGCATAAAAATGAAAAAAAAAGAAAAGAAAATGTGATGTGGACACGACTTTCCTGTACATAATTTAAACTATACACTTATTTTTATTTTAATTGTATTCTGCGTCATTAGAATTATTATTGGCATATTCTTTTTTTTGATTTTACATAATCATTGCTAATACTGTCTCTTACTTACATTAAAATGAAAGACAAAGGAATCTGATGTAGACACCAGACTTCTCTGTACACCTCTTAAATTATACACATCTATGTTTATTTTAATAGTATGCTGCATCATCAGGATTATTTGCACATTCCCTTTCTGATTTTACGGAAGCAATACTATTCCTGCCACTAACTTGGATGAAAAAAAAAACTGTTTATATATGACTTACCTGTACATTAATAAAATTATACACTTATTTTTATTTTAATTGTATGTAGCGTCATTAGAATTATTATTTGCATATTCCTTTTTTGATTTTACATAATCATTGCTAATCTTGTCTCTCACTTACATTAAAATGAAAGAAAAAGGAATCTGATGTAGACACAAGGCTTCATTGTACACCTCTTAAATTATACGCATCTTTTAATTTTAATAGTATATTGTGTGATCAGGATTATTTACACATTCCCTTTCTGATTTTACGGAAGCAGTACTAACCCTGTCGGTCTCTTGCATGAAAAAAAATGTGATGTGGACACGACTTTCCTGTACATAATTTAAATTATACACTTGTTTTTATTTTAATTGTATGTTGCGTCATTAGAATTATTATGTGCATGTTCCTTTTTTGATTTTACATAATCTTTGCTAATCCTGTCTCTCACATTAAAATGAAAGACAAAAGAATCTGATGTACGAACCAGACTTCTCTGTACACCTCTTTAATTATACACGTCTTTTTAATTTTAATAGTATGATGCGTCATCAGGATTATTTGCACATTCCCTTTCTGATTTTACGGAATCAGTGCTAACCCTGTCGCTCTCTTGCATGAAAATGAAAAAAGAAAACAAAAATCTGTGGACACGACTTTCCTTTACATTAAATTATACAATTAATTTTATTTTAATTGTATGTTGCGTCATCAGAATTATTATTTGCATATTCCTTTTTTGATTTTACATAATTATTGCTAATCCTGTCTCTCACTTCCATTAAGATGAAAGTAAAAAGAATCTGATGTACACACAAGACTTCACTGTATACCTTAAATTATACGCATCTTTTAATTTTAATAGTATGTTGCGTTAACAGAATTATTTGATTATTCCCTTCCTGATTTTACGGAAGGAGTACTAATTGCCACTCGCATGAAAATAAAAAAAAAAAAAAAAAATAAAAAAAAAATCTGATGTGGACATATGATTTACCTGTACATTAATTAAATTATACACTTATTCTTATTTTAATTGTATGTTGCGTCATTAGAATTATTATTTGTATATTAGCATACAGACCGTTATATCACGGGATCAGTAAAACTTTTAATTTTCCAGAATTGTACAGTACCCTATGAGAGGGGTAATAAATTGTTTGCTTTTTGGCTGAAAATTATCTGGTACACGCTCAATTTGTTTATATTCGAATTTTTTAACAGACTTTTCGTATTTTATATTGAAATATATAAACAAATATATATATATATATATATATATATATATATATATATAATGTATAAATATATAAATATATATATATACATATATATATATATATATATATATATGTATATAATGTATAAATATATATATATATAATGTATAAATATATATAAATATATATATATATATATATATATATATATATAATGTATAAATATATAAATATATATATATACATATATATATATATATATATATATATGTATATAATGTATATATATATATATATATATAATGTATAAATATAATGTATATATATAATGTATAAATATAATGTATATATATATATATATAAATATATATATATATATATAATGTATAAATACAATGTATATATATATATATAAAATGTATAAATACAATGTATATATATATATATATATATATATATATATTATATATATATATATATATGTGTATATATATATATATAATGTATAATATTATATAATGTATATATATATATATAATGTATATATATATATAATGTATAAATATATATATATATATATATATATATATATATATATTTGCAAGGATAATTAAAAAGTTAATTTTAAATCTAAATTGATTTTTTAATTAACCTTCCCGTTCTATGGTTCCTTCCGCATCGACTGATGTAAAAACTAGTTTTTGTCTAAATTTTTCCAAAATCAATGTAGTAGACAAGAACATTCGGCTTCGTTTTCCTGTATATACCGTTTTGTACCCCCAAACAAACCATGTTGTTACACTAACCCGTACTAGTAAGTGACCCGCGATCATGTATCAATCGTCAGAAACAGTACTAGTACGTGTTCCGCGCTCAAGTATCAATAATCAGACCCGCACACAATGTGTTAAATATCAGTAGATAACATTGAAGTCACAGTAGGGCTGAGATACAACCGATTTCCTTATACCTGAATAAATTTTATAAATTATGCCATTACATCTGACATGTTGATTGGAGAGAAATCAAAATTTATTCTCAAACTGGCTGGCGTCCAGGTGCACTAGTTCTATTAGCCCACTGGTTAGGTTACACTAGGGCTTGGTTATTTGTCTGTTCTAGTCTGTCTGGGGGCAAAAAGATTGTTTTCCCGAAAAATTATTCCAATTTTGAGTGGCCACCTTTGTTGGAAGTAAAAATGGCGCACATATTGGTCTTGTACCTACTGTCTCGAATGAAAAATAACTTCACAGGACAGTGTCTTGCGCGTTTAAATGTTTATTATAGGAGCAGGTGTTATCGACAGCAGAAATATAACTGCTTGTTCACCTTTTTATATACAAACATTTCCATTTTAGCTGCTCATGGAAGGACGAAAAGGAGCTTTGAGGCTTCTTTTATGGCTAAAATAGTTTTATGTTATCTTTATTCTCGAACTTTTCTCTATATAGAGTGCTAAAGACGAAATATACTTCGTTTTTAGCTCGCCCGATTCATTGGGGTTTTACTTCAGATTCTGTTCTTTTTAACTTAGATTCTATTTTACTTTCTAGTACAATAAAATTGCAAAAAAAAGCTGAACTTTGAGATTTGCTAAATATCGGCGTTTCATGCCTCACTTAAACCGATAAAAGTATTCTTATAATGATATGTCTTTCAGAATGTGAACATATCCTTTAAATTTCAGAATGTGAACTGTAGCTCTCATTAGCCTAGTGTTTCAAGTAGACCGTAAAAACCAAAACCAAATAACGATGTTTTAATTGGCTCAACCGGAGTTCGTTTCGAATACTAGGATGTTCAGCCGTTCGGTCGGCTTAAGCTGTAGGTCAATCTCATTAGCCCTCGTGTTCAAAAGTAGACCGTAGCACTCCAAACCAAACCAAACCAACAAAACCTCGTTGTTAGAACGATGGCCGAATTCTTATGCTGGCTTTCAAAGTTCTTTGAAGAAACGAGGCTAGAAATTTTTTAGACGCGTTCGGATGCGCTTTACGAATTTGGTTTTTGTCACGTCATTTGTAACTAAACCGTTACGCTAAGCACAAACACAAAACCAAACCAAGACATATCTCCGATAGCTTTTCAGTAAGATTGGGAGCATTCTAAATATTTAAGCAGCATATATTTTTAAAATTTTGAATGAATGTGGGCATCACTGAATTTTTTTTTTTAGTTCCACAACTTTTATAAAATTTAATTTTTTTACAGTTTTCATATTCAGAATGATCATAATATTTTCAGTGAGACTTACTTGGTTTCTCAAAAAATCTTTAAAATGTACAGATATGTATTCCTCGATAACACATTTTATTTTCGATAGGTATGCAATAATTTATTTTTGTAATGAAGTGTTGACGATCGCTAAGCCCAGTAAAGCTTTTTGTAATGAAGTGTTGACGATCGCTAAGCCCAGTAAAGCCAAGTAAGCCACAATAAATTTTGAGACCCCTTAATCATACTTAAATTTATAAGGTGTCGCGGGATAAGTTTTTTTTTTAAGATTATTTTAAACTTAAAAAAATTAATTAGAATCTTCACGTGAGGTTCAGGTGTTCGAGAGGTATAGACTCGTCAGTTTTAAAGCCACTGTGTTTTGTAATTAAAGAATTAATAGAACTATACTGTAGTATAATTTGTAAAGAGTGCGTATAAATTCCCTGCAAAGTGCCAATAAACAGAGTGACACTCGTAATTATGCCATCAACACCGAGTTATAATTTCAACACAAATCATTCTCATAATTATACGGTATGTGAGGTGAACCAGTCATTAAAAGACATAAAAACGTGGAGGTAGAACAACAGTATGCGGAGAGAAAAGAGATATGTAATTGAGGAAAAAAAAGATTAATGACTGTTCAGTTTAATTGAAAACATTTCGGACTTTATCCCAACACAAATCTGCTCCACCTGTTGGCCTTGACGCAACTTCCAACGTATTTTTTTCTCTCTCTCTTTACGCTGCGGAACACCTACTTCCAAATTCTTCACAAAGAGGAAGTGACGTATCGTATAGGAAATGAAGCGAAAAAATATATCGTCAGCATGGCTAATATGCTTTCCGATTAACCTTTAACTGCTTGTGCTTGATATTGAAACATGAGTACTTGCGGGGTGTATTTTGCATACAAGATGACAAATAAAATGAAATAAGATAGATAGAAAAATACCATTTACACAAGTACTTTGTAAGTACTCTTATCTTTTTAACCCCCTCCGGTAAAATGACGAGTCTAGCTCGTCATTAGTTTTTCATTCCATACCGCACAATGACGAGCTACACTCGTCATGCGATTAAAGTTACTGATAAATATGATAATTAATTTAGTTTAAAATTTCTAGTGTACTGAATTTGGCAACACTTTTATCACTTGTGAAAATCACAAGTCACTATTGCATATTGTTTACTTAGAATTTCTTGGTACAAGTCATTGCCAAATTAATGAGTCAGAATAAAAGAAAACCTACTAAGAAATGCCGTGTGTGTTACAAGAATCCAATTAAAAGTGAGACTACTTGGCGGTGTAAACAATTAAGAATTCCTTTGCACTTTGTTTTGAAAAGTACCACTAGCTTGAAGACTATTATCTGTATACCTTATTAACCCCTTCCGGTACGATTTAATAATGAAAAACTGTGCGTGAAGTAACCATTTATTTTTTATTTAAAAAACTTGTTTTATTTTACAATTCTTACATATTCTTAATTAAAATCCACTTTTAACATAGTGTTAAGTATCAGAAACGGTAAAATTAAGATAATAGTCTTCAATCTAGTGGTACTTTTCAAAACAAAGTGCAAAGAAATTCTGAATTGTTTACATCGCCAGGGAGTCTGACTTCTAATTTGATTCTTGTAACACACACACGGCATTTCTTAGTAGGTTTCTTTTATTCT
>JAGEOH010000017.1:1104825-1112325 GCA_032207245.1 Pardosa pseudoannulata | reverse complement strand
CAACAGGTGTTCCAAAGTCTGTGAAATGACTAGTTCGCAAAAAGGGGTGGATGCCGAAAATAAAGGTCTTGGTTATCGTTCTAGGAACCCAAGGGATATTTCCGCTTCTGACTTTGGTAACTGTAGCTGATGGTGACATGGATATCGTAAACTTTAAGAAAGGAACCCTATAAATATGAAATCAATCGAAAAATGAAACAGAAATTTCAAAATCGGGCAAACTTGTTTCTTCTCAAAGAAAGGATTCCTGTAAAAAAAAATGGGTCTGAGACACTTTCAGAGCTGTTTAGAAACATTATAAGGAAATACCACGTTTGTCGTAAAAATTTAAGCAGACGATTTCTCTGGAAGGTTAAAGAAAAAAAGAAAATAAAACAATATTAGCAGAAAAGATAAGATTTCTGAGCAGTCTTTTTCTTTGTTGACGAATTCTCGAGTGTTTTCCGGAAATATTATTTGGAAGCGACTTACAAGATTTACGATGCTGGTTTTATTATTTGTTGCAGGATGTTACGAGTCAATAATGAAAAAGAACTGGTCGTGTTCTTTCCTAAGCTTTCTGGTACACCACACCGGATTTTAACTTGCAAGTTTTGTTAGAGGTTATTTAGCAATATTCTAAATACTATTAACATAAAATCGCGTCTGTCTATCTGTGCCTCAACTCTTCAGAAACGACCTAGGTTATATATATACAGCGTTTAACCCTTTGTCTTAAAACAACATATAGGAGACGTGATCGTACTGTTGTGCCTAAAATGAGATCCTCGTATCACACACGTGATGATTCTGTCTGGCCAAAAGTGAAAAGCTCGTATCAGTAATAAAACAATACCTCTTACAAAATTTTGACTAATATTATACATCATTCACTTATAGGTTATTCACGCAATAAATTCTACATAGAAAATATTTAAACGACTGAAAATTTTTACTTTTGTTATATAACCAAAAACATAGAAATAATATGTGAAATAAAAACATTAATACATTTTTTTAATAAAAATGAAATGAAATATAATTATCAAATTCTGTGGTGTTATTAAATAGTAAATGCAGTACTATTAATATTTACTGGTTTGCTCACAATTTAGCCCGTGATGAAACTGCTTCTGGTCACGACGCATGAGAAAAGCTTTCATCGAAAGTGGCGCACACAATCGTCGTTCGATTCATAGGGCAGGAGGTTAAGCCATACAATGCGTAAAGAAGAACCACATAGAACATTTTCAAAATAAAGCCACTTTTTACTATTTTAAATTAAAGTTTTTATTTTTGTTTTCATTTTTTAAAGAAAAAAACGATGGATCTCGAACACTTTAGGAGCTGTTTAGGAAACATTATAAGGAAATATCTAGTTTGTCGTAAAATTTGAGCAGGCGATTTCTTTGGAAGATTAAAGAAAAAGAAAAAGAAAAAAACAATTTTAGCAGAAAAGATAAGTAGATTTCTGCGCAGTCTTTTTCTTTGTTGACGAATTCTGGAGTGTTTTCCGGAAATATTATTTGGAGGCGACTTACAAGATTTACGATACTCGTTTTATTATTTGTTGCAGGATGTTGCCAAGAGTCAATAATGAAAAAGAACCGGTAGTGTTCTTTCCTTAGCTTTCTGGTTCACCGCCGCATTATAACGGGCAAGTTTTGTTAGCGGTTATTTAGTAATCTTCTAAATACTATTTATATAAGATCGCGTCTGTCTGTCTGTTTATACCTCAACCCTTCAAAAACGACCTAGGTTATAAATACATACATCTTTTACGACGTTCAATGCATAAAAAAGAAGCGCATAGAACATTTTTAAATAAAGCCACTTTTTACTAACTTAAATTTTTTAACACCATTTGTATGTATATAGACTGAAGGGCCACTGAATTAGGAATAGCAAGGGCTATGCAAATTGTGTAGCGCTGCACATTATGCGCAAGTGATAGCGCTGTGGTAACTGCATATATAGCGCGTACTGTAGTTGTTCTGAATTAATGGTTCGAATTTCCAGTATGGGTAAACTGCTTGATTTAGATGCTTTCGATCGCGGACAAATCACAGGTGCTCGACGCATGGGCCATTCAATTTCCAAAATCTTCAGACAGCTAGGATTTTCAAGGTTCACAGTAACAAGAGTTACACCAAGAATACATGGATGGTGGAAAAAACTAGTGATTGGGCAAACTGCTAAAGAAAGTTAGCCTAGACAGTGAATGGTGAGAGACCGCTCAGGTGTATTGTACATAGCCAGTGAAGCCAAATATTAGCTCAAATTACCACCCAGTTGAATAACAGTGCCAGTCGTACAGTCATTATACGGACTGTGCAACGCTTGCTTCATCGTATGGGTTTGGGGAACCGTCGACCAACGAGGGTACTATTGCTCTATGCTCGCCATCGGACTGCACGTCTTGCCTGGGCAAGAGAGCACAGAGACTAGAGTATAGAGAACTGGAAACTAGTAGCATGGAGTGATGAGTCTCGATTCCGACTACTTAATTCGGACGGGAAGCTGAGAATATGGCGTTAGGCTCATAAAGCCATGGATCCTGCATGCCAGGTTGGAGCTGTACAAGGGCATAGTAGCTCGATCATGGTCTGGGGTGTTATTCCGCATTGTTTGGGATCCTTGCGTGTACCAACCTCCCTCGATGCACTACGGTACGTAGAGTTGCTAGATTATCCTCTCCATCCGTTTAGGCTGTTCTGTTATCCATACGGTAATGGAGTTTTCCAGCAAGGCAACTGTACATCTCACAAGTCCCGGTTGGCTACTGGCTGGTTGGAGGAGCATTCCTCCAACTTTTTTGTCATAAGTAGGCCCCCTAGAAGCTTAAACTTAAATCCTATTGAGTATCTTTGGGATGTTTTGGAACAAGGCGTGATCCATCAAAAAGCACCAACACACCTTACTGAATTATGGACAGCTTTAGCCAATATTTGGGCAAGTCATTTCCGTGGAACGTTTCCAGAAACTTGTTGAATCTATGCCTCGTCGTGTGACAGCCGTTATCAATGTCAGAGCAGGCCCAACTGTTTACTAGGTAGGCATTCCTAATTCAGTGGCATTTCAGTATGCCATTTAGATATACTTTGTTCTCATATTTTGCCCCTACAAGCGTGGAGGATGTTATCAGCCCGATTTCCCACTCAGAACTGTCTTTTTTTGGGCTTTGCTAAGGAAACTTCCCATGTCTACTTCCGTGTTACCTTCTTTACTCTGTATAGTTTCACTCGAGGGTGTGTCTTTCTCTTATTACGTTATCGTTAATGAGTTCTAACAATTTGAATTATAACTCGCTTAATTCTTAACCCCCATTTTTAAACCTGATATATATTATAATGATATTTTTAACCTAAAACTTAAAACTCACCAGCGTATTATAGGTTAAATAATAATCTTAAAATAATTTTTGGGTGATTCTGTTCTTTTATTGGCAAACCTTAGAGAATATCTTTTTGTTCTTTCTATCGAGTTGGCGAGTAGAAATCCCCAAAATTAATTCTTGTTGCTCCCCTTATATAAGTTGGTGACTCTTAAACCACGTCACAGGCATCTCCCACGTGACTAACCATTAAGAACACAATGCAATGATATATGTGTATTCACTGACAACCCGATAATGAATCATTTTTAAAGTAACGAGCAAAGAATGAATCATTTTAATCTAATTTATCTCAAAAACAAATAAAAAAAAATTGAGAAATACATTGTCGTATCAGATATCAGATCTCTTCTTATTGGTTAAAAAGATCACTTTTAAGTAAATTTAATATTCACAATTTAGAAAAGTATCTTAACACATTGTATGCGGGACACGTACTAGTACGTTTTCTGACGATTAATACTTGAACGCAGGTCACGTACTAGTACGGGTTAGTGTAACAACATTTTGTATGTGGGTAAAAAAATAACGGTATATACAGGAAAACGAAGCCGAATGTTCTTGTCTACTACATAGATTCTGGAAAAATTTAGACTAAAACTAGTTATTACATCAGTCGATGCGGAATCACAGAACGGGAAAAATTAAAACTATATACAACTATTTCTATTTGATTTTTCATATTTACGATACTATTATAAATTTATCCACTAAAAATATATATTTTTTGTTTACAAAAATCTTATGGTTGTTATTTATATATTTCTATTTATATATTTGTTTTATATATTTCAATATAAAATACGAAAAGTTGGTTAAAAATTGAAATAATTTTCGATCTATTGAGATTTAACTGAATAACTAAATTTACGCGCAAAACGCCCGCTCCAGGTACAATTCCGCTGCTAAAGGTACCCACACACAATGTGTTAAGTAAGACCTCCAAGATTTGATCCGTAATCAGTATTGGAAATACGTAATACATGTTTTCATTATTTTTCAAGTGTTGTAGTAACAAATATCATTCCCATAATAAAATACCACAGAACCTGGAATTATAACTTATATCAAACATTTCGAAGACATTTTTTCCTGGTAATAAATAGTACATTAAAATACTTTTTGAATTGAGACTTGTTTAAGAAAATGAATTAGTTTAGATTATAAGATTTAATTAAGTTTGTTTTTAATTTCCTTTTCAGTGGAAGATATGCTTACCATCGCCTACTGGATGCTATTAGAAGGTAGGACATTTCGTTATCCATATTTCTTTTTATGCTTTACTACGTAATATTTTAAAGTATTTTTCAACTGCTACAATCTAAATAATAAATCATATCAAACGAGTGAAAATAAATCAAATCAACGAAGGATTAAGTGCAGAAGAAATTGGTTTCCCCAATGTAGTCTTCTCTTCTTCACTCAAACCTAACGTTAATTGTTGAAACCTTGTTATAAGGTTAATAGGCTTAGTGAATTTTCCTTTTATTTCATCATAAGTTGTTTAGGAAATGGCAGATCTAATGGGAAGGGGTAATATGGCACACCTTTTAAAGCATTTTGCAACTGCTACAATCTAAAAAATAAATCGTATCAAACGAGTGAAAATGAATCAAATCAACGAAGGATTAAGTGCAGAAGAAATTGGTTTCCCCAATGCAGTCTTCTCTTCTTCACTCAAACCTAACGTTAATTGTTGAAACCTTGTTATAAGGTTAATAGGCTTAGTGAATTTTCCTTTTATTTCATCATAAGTTGTTTAGGAAATGGCAGATCTAATGGGAAGGGGTAATATGGCACACCTTTTAAAGCATTTTGCAACTGCTACAATCTAAAAAATAAATCGTATCAAACGAGTGAAAATGAATCAAATCAACGAAGGATTAAGTGCAGAAGAAATTGGTTTCCCCAATGCAGTCTTCTCTTCTTCACTCAAACCTAACGTTAATCATTGAAACCCTATTATTAGGTCAATATTCTTATGCATTTTCCTTTTATTTCATCACAAGTTGATAAGAAATGGCAGATCTAATGGGAATAGGGTAATATGGCACATCTACGGTGGTTTGATTTTGGAACATGGGTACTTTGGCTAACACGGCGATAAAGCTCTAAACATGTCAACCTATAGGGTGTTTCAAAAATGACAGGTATATTTGAAAAACCAATAAAACTAAACGGCCAGTGATAAAAATTCAGTTTATTGCAATATGTTTGGAACAATAGTAAATTTTCAGACAGACAAACTTTAAAATTAGTTACAATATTTCACAACAGATGGCGCTACAGTCTGAAAAAATCTGAACTAGGATATTTGTGTGGTGTACCGCCACTATCTAGGAACAATTGCATAACTGGAACAGTACATCTGTTCTGCATATGAAGCCATTCCGCCTGAGACGTTTACACGGGTTTCTGATAATTTCGTTCTGAGAATACGTCGCATTATTGCTGCGCATGGTGGATATCTGGAATTTATCGTAGTTTAGATTTTTCCGGACTGCAGCGTCATCTGTTGGGGAACATTGTAACTAATTTTGAAAGTTTGTCTGCCTAAAAATTTAATATTGTCCAAAGCATATGTAATAAACTGTGTATTTTTATCATTGTCCGTTTAGTTTTTATTAACTTTTCAAATATACCGATCATTTTTAAAGCAACCTGTAAATTTTATCTCCTGATCACACTGTACCTATATTTTGATTTATATGATTTTTGTATTCGGGTGTCTTTTTGCTACCCTTTTGTTGCGTATTAAATGCCCTAATTCTTATTGGTTTTAATTTTGTAAAATTAAATTGAATGATTTCATGACCAGCGGCTTTTTTGTTACCGTATATTTAAACAGGTTAAACCTCGTTTCATGGAAAGAAAATCGACCATGTGAGTGGATGTGTCATCTGCCTAGACAAAACAGTGACGTGAGTGTGTTTAGAACAGAGTCGTTCATTTAAACATTAGGTTCAAATTGTATTCGACATAAGAGCAGATTAACTAGCCTTTTTGGCAACTCAATCACAATAATGGTGCACAATCGGAAGAAATTGTGAAAATATTTTGGAGAAAATTTAAAAAGGAGCATATTTTATAATATACAGGTAAAAATTTGAGCATTTTCATTATTTTTCTTTGGCTATACTTTTGGTTTCTTTGGTTATATTTGGTTTCTTTGGTTATTTGGTTTTAAAAAAATAGAATTTAATGCCATGCATAGTTTATAAATCTTAAATGTTAATTTTATTATTAAATTTATTGTGTAGTCACTACATTACGCATTCAAAACTATAAATTTGTTCATTACATCATTTTTAAAAATTATTTTGATGTTTTTAAAATCACATTGCATTACGATACTCATTAGGTGTATACATACATAAGAAAACCTGTAGTTTTATTCAAATATCATTCACAAAAAGCAATGTCCCTCTCCGAATATAATTTCTGTCTACGACACTGCAAGTAGTCAATAAAATCTGTTTATATGTCGTTTCTTGCTGGTCTTAAATTGAATTGATTGGCTTCGGTGACCAACGATGATTTTACCAAAAATTCAAGCTAGTTAAAACTTATATTCTGTAATTTCTGTGTGGGTTCCATTTCTTACTGATCTTTACTAAATTGATTGGCTTCGATGACCAACGGTGATTTTTACCAAAAAGTCAAGCAAGTTAAAACTTGTATTCTATAATTTCTGTCTGGATGCCGTTTCTTACTGGTGTTTGATTGACTTCGGTGAACAACGATGATTTTACCAAAAATTCAAGCAGGTTAAAACTTGTATTCTATAATTTCTGTTTAGATGTCATTTCTTACTGGTCTTTACTAAACTGATTGACTTCGGTGACCAACGATGATTTTACCAAAAATTCAAGCAGGTTAAAACTTGTATTCTATAATTTCTGTTTAGATGTCGTTTCTTACTGGTCTTTACTAAACTGATTGACTTCGGTGACCAACGATGATTTTACCAAAAATTCAAGCAGGTTAAAACTTGTATTCTATAATTTCTGTTTAGATGTCGTTTCTTACTGGTCTTTACTAAATGATTGACTTCGGTGACCAACGATGATTTTACCAAAAATTCAAGCAGGTTAAAACTTGTATTCTATAATTTCTGTTTAGATGTC
>JAGEOH010000017.1:994825-1097325 GCA_032207245.1 Pardosa pseudoannulata | reverse complement strand
AACTCTGCGTACTAAGTCAATCAGAAGAGTTTATTTATATGAGGGAAAAAAGATTTTAACCACATTTAACAATCCTATAAATTTACCTAAAACCACGCACAAAAGATTTTATTGCACAATTTAACCATTATTATTATACGAGGCAGACAGAGAAATGTCATTTTTACGAATAAAAACAATATAGACTTAACCAGTGGCGTCCCCAGAAATTTTGGGGGGTGCATATTGTCATTGCCAGCCAGGGCAGACACATGGAAAGTGCAGAAGGGGTTTGAGACAGGGCCGTAGGCAGGGGGAGGGATTTGGGGGACTGGTCCCCCCCCCCGAAATTTTGAAAGACCATTTTGTAGATAGACAATGTCCCACGTTTGTGTATGTGTGTGCTATCTGCCTAGCTGTTCATGAACATAAACAGTTATTGTCTTAAAAAAATCGCTCAGACCATAAAAGTCTTCCCTTTCCGCTAGCCGGAAATACAGCACTGTATTTCCGGCACTGTATTTCGGAAATACAGTGCTTTCCCTTTCATCAATTGAAGTACCATTCACAAATAAAGATGGCTTTCTCTCTTGGTCCCCCTCCGAAAATAATTTCTGGCTACGGCCCTGGTTTGAGACCCCTCCATTTCTTAACCCCTTGACATACAATGACGTCTGGGAGACGTCAGTCTTAATGTGCCAAAGTAGATTTTGACTTCTCCGAAACGTCGATAGCTGCCTCCAACAGACGTCGTGCTGCATTATATTAAATTATAATTTTATACTGTTACTTAATTGTTGTACACTAGCATCATATATAAACCTCATTAAATGTTACACAGAAATGCAATCGAAATAAAACGTTCTCTTTCTCAAATTTCCCAAAATTGTTCAGATGTGCCAGAACTAAATAGCATTTTTCGGACACATTAGATTCCACCGAACAATGGCCGATTGGTTAGGGTGCTGGCCTTCGTTACCGGAGTTCGTGGGTTCGAATCCCACAGTGGCATGGATGTTCGTAGCCGTTCGGAATCGGCTTTATGCTGTAGGTCCTAGTCTCATTAGCCCTCGTGTTGCAAAAAGTAGACCGTAGCACTCCAAACCAAACCATTAGATTCCGTTTTACTTGTAAGTCAAGGAGTTAAAGTCATTTCTTTAAACTCAATTAAACACTTAAATATGCAAATACAACACATGCATGCACACATTTTTATCTCAGACTCCCCTCCTAAATTCTCTGATATAGGCGCTTATAATTGCTATGAAAAAATAATAACTTTAATTTAGTATTATCATTATGTAAAAACTAAAGAATACATTATATCAATCTAATTTCTCCGTTGTAAAACTATTCACGAACTGATATAATTATTACCAAGTTATCAAAATTAGAAAAATATGGCCATTGAAGAAAAATAATAGAGATAGTATGAAAACAAAATTTTTGTACTTACCAGAATTGTTAGAATCTTGTATCGTTGGAAATTGATAAATATCTCCTATATAATAATAGCCTAAGTTATCTGTACGTCTGTCCTCGATTTTATGAAGCGGTTGGACCTGGAATGGATAGAGGCATCCATAGTTAGCAAAATTCAAAGAGAGTAATGTTTATCTTCTCCTAAATTATCGATCTGATTCTAAAATAAGTTGGTATAAATATGCTTCATATCACAGCGAAAAATACTGCCTTCTTTAAAAAGTTCGAAATCCACCCCTTCCCCTCTTTTCGAGCTTTTAATGCCATTATTTTAACTCATATTTTCCCCGGTTAAGAGCAGGCGATTAAATTTATCAATTTATCACACATCAAATAGGTAAAAATAACATTTTTCTAGCATTGTGACGTCATTCCTCTCATTTAATCATTTCTTATTTTAAATTATTTAAATTATTATATGTATTTTCATATTTTATCATGAACTTATTATGACGTAAATAATTTCTTTTTTATTTGGACTAAATATTAGATTTATATATCTTTGAAAATTAAGAAGTTTGCTTGTTTTTGTGTTTTTTATACATAACCACAGGTTTTGCGATCCATTCGCTAAATTTTGGACATCTTTCATATATACCGCCAAATAATAACTGTCAATATTAAAACCTATACTGTCCATCCTATCAAGTAATATTACAAGTTAAATTAAAGGTGGCAACTAACATGCGGTCAATAAAGATAAACAAACTATTCAGTGTTTACCAGATAATTTTCAGCCAAAAAACAAACCATTTTTTACCTGCCTCATAAGGTACTTTAAAAATTTTACTGATCCCGTCATATTACGGGCTATATACTAGTCATTTAATGGTTGAAAAAAGCAGTTGCATATTTTTTTTTAAAGTTTAAAAATATTCGATTACAATTTAAAAAAATCTAGTCATATTAGTTTATACAAATTTTAATCATTTAATGGTTGAAAAAAGCAGTTGCATATTTTTTTTTAAAGTTTAAAAATATTCGATTACAATTTAAAAAAATCTAGTCATATTAGTTTATACAAATTTATATTTATCCACCGCTTTTGTGTTTGTAAAATATTTAAAACGCAAGATCTTTTTCACAAAACCGAAATATTTCAAGATAATGTTCTTATTGTAGTATTGTGGAATTTCTAAACTTAAAAAACAGGAAGACAGAATTTAAAATTTCTCCCCCCACTTTTTTCAGTTTCGAAAAAAAATCATGGGGTTTAGTATTCACTTTGCATCCCCCTGGATACGCGTCTGATTTCAGCCAAATACGCCAAACATCTCATAAAATGAAGCAAACGAGGCTTTATCACCAAAACTTCACATTACAGTATTTTATATGGTGCTTATATCTATCATATGGTGAAATTTATATTGGTTCTATGGTAATGAATTTAATGGTATTTACATGGTGGAAATGCGAAGTAGCTTATGCATTATGCAACCCCCCCCAAGATTGCGAAGTTATTCAGGCTAGTCTATTACATTATTATTTTATATATTAATTAAAAGGAATCAAATGTGAAAAAATAAAGAATTGGCACGAATATGGAAAAGGAATTGGTGTACTTGAAGCGGTGGTGGGGATTGCGATCCCCACTTTCCGGTTAAATGGCCATTTTAATCATATGAAAAGCTTCCGATCATCATAAGTACAGTGTAACGAATTCTCGTTACATTAAATTTCCAGATTCAGACTTGCCTACGACCGTGAGAAAAAAAGGCATAACGTAAAAATGGTAAACGTGCCTTTTGTGAGCACTTGAACTGAGCTCTTCTTTACTCATGAAATGACGTTGTTTCGCGCCGAATAGGATGCCGAATAGAGGATTGTTAACACCGAGCACCATCTCAATCATTCTCTCTGAGAAATTCATTAGAATGCTGGTGAAGTGTTTCCTGTGTCGGTTTCAATGGCATCCCGAAGAAAGCGTCTCACACGACAGAAATCCTCTACATTGTAAGGGAAGCAGCAATACTTCCCTACCTTGTTCTCCAAAGGTTTATCCAGAGACATCGATTAATGATCTGCGAGATTACTCCCGATTATTGCAAACTTCCCGGGCTTGCACCTGTCAAGCTAGAGTTCTACAAGCGGTTTCCTCACTACGTCATCAACCAGCTGTCCGATCAGCTGAGATGAAAATTTGCGGTCAGACGACGATATAAAAAGACCAGAGTTCGAGACCCAGAGAGAATTTTTGACCGATCGAGTCCTGAACTCATCGGCCGAGAACGTTGAGGCGAGCGACTGAGAGTGTCTCCCCCCCCCCTTTTTCTCTCCAAGCTATTACGAAGCTGATTCCTGTAACGATCATCATTTTCATGTATAGGTATTCATCGCTTCATCTGTATTTATCTTAACTTCAGCATTGTGTTTCTAAATAAAGATCTTTAGTCTGTACGTAGGCCTCCGCCATCCTTTTTCGGGCTCAATTAGAGCCCCAGAACGCTACAACAGCAATAAAAACAGACTAATAGTCTAAAAACAATACATACGGAAATAAGACTATAAACTAACAACTAACCCATGCATACATTAAAAATTATCACAAAAACATTCATTACCATTATAAAATCCACTAACAATACTATACTATGAATAACAACTAACCCATGCATACATTAAAAATTATCACAAAAACATTCATTACCATTATAAAATCCACTAACAATACTATACTATGAATACGTATACTTAAACCCATACGTTAGTTGTTACTTTACTTAGTTTATGGTCTTACTTTCGCATGGATTGTTTTTAGACTATTAGTCTGTTTTTATTGCTGTACTTGAACGGGATCGTTTCATATGATTAAAATGGTCATTTAACTGGAAAGTGGGGGTCTCAATTCCCCCCCACAGCTTCAAGTACACCAATTTCTTTTCTATATTCGTTCCAATTCTTTATCTTTTCATATTTGTTTATTTTTAATTAATATATAATTTAGTTTTTCTTGATAGTAGTATGGCGCATCAGGATTGCTAATGGTATTCTTATTTAATCTTATTTAATCTTTTATTCTTTAATTTTTTATTATATTATTATTTTATATCCCTATGCTTGTTATAAACTTAAAGAAAAATAGAACTTTTTTCTTCTACTGCTTAAATTTTACTCTCATCATGAAGGGGAACAATCGTTCCAACTAAGCCAATTCCTGAGAAAAGAACAGAAAAGTATTTTGTGAAATCTGAAAGTGTCTCTCGGTCAGCGTTTGTCGACGAAGAGAGAGGGTGTATCCCTTTAGAATAAGTTCCCTACTCCTCCTTCCAACAGCCCGGGTGACTATCGAATAAGTAGGTTCTGCTCTTCAATATCTTTGCACACGAGTTCGAATCCCGCTGCAGGCATGTGTCCGGAATCGGCTTTAACCCTTTAACGGACAGTGGTTTCAGAGCGAAACCACATGTTAAATTCTTTCTCTGCTTTTGAAAAACATACGATGGATTTTTTTAGGTATTCTGTATTTATGACATTTCCTACTCACAGCATAGAGTATACAAGAGCTCCATATTTTATTTAAAATATACATGGTTAAACTTACTTTACCTGGAAAAGTCAGTAATATGATTTTTCCTCTTATAACCCCAAATAAAAAATATCTTTCTAAACAACACTTATAAATTGTTTGTTTGGTTTGGAGCGCTACGGTCTACTGTTTTGCAACACGAGGGCTAATCAGACCGAGACCTACAGCTTAAGGCCAATTCCAAAAGGCTGCGAACATATATGCCTGCAGTGGGATTTGAACCCACGAATTCCGGTACCTAAAAGCAGCGCTCTATCATTAGGACATCGTTCGGCTGTAAATTGTTTCGTTTTTTCTTTATTATACTCTGTTTATGATAATCATTGTTTCCCCAACATAATTAAACCTTTATAAAAGTATTTTCCCTCCGTACAAGGGTTTTGCACTTTAAACGCCTCTCAAATTCCACCCTACCCCCTCAAGAAATGTAAAGAAAATATGTATTTATATTTTTAAAGTTCATAGATGCTATTATTGAACTAATTTCATTAAATCCCCAAAAATTAATATGAGTGACCTTTAAAGGGTTAAGCAGTATGTCCCGGTCTCTTTAACCCTAATGTAGCACAAATGTGAACCGTTGCACCCGAACTAAACCAGACCAACTAGTCGATGTACCTGCCGAAAAAGTACATTTATAAACATGGCTCGAAAAGTAGTATAGTTTTGATACAAATGGCAAATTACAAATAATACTGGTACTCGATAAGATGGCAGATTGCTTTTAGAATTCTCATCTACCGTCGGTGGAAGAAAACTCATTCTGAGAAAACATAAAAATTCTACAAAATATTTTTAGCTGTCCATAAAAAGGGGCGCTAAGGATTAATGAGTTTCGGGTTGTCTAATATTACAGCGACTAAAATTAATAAAGAAATATAAAATTAGAAAGAGCTAATTATTTACAAATATCATAGAATGCGAATTTTTCGTGGATGTCTACTTTTCCGATGTAAATTGCAGACGATTGCTGAATGGGTAGGGCGCTGCTGTTCGGTACTAGATCTGCCTGTTTTAACCCCTTCCGGCAAAATGACGAGTCTAGCTCGTCATTAGTTTTTCATTCCATACCGCACAATGACGAGCTACACTCGTCATGCGATTAAAGTTACTGTTAAATATGATAATTAATTTAGTTTAAAATTTCTAGTGTACTGAATTTGGCAACACTTTTATCACTTGTGAAAATCACAAGTCACTGTTGCACATTGTTTACTTGGTACAAGTCATTGCCAAATTAATGAGTCAGAATAAAAGAAAACTTACTAAGAAATGCCGTGTGTGTTACAAGAATCAAATTAAAAGTGAGACTACTTGGCCGTGTAAACAATTAAGAATTCCTTTGCACTTTGTTTTGAAAAGTACCACTAGCTTGAAGACTATTATCTGTATACCTTATTAATGTTTTGCTTTGATATTTTCTTAATTTTACTGTTTCTGATATCATTTAACACTATGTAAAAAGTGGATTTTAATTAAGAATATGTAAGAATTGTAAAATGAAACAAGTTTTTAAAATAAAAATTAAATGGTTATTTCATGTACAGTTTTTCATTATTAAATCGTACCGGAAGGGGTTAATCCTGCTACAGGTTTCGGTGTTTGTAGCCGTTCGGAATCAGCTTTAAGAAGTAGGTCCTGGTATATTTACTCCCTGTGTAGCAAAAACATGGACCGTAGCGCTCCAAACCAAATCTCCCCTCATCAGTTTCCTGCTAAAGAAGTACAAGAGACATTTGTTTTACAGTTTTTTAACCATTAAATGATTGAAATTGTTTCATTTTATTTGTTTATCAAAGGATTAATTGGTGTCTGAATTTAAATGTTCAAAAAATTGAAAAAGATTTTAATGATTTATTTTTGTGCAATTACTTCTCAACTTATTATAAAACCCTTCTTCGAAAAATTCCTTCTAGTAGACGAGATATATACTAAATCCTCAAGTATATCATATATGTATCACTTATGCCAAGCCTCCGCTTGATACGCAAAGCCTGAACATTTATTCGTGGCACCAAAATTTGGGGAGGCATTATGGTTGTGCTAAAAAATTGGTATGTTAAATACCGAATTATCCGAAATTTATCCACATCAATTTGTTCTTTCGATAAAAATGTACATTTGACACTTCTTGTTCATATTTTTATTGTTTTGTAGAAGTGAAACTCGTATACTAAATAAAACTCTCAATTTTAGAAAGCTTAACAACATTTTCAGTAGGTTAATTAGATATCCAATTTTAACATGTTTTTCACTTTTGAAACCTTAAATAAAACAGAAAAAAACTACAGTGTATGAGTTTGAATGATTATGCACTTTTCCAAATATCTAATTCATTTATCTTTTGCAATAAAAAGTACAGTAGAACCTCGATTATCCGAAGTAATTGGGACCGAAGCAACTTCGGATAATCGAGCATTGATCAATAATCATGTAGTTTAACCGAGCGTCCTCATTTGAGGACAGTCAAAAAATGGTTTGTAGAGTTTTTGTTTTCTTGAAACGATTCTTCCTTTTTAATGGAAATAGATATTAATCTTATGAATAATCTCCCAAGTTTTCAAATATGATCTTACCTATAATTTTGTCATTTCGATCGGCATTTTATGATTTTCAAGCTTAGAATAGGAACGTATTATGACCGGTATTCTGAACGTATACCGGTCAAAATCATGGCGAATAGCCACATCTGTAATAAGTCATCTCTTTTCAATACTTTTCTCATATATGATAGCAAATAAATCTCTTATCACGAAGTTTTCCCTTTTTTTAAAGACATCTTATTATGTTTTAAAATGACACCTTCTCACTAATGATGACTTGATGTCATATTTAAAGGTGTTTAAATTTCATATTTTGTTTTACTTCCACGTGTCTATAATAGCTTCTATGTTAGGTATTTACTAATATATAGTCATCAGAAATATCCGGGCGTTAATGGGTTAATATGTAGTATTGTCAATGGTGGAATAATATTCGATTGTTCTGGGGTCGGCAGTATGACCTTTGAAATTTCGAAATGGGGTGTGTTTTTGTTTAGAACAGGGGTGTTTGAAAGTGAAGAACATGTTAAGTTAAACGGTGTGTTCATGTCACGAAGATTCGAATGAACAAACCGTTTAACTTAACAAACGAATTTATTGAAGCTAAGTAGCAACTCGCAACTTTACAAGATCGAGAAGTTGCCTACAGCTAGTGGGTATCAGCTTTTATACCCGAACAGAATATTCGAGAAATAACTAATTTACATATTAAAGAAAGATCTAGAATGTTCAAGAACATAAGGGAACATTAAATAACATTTTTAAATTAAAAATCCGTACTTTGGATAAACCGCCATGGCAAGCATCGAACCCACAATCTTCGGGTCTGGATCGCGTGCTTTAACCATTCGGCCACTGAGCTCGTTGGCTAAGCTTCTTTATACGACAATATCGTCAAATGGTGCAATAACATTCGATTGTTCTGGGACTCGGCAGTATGACCTTTCAAATTTCGAAATGGGGTGTGTTTTTGTCTAGAACAGGGGTGTTTGAAAGTGAAGACTCACTCATACCGAGAATTGTGCTTTCGAGAAGGAATTCTATAAAAATGGAATTCCAAAATATTTATTTCCAATCGTAGTTTTGAAAGTACGGCTTGCATACAATAGGAATACAGGTAAAAAGAAAACTTTAAAAATTCATTTTTGTAAAGAGAAAATTTTGTATGGTAGTAGAAAGTGAAAAAGAAACTGACTTGGGTTAACGGAGAGTTTCGTTTAATCGAGGTTCTACAGTATATTACATCTCAAACTTTGTCAGACTTCTATTTTGTTATTTTCGATGTACGTAGTTCTAGAGATTTCGTATCAAGTATTATTACAGAGATAAGATCATGCTATGTGTTCAAAAGTAGTAGTACTAAGCCAGAATAGCGCCTGATATGATACACATCAGTGGCGAGCGGTAGGTTTCCATGCAGGGTGTGCAGAGAACAGGGATTTTCCAATAAATCTTTATTTATTGAGACATCTGAGTTTTCCATTCTGAAACGGGTTATTTATTATAAATATAAATTTAAAGATTACAATAAATAAATATTTACCTACGAGTAGTCGAGTTATAACTATAAAAACAGCTAAACGTAAGAAAATTCTACTAGCACTGAAGCAAAAATCATGTCTTTTGTTGTACGGTATCATATCGGCGTCGAAAAAGCAACGCTTCGGGCTTCTACGAAAAACTTATATGTTCAGCAAACGTAGCACCACATGGCGCCCGCAGCTGCGGTGCCGACAAACCGAAAGTCTATTCCACGTGCAGAGGATTTCGCTACACGCTGGCACAATAGAGCGAACTGTTTCTTGTTCAGTCAGTGGATTAAATTATATTTATTAATTGTTTTTAACATTTGGAAATCATATATTCTGCGAAAAACATCTTGACAATTTTTAAAAACAAAACCAGGGATATAGTGTTACATACTATAACTTATATACTGTCTGTAAGACACAATAAATGGTAAAATTTGGATTGTTTTGTTAAAATTCTTTAAAACAAAACAACATTGTTTTTAAGCTAATTATTTCAATAAATAGAATACATAGCCGAAATTAATTTACCACACTAAAACATTTCACATTATATTGATGTAATACTTCTTTTATATTTCCATGAAAACAATCTTACAATATATAAATTTAAACATTAACCGTCTGCAAAATCGTATGGCCAGCTAATCAGTTAAAAAACCAAAATCGCTTCAGCAAGTAAGTCCCCGCTCTAATACAACTCTTAAAAAACCGTACATTTGGATGATTCTTGATGGCAAGTGCAGGAAAAATAGCTGCACTTGCCTCAGTGCCATAGTATGCTGTTCTTCTCCAGTAGCCCATACATATAAAGCGTGATTTTTAATTTAGTGTGCAGTGAGTACACATCAGAACTTCCTATGTTCGTTTGCGAGCTACGTGGTGCAGCATCTAGTACCGCACGCACTGCAGTAATACAAGTAAGCAAATCAACATATCTGAATATATTATAAATAATATTTATTATATACCATATAAATATAGATAGACATAGGTGCAGAAAATTATTGTCCCTCATAATTTTGCCAGAGTGTGCAGTGCACACCCTGCACATATGGACGGCAAGCCACTGATACACATGTATGTCAGTTTGTGAAATATTTAGTTCAAATACATTTTACTTTCAATATTTTCCCACTATTCCTTCACACAGGCAAAAAGTAGATAAAGAAATCAGTTCTGCTTGTGTAGTTTCCTTCAAATCTAGATATTAAAAAAGGCCATCGTCCCGTTGGATGGTGATATGTAAATTTTTCTTGAAGCGTTACTGTAGATGGTAAGATGAATCCGCCAGATGGATCTCTTGTAATGGAGTTTCGTCCAGCTCGGACATGGTTTAACTCATCTCCATTGTTGCCAAAAAAATAAAATAACAATAAAGAGCCTTAAACGGCCGAAAGTGAGTTGTTGATCGAGCGGGTGCCTTTTATCAGCATAAACGACTGGTAGCTTCTTTGCATTTCGCTTGCTTGTCTCGGAGACGGCAGGAAATGCTTCTCATTAACATGCGAAAAAGTACTTTCTCAAAACCGCTTCGTTTCTACCCTTCTGGAGGCTTGATAATTGTTCGGACCACACTCGTGCGCAGAATGAGAATCGAAATAAATAAGTAAAATAAAAGAGAGAGAGGGTGAAAAAATAACTTTAAAGTATAATTTCCTCCCCTCCTTTACCTCCCCCCTTTGATAAAGAAGTCCAAGAATATAGAAGGAAAAAATACAAAGAAGAGAAACAAACATATACTGTTTACGTTAGTTATTCTGCGTGTGCCATTTTGTTTTGCAGGATATTCGCTTTTTGAGCTTAACGGGTTGTGTAACCAAACCTCTCTCAGGTTGCTTTGCGAACTGTGGGAATATGCATGCACAGCCAGACTGGAATAGTAAATGAGAAGTTAAGGAGGGGGTATATATATAGGGAAAAGGACATGAGCTGGCATATCTTTCTCAATTTTTTTTTAGATAATGGAGATTAGTGGGTAAACGTGATGCGCTGCTCCTCAGTTTCGCAAATTATTGCCCCTGGAGTGGAGTGACATTGAAAAACCCTCCACCACGAGTCGATCTTTGTGTCACACTACACTGCATTTAGGGGTAATTGAGCATGTCCGGAGGGATTAAAGAAAAAGATTATAGGCAGGAATGAAATCTGATCAGTTATCGAGAATGGATATGACTGGATGTGCTGCTTGTTAACGCAGGAGGGCGATGAAATATCGGACTTTCGAATCATACGGTATTTTGCACCATTTTGGATAGATAGTGCTGATTAATGATACCATCTCTGAAGATATTTATCGAGTAAAATCCACAGTAGTGTACATGTCATTGGAAAATTCTGAAACATTAAGCCACGAGGGACGAAATTTTGGATATAGAGAGAAATTTGCTGTACAAACGATTTAGCTTGTTCATTAGAGATACTATTTCGACAGATGTTTATCATGGACAGACAATGCAGTGGCAAATTTTGCGATGTAATTCCATGAGTGATAAAACCTCGGATGTAGAATTTTAGAGAAATGTCTTTACATTGCTTTGAGAGCCTTTAAAAATACCAACCGTAAAGTCATTCATCGCAAGTGGTCCACTATGTATAAAGCAAAATTTTCATACATTACGCCACGAGTGATACAACCTTGGATTTAGAATTGCAGAGAAAATTATTTAGTAAACCCTCTTCAACCAATTTAAAGATATACACTGTAAAATTATGCATGGCGAATGCTCCATTGTGAACAACGCAGTAATGATTTTTGATGCATTAAGCCGCCTCCAGTGATGAAACTTTACATTTGCATTTGGGGAGAAAATTACATTGGTTGAGAATGGTTTTTTAAAGATGCAAACTGTAAAATTATTTATCGCGAATGGTTCATTTTGAACAACGCAGTAGGGATTTTTGATACATTAGGCCTCGAGTGATGAAACCTTAGATTTAGAATTGCAGAGGAAATTTCTTTACATTGGTTGAAGATGGTTCATTAAAGATACAAACTGTAAAATTATTTATCGCGAATGGTCCACTGTGTACAACACAGTAGTAGGTTTTCATGCATTAAGCCTCGAATGATGAAACCTTGGATTTAGAATTGCAGAGGAAATTTCTTTACATTGAAGATGGTTCATTAAAGATACAAATTGTAAAATTATTTATCGTGAGTAGCCTACTGTGTACTACGCAGTAGTGGTTTTTGATACATTAAGCTGCTAGTGAAGAAACCTTGAATTCAGATTAGAGGGAATTTTGCTGTACACACACACTTCAGTGAGTGTTGGTTAAAGAAACTATCTAAAGGGTTTATTACAGTTGTCCAAAGCTATGGTAACTATTAATCATTAATAACATCCTATAATCTTGTGCTTCTGATAAAGACACCGCTAACCTAAGTTTTAAGCGTTTTATTGTGTCACAATTAAAGTTCACTCAGAACTTAATCATCCCATTATCTAAAGGAAGAGAGGTCGGAAAATAGAGAATTGCGCAGTTAGGCTAATTAAGTTAATAATACTAAATTCACGAGATTAGTCATTTTGACTCCAAAACTATTTTGTTTGCATTTTCTCAAACAGTTACTAACAAAATAAATTTCTTGAATTTTCCTAATTGTATAAAAATAAAAATCGATGAAAATAGAATATTGATGAATCTGTGCAAATGATTCATTACTAAGCCTCTAAGTGTGGGAAACAAAACTGTAGATCAGGGGTCGGCAACCTGTTTGTCCTTAAGGGCGCAATACTAAATTTGAATATCACCGAGGACGCATATTTTACAGAAAAAAACCCAGCTTTTTTATAACTTTTTTTTGTTGGTGTCATACCTAATACCTATAATTCAGTGTGAAACTTGAGTGTCTTGCAACGTGTTTATAGCTGAAACTATTTCTTTTTTATTTTTAAATTCTTCAAAAAGTGAATCAGCAGCTTCTAACATGGCTTCTTTCACTAATTCTCCATCTGTAAATGGTTTTTTATTCTTAGCTAGCAAATGCGATATTTTATATGACGCGATCGTTGCTGCTTTATGTTGTTGCAGTGGTTTAGTAAAAAAACTTTGCTGGTTAGTTATTGAACATTTTAAAGAAATAATTTTTTTTCTTCTAATTTCAGAGTTCATTGGATAGTCACTATCAAAATTGGTATGAACGGTCTTAAAATGTCGTTCAATATTACTTTTCTTGGGAATCGCAACACTATTATTACACAACAAACAAATATACTTCCCTTTGTAATCAACGAAACAATATAGATGTTCCCATTCATCGTTAAAATAATATGTTCTTTTTCTTTTACATTTATCCATGAAGGGTTTTGAAAGAAAAGAATTATTTCGGATTACTTGGTAGTTTTAAATGCACGGTCTACGCGTGGTCTATTCGAAATACGATCACACACTAACAAAAAATACGTGTGTGTTATTAGATACGCTCAAGGTTAGCAAACTGCTAATCTATGCACAATCCTAAACTCAACTGACTACTTGCTGTATATCGCCGTTTGACAAGAGTAAGTAAATCGCTCTGGCTATCATACATTTACATTAGTCCAGCGAGGGCGCATTAAAAAAATCGATCGCGGGCGCCGCGTTGCCTACCCCTGCTGTAGATATTTGTTCTAACTGTAAAATAGCGATGTATAGGTAATATACAAAATATGTGCAAAAAATAGTTGCCTAAACGGAGCCTTAACTGTTTAAGAAACCTTGATGAGTAAGAAACTAAACAATTTTATTAAAGTTGTCTGTATTTTTTAACTTTATATACTGCTCAGTATTGTAATACCTTATTGTTTTTTATTAATTACTATAATAATTTAGTGTTTAAATGAATAAATGTCATTGCGAATAAATACATTGTACTGTTTGGATAACAACGTGGATTCATATTAAAAAAGTAAGTTCGACCCAGCTCGCTATTTTAGGTATAACGAAACTCCCTTAGTTCTATTCTAGTGTTAATAAGAGCACTATAAGAAGTTAAAGAAAGTCAAGGAAGAAAGTTGCTGTTCATGATTTATGCCACTTGGTTAAGCCAAACACAATTGAGCAGGAGGCTGTTAGTATTAACCCGGTTCGCGACCAACGTCTCGTGGACTTGACACAGGGATTCCACTCTTATCAGCCCAACGTCGCCTTTACTTGAAAAGTTATGGTTGATATTGAGAGATCAGCGTCACATATGCGTAATCGGAGATTAGAAAGTCTTATTTGAATTTTTAAATGCTAGATTTAATTATTAGATAGCATTAAACGGCAACGGTTTTCACAACGGTCGACTCGTAAAGCATTTACATGATGGTTCTCAAGGGGTTAAGGCAAAGGATGCACCCTTCGTTTTTAACGAGCAAAAAGGTGAAAGTACGACTTATGCTCAAGTGGTTCCTCGTAATTTAGAAGCAGGGACCAAGCAGAAGACCCGTAGGCTTTGCCTGCCACCCCCAGACGTATTGATTGAGAATTTGGACGACATTGTGATTACAAACCTATTTTACGTGCCCCGGTCACCTTTAACCAACATGGCGTATCTTATCTTCGATCGGGCTCCGAACGCGCAACTCTCCAGTTAAGAGTGTTGCCTTTGCAGACTGAGCTACCGCGGCTCCAAGAAAGATAGTAGTACCCTTGAGAGAGATGTTAATGAGTAGCGTAAATTTATTATTTATTTATTGTAATACAGAAGGTTTAAATGAGCTGTTATAGATTAGCTTGTAATGATTGCGACTCACTATGGATCTGGGATTCGACAAAAACGATATACACTGTCTACCAATAAGTATTTGGACACCTAAGCAAATGACGATATCTGCTGTCCTGAGGTACATCACGGCCTCCGCCGGTATATATCGAGTTGGAAACAGCATCGGCATTAGTCGCAAGCAAGATGCCGCGCAGTTCGGAGCTCTCTGATTTCGAGAAAGGTGTAATTATCGGATATCACAAATGTGGCCGATCCTTAAGAGACATATCCAACGATCTAAAGTACCCAAAATCGACAGTAACCTATGTGATTAAGAAGTGGAAAGGGAGCGGTGATTGTCGGAATGTGAACCGAGTCGGCAGACCGACGAAACTGGGAGATAGAGACCGACGAGTGCTGTCCAGAGAAATTCGAAGAATCGCACCCAACCGATGGCTATCATCCGCGAGGAGTTTCAATAGTCATCCGGGAGTATTGTTTCAATGAATACCATCCGTAAGGAAGCACATCTGCTTGGTTTTAATGGTCGTGCTACTGCCCATAAACCTTTGATCACTAAGTCCAACCACGCTGCTCGGTTAATGTGGTGCAAAGCACATCGAAATGGATCGTAGATCAGTGGAAACGGGTTCGTTGGAGCGATAAATCAAGGTTCACCCTTTACCGTTCGGATGACAAGGTCTGGCGTCTGCCCGGAGAACGTCTCCTGCCAGAATGCATTGTGCCAACAGTCAAGGTCAGCTGAGGGGGAATTATGATCTGGGGGTGTTTCTTCTGGTATGGACTAGGACCCTTGGTCCTTTGACGCCTTCATTATTCTCAAATGAGAGGTAACGTGAATAATGGATCACAGTGAAAGATAAAATTGTAAATTTACTTTCATTCTTGATTAACTACGGCTATTTACAAAGCAATGTTAATTCCCTAATCATGTAGAACTGCAAATAATGGTTGCCGGTAAACTCCTTCACGACGATCATAGTCGAAAGAAAAAAAACAAGAGATTTAACAATCTCTTACAAGTGGGGAGGCTTTTCGGGGTGCAATCAAACCCAATTTATCCCCCGTTCGGTATCCGAGACTCTGCCGTTCCCTACTTGAGCGGACTTTACGAATCTCCCGAACTAGCAAGCTGGCTCTGGTAAAAAAAGGCGAAAGCCTCCACGAGGTCAACACACCTACGAAAAAAATCACGAAAAAACCCTGAGTGTCAAAAATGTAGGCTTTTTGTACCTGGGGTGTTAGTTACGGTTCCGCCAACTGTTTTTTGGGTCAGTTAAGATCCCAGTTACTTGAGAACTCATCTAAAGTTACAGTTATATTTTTTAGCTAAATTCTCATTCGCTGGCTGTCCCTTCACGGAATTTCCGAGCATTCATTAACGAGATCCATCAGGGGCGTATTCTTCTATTCAGTCCGATTGTCAAGATCTCAGACTCTGCGACGCCACGCTATTGTATTCCGTACATAGGTGTAATCCGATCAGCTGTTTTGGCCCGTGCTCGGACAAAGGGGTATCTTCACAGTCCCCATTCATGGTAAGCTCAACGCCGATGCCTACTGCACTATTTTGGATGACAATGAGCTTCCTACGTTGTGGCAGTTTTACTGGTAAATCCCTGTTACTTTCAGGACGACAATGCCATTTGTCATGTTTCGAGGTTAACCAAAGCTTGGTATGTTGCCAATGGAGTTCATCGAATGGACTGGCCTGCCCAGAGCCCAGACCTGAACCCTATCGAGAACCTCTGGGACGAGTTGAATCACCGAATTAAGGGGTGCACTACCCGTCCAAAATCGGTGAAGGAACTTGTATGTCTACTCCAAGCCGAGTGGAAGACAATACCACTAGCTGTAACACAAAGACTTGTGGAAAGTATGTCCCGTAGGGTTCAAGCTGTAATTGCCTTTCGAGGAGGCTCTACCAATTATTTATTTTGAATAAAATTAGTTTTTCTTTTCTATCACAGGTGTTCAAATACTTATTGGTAGACTGTGTATATCACATTTCACCATACATTTTATAAAAATACTGTACATTTCGCCATACATTTTATAAAAATACTCTACATTTCGCCATATATTTTTTTAAATATATGGCGCCATATATTTTTTTAAAAATACTCTACATTTCACCATATATTTTATAAAAATACTCTACATATCACGATATTTAAATCATACTCTACATTTTAATATATTTAAAATACACTCTACATTTCACCCTGCATTTTATAGAAATACTGTACATTTTACCATATATTTTATAAAAATACTTTATGTATTACCTATATGTTTTATAATAATATTCTACATTTCAACATATATTTTATGAGGCGGAAATCTCTCTCCTCCGTTTATTTTATGACGAAGACACTCAACACATTCAGCTAGCAGTGTAAAATGAGAATATGAAGAGGTTACGTAAGAGACGCTAGACATTTTAAACGAAACGGTTTCACTGTTATTAGACAAACTTGAGAAAGAAAGAAAGAAAGATCTGGAGATTACTGAAGCGTTTTGGTACGGGGAATCAAATTATAAGAAGATTATTTAACCGGAAATCGAATTCATATACCTTCCATTAATTTCCACATCGAGAAAGTAAGTTCTCATTATTCTACATGAGATGAGATGCAAATTACAGTCATTTATTTACCTAACAGACGATTTTTTTTAATCCACGGAGCAAAAAAAAAGTTATTGCTGATTACAGGTTTCAGATCTTTGTTTTTTTATTTTAATTTTTCGTCTCTCACCTAAATCGTTTGCGCAAATGGCAAATCAACCATGAAAATGTTTCGTAACGGAAGATACATCGTTGATATCAAAGATGAATTTTTCCATTTGAGATGATGGTTAAAAAAGAATAAAAAAAAAAGTAAAGAAACGTAACGAGATGAAGATAAAACAAAAAGCTTTCCGCTTGCAACAAAACTGTCGCCTGGTTATTCTAAAAAAGCCATGCCATTTATAAACGTGAAAGATAATAGTTCTTGAAAGAAAGACGAAAGTTTCTTTTTAATGTTCGTCGCTTAGCTTTCTTTAATCCGGTCGAAGTGAGTTCCCCCCCTCCCTCATTTTTCTCCCCTTTCCACAGCACGCGTTAAGATCGTCTGCAGCACGTGTATCAGTTGACAACGGTTCAACTCACTTCCGTTCTTTTTTTTTTCAATTATTTTTTTTCTGTATTGCTTGAAGTAAGGAAGCCATTTCGGTACTTATACTCTGAGATTTAAGAACATGAAATAGCGTCGTTTATTAGCTACTACGTACTTCTCTCGCCAACTTCGCAGGTTTATAACTTTTGTAGCTAAGATGTTGTCACAATCTGTCATGACTATGTCATTTTCGGTTTATTAATTTATTATTTTTTTTGCCGAATTCTGAATGCAAGTTTTGGAACTATTTTTCCTATCCTGCTTTTGAGCTCTAATCTTTTTAACCCCTTCATGCACAGTTTTTTTTTAAAAAGCCGGCCAAAAAAATCAATATTTTAATGTAAAAAACACAATTTAGAACGTTCTTTCCAAAAAAATTACAAAAATACAATGATAAACAAAATTTTTATTGCAATTTTGGATTTTGATAACATTTCATAAAATAGTCGAATATTGTAATATTACACGAACATCGATTATTTTTTTATCTTTCTTTCGAATTCCCATTTCAGAATAAGCATTATTATCAGTGAAAATATTTATACTTTTAAAACATAAATAATAACAATACTAGTATTTATAAAATTAATCAAAATTTTCGTTTGTGATTATAAAAAAAGATATTTCGTGTTATATTTCGTAACAAGGTGTAGCACATAGCCCAACATTAGAACTATTACACATGTAATGACTTTTTTCTTTTCCTTTTTCCTTTGCTATCTCTTTTAGCACAACACACAGGCAATATCTTGTGGGTGATTCTTTTTTGGTGTTGGTACAACAAAACTGGGAAAAAATGACTTTCCGTTAGTCCGAGAATTCCAGAAGATTCAGATAATAAAATGGCCTTGGAGGATGATGAATTTGGAAGATGTTTCTCTCCTGTAGCTTCCACACTATGGCCAATTGTTCAAAACTTCCCGGTGGTGACCTTGAACGATGGTTCACGGGTTGCATCCACACGCTGGGCCACTAAATTAGCAGAGAGCGTCGATTCGTCCATAGGGTCTACTTGGAGAAAAATCGCCTCCGAAGCCATTGTCCGCCAAGTCTATTTTATCGTCTGCCACCTCGGACCACCACAAGCCATACCCCCTACAGACGGTGGTAATGGTTTTCAGTTGACCATAGTGTAAAGAAACCTTCCAAAGATCAAAGGTAGCCAGATGCGCAAATAAAGTGCGCAGTAGACCCTATGGACGATTTCACGTGCTCGGCTTATTTAGCGGCCCAGCGTGTGGATTCAACCCGTAAACCGTCTTTCAAGGTCATCATCAGGAAGTGGTGAAGAATTGGCTATAGTGTGGAAACTACATTAAAGGATTAACATTTTATGTTTTTATTCAATTAATATTTCCGTTAATTATAGTCCTACAAGGATGAAACACATCAAAATGAGTATTTCCTGTCCTGACTGATGAAGGATACGTGTCCTGACGCCTAATTCTTGGCTATTTTCGAAGAGTCTATGCATACAGACAGACGCTAACAGATTTTAAAGGCCCCTCCACACTATGGTCCACTGCAAGCCATTATCTTCTTCTGGAGGAGGGATGGCTTATCGTGGTCTATGGTGGCAGACGATAAAATAGCCTTGGCGGACGATGGATTAGGAGGCGGTTTTTTCCGAAGATCAAAGGCAGCCAGATGCACAGCTAAAGTGCGTAGTAGACCCTATGGACGAATCCACGCTCTCGGCTCATTTAGTGGTCCAGCGTGTGGATGCAACACGTGAACCATCGTTCAAGGTCACCATCCAGGAAGTGGTGAACAATTGGCCATAGTGTGGAGGTTACATAAAATTCTATTTAGATCAATGATTCTCAAACATTTCATCCCACGGAACGCTTTTCTTACCACATGCATAGCATCGGAATACCTGAATAAATATTACTTAAGTGTAGAAGAGACATTTAATTGTAGTTTTTAAAATTTAGCGAGATTATTTAGAATATGTAATGCTGTGGCAGGAAACATACAAAGCACTAAAATCTGCAAAATTAAAAAAATAAATTTCATTAAAATGCGAGGTTATTTAATATAAAAATGAGTTGTCAAACAATTTGTCTTAAAAGTGCTCTTACTGCGCAGAATTCAAGCCAATTGCTTTTATTCTTTCATTTTATCTTTAGAATAGGTATCGATTTTCACTTACGTAAAATATTTATATAATACTAATATTTGAAGTTATATTTTAAAAACTATATTTTGCTATTTCACAGTATTAAATCTTCTCTAACGCGAGAAAATATTTTTCGGTTTAGTTACCAAATACATGGATCCCATTCGTTGTAATTCGTTAAACTTTTAATCATAATTTAATCTTTTTGACACTAAGTGTGTTTAAGTTGAGTGGGTTAAGTTGGCTTCTATTAAATTTCAGTCTGATAAAAGTTAACATAAATCACGGGAATTTAACTATTTTTAATCTTGGTTACTTGATCTCGTTTTATTTTTCATGTCTGAAGCCCATGTGAGAGCAGTTTAGTCAGTAATTTGGAAATCGTTTTTTGTATGCTCCGTGGTCTTGTTTTCTTCAGCATGTGAATAATTGTAAAGTTTACGAAATCAAGGAGTATAAAAGGGGCCACTTTACGCTCAGTTTTTGCCTGTTGTTGCCTGTTGCTCGTCGTGTTTTTGCTTCGTCGATATAGTTTTCTTCAAAAGGTAAATTACATAAATTAGTCACTTGCCAGAATGTTTAATTTGCAACTTAGTTTTGTATTATCGGCCAACTGTTATGAATGTTCTGATTAACTGATTTTTATTTACGTTGTTTTGAGAAAGGAAAATTAAACTTTGATGTTTTTATATTTTTTGTAACTTCTTTAAAGAAACTCAGTCTTCAGTTAGGCCATACTACTGTGCTAAACATCAGTGGAAACTTGCAGATAGTTAATGTCCAAACAGGTTTTTAAAAAGCCTATTCCCTGTTATGATAGATACATTAATATACAATCTCTAAAATTTTTAATAAGAAATACATAAAATTAATGCACTTAAAGCACTTCAAAATTTCTAATTTAATAGAAAAATTGTCAAGTTGAAAAATATATTTTTTTTAAAGTTTGAAATAAATGTGTATGACAACACAAAGATTTTAAGTTGAGCAAAACAATCGTTGTTCAAAAAATGTCTTTTGATAATGAATTTATACCTAACTTGAATTTTTGAGATTAAAAACATCGTTTTGGAATTTTCGTCGAATTCTGTGGTTTTCCTTGTTGCCTTAGATTTCAGTGTAGTAGAATAATCATGTGATTAATAATAAAGTGCATACCTTACTTACAAAAATTAATAAAAAATGCTTTTGCATTTTTGGTTTTATTTTGTCATTTCGACGGTCCCTTATTGCCTTCAGATATCAGTACCGTAAAATAAACATGTCAGTCAAAATAATGTATTTTAGTAATAAAGAATATGCCTAACTTGAATTTTAAAAAAATCACAATTTTGGTCGATTTCTGTCATTTGAAGGTGTTTTGTTGCCTGCAGGTTTTAGTGCAGTCAAATAATCATACTATTAACAAAAGGTCTTTTAATAATGAAGCTTATACTTCAATTTTTTATTGCAAAAAAATTATTTCCTATTTTTTGGTTGAATTCTATTGTTTCGAAGTTCTTTTGTTGCCTTTAGATTTCAGTGCATTAAAATAATCATGTAATTAAAAATAATGTATTTATTAATGAAGCGTACGCCTTACTTAAATGTTTCAGAGCAAAAAAAAAAAAAATTCCCATTTTTTGGTCGAATTCTGTCATTTGAAGGTGCTTTGTTGCCTTTAGGTTTTAGTGCAGTAAAATAATCGTACTATTAACAAAAGGTCTTTTAATAATGAAGCTTATACTTAAATTTTTTAGTGCAAAAAAATTATTTACTATTTTTTGGTTGAATTCTATCGTTTCGAAGTTCTTTTGTTGCCTTTAGATTTCAGTGCATTAAAATAATTATGTAATTAAAAATAATGTATTTTAATAATGAAGCGTATACCTAACTTGAATGCTTCAGAGAAAAAAAAAATCCTATTTTTTGGTCGAATTCTGTCATTTGAAGGTGCTTTGTTGCCTTCAGGTTATAGTGCAGTAAAATAATCGTACTATTAACAAAAGGTCTTTTAATAATGAAGCTTATACTTAAATTAATTTTTCAGAGTAAAAAAAATTATTTCCTATCTTTTGGTTGAATTCTGTCATTTTAGAGTTCTTTTGTTGCCTTTAGATTTCAGTGCATTAAAATAATCATGTAATTAAAAATAATGTATTTTAATAATGAAGCGTATGCCTAACATAAATTTTTCAGAAAAAAAAATATATCCGGTTTTTTGGTTGAATTCTGTCTTTTGAAGGAGCTTTGTTGCCTTCAGGTTTTACTGCAGTAAAATAATCGTGTTATTAAAAAAAGGTCTTTTAATAATGAAGATTATACTTTAAACTTTCAGAGCAGAAAAATTATTTCCTATTTTTTGGTTGAATTCTATCGTTTCGAAGTTCTTTTGTTGCCTTTAGATTTCAGTGCATTATAATAATCATGTAATTAAAAATTATGTATTTTAAGAATGAAGCGTCGACCTAACTTGAATTTTTCAGATCAAAAAAATATTTCCTATTTTTTGGTTGAATTCTGTCATTTCGAAAATCTTGTTGCCTTTAGATTTTCGTGCATTAAAATAATCATGTAATTAAAACTAATATATTATAATAATGAAGAGTATACTTAACTTAAATTTGTTAGAGCAAAAAATCATTTCGTATATTTGGCCAAATTGTCATTTCGAAGGTAACCTTGTCACCTGAAGGAGAAAATAAGGGTCTATTATTTATCATCGATCAGACATAAACATAAAAAATAAAAAATATAGAGCACTATAAAAATGTAGGTAATGCTTACAAAATTGAAGCGAAAACAATTTTTTTATGAAGCAAATTTGATGAATCATTGTGTTCGAATAAAGTTTCATGAAGAGGTATTGACTGAGAATTTGGAGAACACGAACTTATTTTAAGTGCCCCAGTTACCTTTAACTAACACGGTGAAGGATAATATTGGTCAGTCCGATGTCAGTTCAATAAATGTTTCATACTCATACCAAGAAAAAAAGTTTTTTGTTTATGACAAATTTTTTAGTTCAGTTTTTTTATTGGTATTGATTAATAGGTAATTATTGGTCCATAGAATTCATGAAAGGGTGAATATGTTGAGTTTCATCCTTATATTGCTAATTTTCTAATTCTGAGTTTGAGAGAAAGATTTTCATTGTCAGAAAAACGGTCAAGTTTATGCTGATGGAAAACTAAATAATGAATTTAATTTTTAATTTTGATTAAAATTTCAATTTTATATAAATATATTCAAAATAAAAATATATAATTTTGAGAAATTCCTTGAGGGGAGGAGTCATTACGAATCCTAGGATGGGTTCAGTAGTACATACTTTAATTAAACCGAGATTTACATAAAGTCAAAACTAAAATACACTTGAACTATTTGAAACGATTTATTGAAAAGAATAGGAATGGCGTAAATAGATTATTATTAAGTACGGACTATTATGAAATAAAAATACGGAATTAACACATTGTATGCGGGACACTACGTATTCTGATGATTGATACTTGAGCGCGGGACACATACTAGTACGGGTTAGTGTAACAACATGGTTTGTTTTTGTGTACAAAAATAACGGTATATACAGGAAATCGAAGCCGAATATTCTTGTCTACTACATAGATTCTGGAAAAATTTAGAAAAATAAAAACTAGTTTTTACATCAGTCGATGCGGAACCACAGAACGGGAAGGTTGATTAAAAAAAATCAATTTAGATTTAAAATTAACTTTTCATTGATCCTTGCGAAAATATTATATATATGTATATATGTATATATATTTGTTTATTTATCTTTATATATTTGTTTATATGATTCAATGTAAAATATGTAAAGTTGGTTAAAAAATTAAATAATTTTAGATCTATTGAGATTTAACTGAATAATTAAATTTACGCGCAAAACACCCGCTCCCGGTAAAATTCTACTGCGAAATGTACCCGCACACAATGTGTTAAGATCTTTTTATGTGGAAACAGAATAAAAACGTAAATATATTTAGCCAAAACGGTGTTAAAATAATTAAATCATATAACAGGAAATTTTTAAAATTTTGATAACTGAGCATAGAAAACACTTTTATACAACAGTTTAAAAAAAAGCTTTTAAAATAATAGTAAAAAGTAAAATAGTAAATAGTAGTTCTTTTGCTAATCTGCTGGGCGCGCGTGCCGCAGATGCAAATCGCAATTATTTTTGCTTTTCGTGACAGAAAAAAAATATTGGCAACGACCTTGATCTTTAACAATATCTGCCTCTTGAACGACTTGCTTCTGATTTGGAATGCCATTGTCGCTCATTTCTTTGTGATCGTTGAAAATTTCAGCTTTGCGTGTTTTATGTGTATGGCTAAAATATGCACTCAAACAAGGAAGTTCTTTTACAGCTGCTATAATGAGATGCGTTTTAATGAACTGTAAGAATAATTTAGATGTTATTAGACCAATGATACAGGTGTAATGCATACATTTTTCTTTGATAATTATCGAAATTGAAGCTATCATTGTCAGTACTGTATGTACATGTGTATGTATATATAAACACACACACATGTATGTATATATATGTAATATATCAAAATTATTTAACTTTAATATTTCCTTAAATACTTACTCTCTCCCATTCTAATTCCTTACCACTAAACATACCATATAACGGGTCAAATAACCCATAAGGTTTACGTAAAAAAATGCGATAGGAAATGAATTAAAAATTCTTATTCTTTGTGTTTGCAATACATAAAAATTAACAATATACAATTTTGTTTAGTTATAATAAAGTTTATTTGTCTATAACCTTCCAATTTTCCTATTTCATACATTTATAATCAGAAAAAATAAAGTCCGGTCATTTGACCGGCTATGGTAGAAATAGATATGTATTAAGTGTTGGTATGTTTAGTGTTAAATCTTTTTCCCAGCCTCTAAATGTCTTAATCAAAGGAGCGTCCTCGACTTAAAATTCTATTGATATATTTCCCAAAGCTTTCTGTTCTATAAATGTAAATTTTCTGTCTATTCAGCATGTTTTCCAGCTGTCGCCGGCAAATGGTTCGGGGATTTTTTGATCTTAACACTTAAATTCGCTGAATAAGTTTCTTGTCCAATGAGAAAATTCTTTCTGTCTTCGCTCTTGGGTGCACTTCTGTTCGAGCAGAGCGATTTTTGTGTCTTTCTCTTGTCTGTCGTTGACTAGTAAAGATGTCCATTTTAGCGGATCTAAAATAAGGTTTTAATTAGACTTGTGCTTGTCTCTTTGAATGACCCCACTGCATCGGTCGTTATTACTGTTAGCTGATTAGCTTTCTCCTTGCCCAGTAGCTCTAGCAAGTAAAAATTTATAGGGTCTATAATGTCTAGCACTTTATAATTATTGGATTACACACACACACACATACACACATATAATATATAGTTTATATATATATATATATATATATATATATATATATATATATATATATATATATATATATATATATAAACATATATATATATAAAAATATATATAATATATAAACATATATATATAAAATAATATTATATATATATATATATATATATATATATATTAGTACAACAAACATTATTGCCCATAAACTTCTTCAAAATGTTCCCAATTTACGTTTTTATTTTTCCAATATTAACTTTCCCTGCTGTCCAAATTGAATCAAGACGTGATACATTGAGATTGTATTCCTTCGACATTTCTCAAAACTAGAGTGAATTAAAATTGCTATGCATCTTTAATACTTCTTTTTGTAAATCAGGGAAACTCTCCTGGCAAACTAGGGATCTTTGGAATCTTTATACCGTTGTATGCATTTTTACCATCATGGAATTCTTTAACAAACCTTAAGTTTAATATGTTTGTTTTTTGAGCCTATTGTCCCTCAATAGTGTTACAAGTATAACGTATGGTTTTATAATATCCATTAAGTGGAAAGTTATTGATTTTTTTAATTTTTACATGTGAAGTTTACCTTATTGGAGTCTACCAATACTGAGGTTTTAAGGATCTAATAGATCCATAAAACATCAGTGTATTGCTGCAATCTTAGATACGCCTCGTTCTATATTCCCGAAATACTGGGCAGGATCTTGGGTTCGTTTAAAGAAGTGTCGACAATTAATCACAGAGCGACAAAGATTAAAATTTTAAGAAGATTTAAAAAAATAATAGTTCTTCATACTAACAGGGCTCAAATACCGAGGACATAAACGTCCGAGCGGCAAACACCTCTTCTGTCTCAATTCTTTCCGAAGCATCATTCCCTCGTCGCAGACAGGGCATTTTTTTAGTTCCTCGTGAGGGCCAACCCCCTCGGTCGTTTCGCCTGGGAAAAAATGTCTTTTCTGCAGTTGCGGGAGGTGCATCCAACGCTGTTGAATTGCCACTTGTTGTGTCTCTTTGCCGCCGAAACAAACAAAAACCAGAGGCTCGAACTTGCTGATTATCAGTATGCTGCAAAAATGTATCCCGAATAACAGATGCAAGGCATACACAAGGAGAAATTCAAAGGAAAGGGACAATGAGAGGAAAAAGAATGGAGTCTTTTGTAACGAAATTGCTCTATTAAACTCATCTAATACCGTTTTAAGTAATTTAATATTTAAAATTGACTCTCAAACGCCCTTCGTTGTCATGTAACTGTAGGTAGCACTCATCCTCGGACATTTATTAGTTCGTTGTATACAGCGAGCAGCTTCGTTTACTTTGCCTGTAAATGTTGCTTCTTTGCAGGACTCTCTAACTATATGACGAGGTTATTTTTAAATGTTGCTTCTTTGCAGGACTCACTAACCTAACTATTGGATGAGGCTACTTTGCCTGTAAATGTTGCTTTTTTTGCAGGACTCACTAATCTAAGTATTGTATTAGGCTACTTTGCCTGTAATGTTGCTTCTTTGCAGGACGTTCTAACTATTGGATGAGGCTACTTCGCCTGTATTGCTTCTTTGCAGGATGTTCTAACTAATGGATGAAGCTACTTTGCCTGTAAATGTTGCTTTTTTTGCAGGACTCACTAACCTAACTATTGGATGAAGCTACTTTGCCTGTAAATGTTGCTTTTTTTGCAGGACTCACTAACCTGAGTATTGTATTAGGCTACTTTGCCTGTAATGTTGCTTCTTTGCAAGACTATCTTATTTTAAGGAATTAGAATAGGAGAGAGGATTTTTTTAAAGATATATTAAAGTGAAATAATTTCATTCATCATCAGTACATGGTGATTGTTGACATACACCGGTGATAATCCGAATATATAAGAATATAATCAAATATTCGGTCTCTCAACGAGATATTTGGGGTATGTCAATATTTTCCAGATTCTGGACATTCACAGTAACACACACACACACACACACACACACATGGACATTATTTCTCAGGAGTCAACGATAATCAGACTTCAAGTATTCATCAATATGTGTTGAGACGAAATAATTCATACGTTAATAGGTTAATCATCGACCTGTAGCGTAACCGATAAAATTCCACACACACAAAACAATATCGACATGACACTTGGATTTACATTTGCATAAAAAAAAGTAGCGTAAGAATTTTAATCGGATTCGGAGAACACGAACCGAAAACAGAGCGAGAGAAAAAATTTTTGAGTAATCACAAAGAGGTAACGTCTTTTAATCTAAGCAAAATCAAATAGTTTTAATATTTTTGTTAAAATAATTCTCATCTTTTATTCGCAATACCAGAAAAAAAATGGCGTTCCTTTACAGGGAAGCAGCGTAACATTGAACGACAAATTGATAGGTGAATCAATGTATCGGAAACTGGGGGCTGTTGTGCTTTTATCTCGAACTCTATCAAACTTTTATCACAAGGTCATCAAAATATGATATAATCGATTACTGGAAACAAACAAAAGATCAAAGGAATAGGTTTAGATTTCGTCGGAAGAGAATTTTATTTTTTCATTTTCTCTATCTCCTGTTTGCTGAACCGGGAGAAAAAGGCAAAGAGAAACAAATTCTTTTGACATAGAAGCGCCAAAAGCAAATTAGGAACGTACGCCATTTTTCAAGTTTTAGAGAAATTGTAGTGATATAAGCTTTTAGAATGCTTCAGACTGTAATGAGTTAAATTATTTTTTCTCGCGGTTTAAAGAGTAAAACATTTCAAATCTTTTTAACTAGCATAGATCCCGTTATATGACGGGATAGTAAAATTTTTAATTTTCCAGAATTGTAAAGTACCCTATGACGCCATTTTTCAAGTTTTAGAAAAAATGTAGTGATATAAGCTTTTAGAATGCTTCAGACTTTAATGAGTTGAATTATTTTTCTAGTGGTTTAAAGAGTAAATCGTTTCAAATCTACTATAACTAGCATACAGCCCGTCATATGACAGGATCAGTAAAATTTTTAATTTTCCAGAATTGTAAAGTACCCTATGACGCCATTTTTCAAGTTTTAGAAAAAATGTAGTGATATAAGCTTTTAGAATGCTTCAGACTGTAATGAGTTGAATTATTTTTCTAGTGGTTTAATTAATAAAATGTTTCAAATCTTTTATAACTAGCATATAACCCGTCATATGACGGGATCAGTAAAATTTTTATTTTCCAGAAATGTAGTACCCTATGACGCCATTTATCAAGTTTTAGAAAAAATGTAGTGATATAAGCTTTTAGAATGCTTCAGACTTTAATGAGTTGAATTATTTTTCTAGTGGTTTAAAGAGTAAATCGTTTCAAATCTACTATAACTAGCATACAGCCCGTCATATGACAGGATCAGTAAAATTTTTAATTTTCCAGAATTGTAAAGTACCCTATGACGCCATTTTTCAAGTTTTAGAGAAATTGTAGTGATATAAACTTTTGGAATGCTTCAGACTGTAATAAGTTGAATTTTTTTTCTCGTGGTTTAAAAAGTAAAATCGTTTCAAATCTTTTATAACTAGTATATAGCTCGTCATATGACAGGATCAGTAAAATTTTTAATTTTCCAGAATTGTAGTACCCTATGACGCCATTTTTCAAGTTTTAGAGAAATTGTAGTGATATAAGCTTTTAGAATGCTTCAGACTGTAATGAGTTAAATTATTTTTTCTCGCGGTTTAAAGAGTAAAACATTTCAAATCTTTTTAACTAGCATACAGCCCGTCATATGACGGGATCAGTAAAATTTTTAATTTTCCAGAATTGTAAAGTACCCTATGACGCCATTTTTCAAGTTTTAGAGAAATTGTAGTGATATAAACTTTTGGAATGCTTCAGACTGTAATGAGTTGAATTATTTTTTTCTCGTGGTTTAAAGAGTAAATTTCAAATCTTTTATAACTAGCATAGAGTCCCTCATATGACGGGATCAGTAAAATTTTTAATTTTCCAGAATGTAAAGTACCCTATGACGCCATTTTTCAAGTTTTAGAAATTGTAGTGATATAAGCTTTTAGAATGCTTCAGGCTGTAATGAGTTGAATATTTTTTCTCGTGGTTTAAAAATAAAATGTTCAAATCTTTTATAACGACAATCCCGTTATACGGATCAGTAAAATTTTTAATTTTCCAGAATTGTAAAGTACCCTATGACGCCATTTTTCAAGTTTTAGAGAAATTGTAGTGATATAAACTTTTGGAATGCTTCAGACTGTAATAAGTTGAATTTTTTTTCTCGTGGTTTAAAAAGTAAAATCGTTTCAAATCTTTTATAACTAGTATATAGCTCGTCATATGACAGGGTCAAAAAAATCTTTAATTTTCCAGAATCGTAAAATACCCTATGAGGAAGGTAAAAAAATTGTTTTTTGGCTGAGAATTATCTGGTATATGCTCAATAATTTACTTAATTTCATACTAATCTAAAGTCTCCTTATATTGTGAATACAGTTTAGAATCACGTTGAATTCATTCAGTCAAACCGTTATGTATAAAACACACACACACACACACACAAACGGACAAACTTCTTAATTTTGAAAGATATATAGTTTAAACGCTCCGTGGAATTAGTGTATTAGTCCTTGATATAGACTCTTAGACTTATGAAAAGAATTTATTGTTAATACCGGTGATAAAATTTCCATTGCAACAAAAAAATAATCGGTGATTATTTTTTGTTGTCGGGGGAAATATTTTAAACTAGCATATAGCCCGTCTTATGACGAGATTATTAAAATGCTTTCTTGATAAACGTAAATAATAAGAGACGTGCTTATTTATCCGTGACTTTATCATCCTCGAATTTATCTTAAAAGTTTAGAATTATTTCGAAAAGTTTTGGACATGGTAAAATATAAAATTAACATTACAAAAACTTTACTGACCGTATGTTAGTTGCCAATTTTAACTTATCTTCTCATATTACGTGATAGGATGGACAGTAAAGGTTTTAATATTGACAGTGATTATTTGGCGGTATATATATGAAGGATGTCCAAAATTGAGCGAATCGATTGCAAACCGTGTGCTTATGTATAAAAAACAAACACACAAACGAACAAACTTCTTAATTTTCAAAGATATGTAATTTAAGCAGTAGATCTTTATTATTCCTTGAAATAGACTCCTAGGATTTTATGAAAGGAATTTGCTGTTAATACCGGTGATAAAACTTTCATTGCAATACAAAATAATCGATGATTAAATTTAAAATTATCACAAATGTACCTATTCTATTATTTAAGCCAAATATAAAAGAAAGTTATTTAAGTAATATCTAAGACAGTGATAAAAGGTATGAAAATAATGCAGACGATATTTAAATAATTTAAAATAAAAAATGATTAAATAAGATGATTAAAGGAATGACGTCATAATGCTAGAAAAAATGTTAGTTTTACATATTTATTGTGTAGTAAATGGATAAATTGAAACCCCTGCTTTCAACCGGGGAAAATAGGGCTCGAAATAATGACATTAAACGCTGGACAAGGGGGGAATGGGTAGATTTCGAACGTTTTAAAGACGACATTTTTTTTTTCGCAGTGATATAAATCATATTTATAGTAATTTATTTTAGAATCTGATTGATAATTTAGGAGGATATAAACTTTACTCGCTTTGAATTTTGCTAACCCTAACTCATCAAAAATCCAATATGGTTGCCTATCCATTCTAGGTTCAACCGCTTCATAAAGGACAGATTACCAGATAACTTAGATTAGATTATTATATAGAGGATTTAATTTTAATTTAAAAACCAATAAGATATGTACTTATAATCTGTAATTAGCATGTTAAAATTTCAATCCACGCTGTTAATCCTAACACAAGTGCTTGAATGCTGGCATGCCTGGTTATACTGAATTATTTCGTTATAGAGCAGATTGCAACCAAAATGGGAGGTGTAAAACTAAATTTTAAAGCAATTCAAAATACAAAATTTGGACGTTCAACAGCTAATTCTGATTTTAAGTTGTGCGAAGTACGTACAAACAAATTGTAAGTTACGCATCAACAAAAAAGAGAACCCAAGAAGGAACTAGTCAAAACCAGTTGAGGAATAATAAAGTTGGGTACATAAATTTCGATCATAAAGAATAGCTTGTCAACTGAAACACTAAAACTTGATTCAGTCATGGGTAAAATAAGTATTTCCGAATAAATTTGAACACTGAACTTTTTGTGATTACAGTGGTTCTTTTACTTTGAACAGGGAAGTAAAAGTAGCGTCGTTTTATAGGGAACTATATCGAATAAAAGTATGACAAATTGTTGAGGTGAGTAAGTATATCGGAAACTGGGTTTTGTCGCGCTCTATATCGAACTCTATCAAACTTTGTCACAAGGTCATTAAAACATGATATAATCGACTACTGGAAAAACAAAATATCAAAAGAAATAGGTTCGAAATTCACCGGAAGTGATTTTTGTTTATCTGTTTCTTGTTTGCTCAACCAGGAGAAAAAGAAAATGGAAAGAAAAATTATCTTGATAAATAGGTGTTAAAAGCACAGTAGGTTTGATCACCATATTGCACTTGTATAAGTAATTGGAGTGATGTAGCTTTAGATAAGTGTTTCTGAATCATTTGGTTAAAGCATCCGTCTACGTTCGGAGAACTTTTTTCTTTAAACGTAGAAACTAGTTCTAGTTTTTACATTTTTAGATTTATTTTTTATATTATCATAGAGAATTGCGCTTAAAAAATTTATTCCTGGAGAAGTTTTTGTAAAATTTCTAATAAAGAAAATTTAGTAAAAAAAATCAGGTTTTTTTCACAACGTCTAATTTTTTAATAAATTAAATTATTTCAATATTTTTTGATGCAACACATTTCTTATACACTGGACTAGTGAATCACCTAAAATCTTAGCTTAATTTACATTTGGTAAAAAATTTTGCTCCTTTAAATTCATACACATTGAATTTTTCAGGAATTTTCATTACCTTTATATCCAACTAACTAGTATAACATCATTAAAAATTATCCCAATTTAAAGCTTTTAGGTCATTTACTAGTAAATACTATCAAAAGCATTCGCAATAATTTTAAACAAAATATTTTAAGAAGTGTTTGAGAAATCACATTTCAAGTTTCAACATTTTATTAAAAATACCGTTCTGAGAAAAAACGCATTTAAAGTTTATGAAAGCAACTTTAACTATTTAAAAATCAAAATACAAGTTTAAAATTCCCCACACTTTCTTGCTTCAAAACTTTCTAATTGCCAAGTTGCTAATTATTAAAAATACTAGAAAATGTTTAAACTAATCTTCATGAAAATTAAAAAAGTTTTGTCCAAAAAATGCTCTTTAAAAAGCTTTAAACTCACAACTTCCGGTTCCGAAGTCGCTACTTCCGCTTTGTTTTGACAGTTGTCACTGATGTTTAAACAATTGTAACTTTTCTTTAAAATGCTGTAGAGACAAAACAAAAACGGATTTAAAAGCCTAAAATATGACATTTTACAATAGAGAAACAAAAAAATTATGATTTTTGGCAAAAAATGACGTTTTCAACGTAAACGGATACCTTAAATAGGTGTTGAAAGCAAAGTAGGCTTGAGCGCCATATTGCACGTATTTGAGTAATTGAAGTGATATAGCTCTAGATCAGTATTTCTTAATCATTTTGGTTAAATATAGGTGCTAAAAACAAACTACTTTTTAGCGCCATATTGCACGTGTTTGTAGTAATTGAAGCGATGTTGCTTTAGATCAGTGTTTCTTAATCATTTTGGTTAAATAGGTTTTAAAAGCAAAGTAGGTTTGAGCGCCATATTGCATGTGTTTGAGTAATTGAAGTGATATAGGTCTAGATCACAGTTAAGTAATCATTTTGGTTAAATAGGTGCTAAAAGCAAAGTAGGTTTGTGGGCCATATTGCACGTGTTTGAATAATTGAAATGATATAGCTCGAGATCAGTGTTTCGTAATCATTTTGGTTAAATAGGTGCTAAAAGCAAAGTAGGTTTGAGCGCTATATTGCACGTGTTTGAATAATTGAAATGATATAGCTCGAGATCAGTGTTTCGTAATCATTTTGGTTAAATAGGTGTTAAAAGCGAAGTAGGTTTGAAAGCCATATTGCATGCGTTTGATTAATTGAAATGATGTAGCTTTAGATCAGTGTTTCTTAATCTTTTTTGGTTGACTGTACAATAAAATATCTTGAGTTATTAGTAGAACAATCTAAAAAATATCAAGTAAAATATAGAAAAAGTAAATTTTAATATTTTTAAGAAGACCGTTGGGATAATCACATACTATTTCAAAGTAATAAAGCAAGATGTACTGAACATTTGCCTATGTTTGAATCACTGAAGTGAAATAAGCTCTACATCAATGTTTCTTAACCTTTAAGGTTTACTGTACTCTAAAATTATTTTGAATTATTTGCAGATCCACTCCAAAAAATAATCGGCTTTATTGTTGTGAAACTTTGCCAAACACCATCTTGCAACAATTCCACGAAGATGTCCCCTTCTCTAATGGCGTGAACTGTAGCCCCAGTGGTTAAATTAGGTTAGGGGTTAAAAAGGGGAAAGTAAAAAACCTAGGAATTTTTGCCCTTGACTTAAGATTAAGTAGGGGGGGGATTAGATTCACCAAATTCTGAATCTGGAATAATAGGTTACCCAGAATATTGCATGCAAGTAAAATGTAAATTAGTTCCAATTTTTATTAATAAAATACAAAAATATAAATAAATATAACTTTTAAACTAGTTAAAAAGCTCATAGTTTAGGAATTAATATTGGTGATTCCAAGGATTTTTCCCGCGCACTCAGGCTTTGGCATCCATTCGTAAATCCTAGGCCGAATGATAGCTGAAGGGTTAGGTCGCTGATCCTAGGTACCGGAGTGCGTTGGTTCAAATCCCACTGTGCCATGGATGTTAGTAGTCGTTCGGAGTCAGCTTCTAGCATTAGGTCCCAGTCTCAGTAATCCTCGTGTTGCAAATATTAGACCGTAGCGCTTCAAACCAAACCAAATCATAAATCCTAGAGTTAGATGTGAGTGGGAGCCATTGAAGTCCTAAATTTTAAATTTTAACGTTTGGCGGTTGTTCGTTTTTGAGTTATACGAGATACTACGTACGTATAGATGTCAAGACGTCAGTGGCGGACTGAGGCTAAAGCGGAACCTAGGCAACATTATAATTCAGGGTGTAGCAGGTACAATTATTCCCATCTCCTTTTTTACGATAGGTGGCGCTAGAAAGCCATCAAGTGTGTGTTCTAATATAGCGTCAGTGGTCTATGAGAGTGTGTTTTTGTGTTCTGTGTTGTGGAACTTCGAAAGGAAATAAAAATGGTTCCTAAAAAATAGACTAAATTAATTCTCTACGCCTTTTGAAATAAGAGTCTCGTCCTTCTACAGTGGCGCCCAACGTGAAATTTTGAAAGAATGGAAAAGTGTCATCCAGACACATGCCATGTTTCTTCCCGTCCTGGGAAATAGTAAAATTATGTTAAAGTATCGATTCATCTCGACATGTGTTGCCCTAACACGATGTGAAAATTTTTGTGTGCTTGTTCTACGGTGATTTTTGCCGCTTCCACCAAGAATTGTGTGCTTCAGCTAGTGTGTGCTTTCGTTTCGGTGAAAGTTCCGTTTTCATCGAAATCGATTCTTCCAAGAATTTTGTGTTGCATTCGTATAAAAATGAAATTTCCATAAAGCTTGTTCTGAAAATCTAGAAAGCCATCGAGTGTGTGTTCTAATATACTGTCAGTGGTCTATGAGAGTGTGTTTTGTGCTCTTTGTTGTTTTGTGATCTGTGTTGTGGAACTTGAAAAGGAAATAAAAATGGTTCCTAAAAAAATAGACATTAATTCTCTACGCCTTTTGAAATAAGAGTCTCGTCCTTCTACAAGGGCTTATTTCTCAGTCATGAAATACTTTGCATTTGGTAGTTTCATTTAAAGCATATAGTATGTAGCTATTTAATTATCGGATTCCAAGAAAAAAAAAATTTATTATATATAAATATATATAAATATATATATATATGTATAAATATATATAAATATATATATATATATATGTATATAAATATATATATATATATGTATAAAAATATATATGTATATAATATAGTATATAAATATATATATGTATATATATATATATGAAATAAATATATATAATATATATATATATGTAATAAATATATATATGTATAAAATGTATATAAAATATAAATGTATATATATATGTAAAAAATATAAATATATAATATATATAATATATATATAATATATATATATGTATATAATATATATACATATATATATATATAAAATATATATATGTATATAATATATATATATATATATATAAATATATATATATGAAATATATATATATATATTTTATATATAAATATATATATATGTATAAAAATATAATATATGTAATATATTTAAATATATATATATATATATATGTATATAAATATATATTATGTATAAAAAATATATATATTTATATATATATTAAAGTATAAATATATATATATATAAATATATAAATGTATATAATATATATATGTAAATATATATGTATATATAGATATGTTATAAATATATATATTTATTATATATATGTATATAAATATATATATGTATATATATTATATAAATATTATATATATTTATATATATGTATATAAATATATATATATGTATATAAATATATATATATATATGTAAATAAATTATGTATATAAATTAAATATATATATTATATATATATGTATATAAAAATATATATATATTATATATATATTATAAAATGTATATAAAATTATATATGTATATATATAAGTATATATATATATGTAAATATATATATGTATATATATATGTATATATAAATGTAAATAAATATAAAATATATGTAAAAATTATATATAGTAAGAAATATTATAGTAAGACTTGATAAGCGCGATCATTGTCGTTCCCACTTGTCGAATTTATGTCAACAATTCGGCATAATTTCGATGCGTTTCAGCAATGATTATGAATATCATTTTTTTCTGTTAAATAAAAATAGAAATTAAAAACCTAATTTTCGGGCCCCCAAAATTACAGGCCCTAGGCACGTGCCTAGTTTCCTTAAGCCTTAGTCCACCCCTGCAAGATGTAACTAATTGTAATGCGATCAGGAGTGGCTGAAATAAAGTTTCAGAATGAAAGTTTACATGTGAGTATGCTCAGTTAAATTATGGAATGTTGGATTACTATTATTTTCTTGAATAAATGACCTCATGGATATAGGCGAAATAATATTTTCTTTACTTATAAAAGTCTTAAATTGCAATACTGCATTCTACAGTTCTGCTAGGTTTAAAGTTGTACTAAAGGCTTGTAAGCGCGATGCTCGGTCGTACTTGTCGTTCCCACTTGTCGAATTTATGTCAACAATTCGGCATAATTTCGATGCGTTTCAGCAATGATTATGAATATCATTTTTTTCTGTTAAATAAAAATAGAAATTAAAAACCTAATTTTCGGGCCCCCAAAATTACAGGCCCTAGGCACGTGCCTAGGTTGCCTAGGCCTTAGTCCACCCCTGCAAGATGTAACTAATTGTAATGCGATCAGGAGTGGCTGAAATAAAGTTTCAGAATGAAAGTTTACATGTGAGTATGCCCAGTCGTAACACTGAAACTTTTCAGAATTGATTCATGCTCAATCAAAATGAGTATTCCCGTCGAAATCTGGCCGAATGGTTAGGATGCTGGCCTTCGGTACCGGAGTTCGTGGGTTCGAATCCCACTATGGCATGGCTTTTCGTAGCCGTTCGGAATCGGCTTTAACCCCTTAAACGCCCAACGTCCTCATTTGAGGACAGTCAGAAAATGGTTGTTAGAGTTTTTGATTTTCTTGAAACGATTTTTCCTTTTTAATAAAAATAGACATTAATCTTGTGAATAATTTCCCAAGTTTTCAAATAGGATCTTATCTATAATTTTGTCACTTCAATGGGCATTTTATGATTTTAAAGTTAGAATAGGAACGTATTATGACCGGTATTCTGAACGTATACCGGTCAAAATCATGGCGAATAGCCATATCTGTAATAATTCATCTCTTTTCAGTACTTTTCTCATATATGATAGCAAATAAATCTCTTATCACGAAGTTTTCCCTTTTTTAAAAGACATCTTATGTTTTAAAATGACACCTCCTCACTAATGACGACTTGATGTCATATTTAAACGTATTTAAATTTCATATTTTGTTTTACTTCCAGGTGTCTATAACAGCTTCTATGTTAGGTATTTACTAATATATAGTCATCAGAAATATCCGGGCGTTAATGGGTTAAGCAGTAGGTCCCGGTCTCATTAGCCCTCGTGTTGCAAAAAGTAGACCGTAGCACACCAAAACCAAAAAAAACCCGTCGAAATCTGAACACTGATATTTTTCGCGATTACAATATCTCCTATATTTCGTACAAGACAGCATAAAATAAAAACTTCAAGGAAACGTAAAAAATCCTACACACTGGTTTATCAACCGTCCTCCATCAAGGAGCTAGGCGTTAACGTATCAAGACACGTCCATGCGTTATGTAACACATTGATAGGTGCGACTCGTGATAGCTGTATTTAGGTGACGGATTTTTCCGTTGCTTTATATACGCATTTTATGCGTACAAGGCCAGATATCAACGAGTCGGATTTGACAGGAAGGGTGTGCGCCTTCTGTACACTCTTGCTCAACTTAAATAAAATATTTAAAAAAATTCCTTCCTCTAAAGTGATAATGTAATATTCTGGATTTCCATACATGATTTTATCTAGGAAAGTTTTTTTTAATCTACAGTTGTACTGTTATTTCGAGATGGACATTTATATATCAAGGTTTTATTTTATTTCTCTGTATTTTGGCTTAATTTATTTCGATTTTATACTTGTTTATCTCGAATACTTTTCCTCTAACACCTCTTTATCTCGAAATTCAAATTCCACAACTGACATGTTTGAAGTATTACTAGAGATAACATATTTGATGATTTATAATTTCCACTTAGCTGAGGATAAAGTAACTACATTTATTGTGTGATTTTTAACCCTTTACCTATTTTGTACATCACATATAAACACACAAAATGCTTTAAAAGCTTGTATATCACATGTGACACACAATGATATAAAATATATAAAAGTTTGTATAGAAAATACAGTTTGTATGTCACTTATACCACAAGTGTATAAAACGTTAGATATGTATATCATACGTGATGTACAGGACAAGCAAATATTGAAAGTGTAGGTTTCATAATTCTCTTAACCACTCACCGAATTTAAAAGTATTTTTACGGGTTTCTGGGCTCAACGTTATTTTGATTATAACGTAATATGGGGGATGAAATGTTTAACCCTTAACATTAAAGTTTAACTTTAACACATGGTACGCGGGACACGTACTAGTACGTTTTCTGATGATTGATACTTGAGAACGCTGTGCCCCCCATCCCCAGGTCAATACATATTTTTCCTTTGTGGGGGAGGTAATAGTTGTTCTATTTTCTAAATTACAGTCTTTGGAAGATATTTTTGTAGAGTATTAACACATTGCATGTGGGATACGTTCTAGTACTTTTTCTGACGCTTGATACTTGAGAACGCTGTTCTCCCCATCCCCTGGTCAATGTATATTTTCCCTTTGAGGGGAAGGTAATAGTTGTTCTATTTTCTAAATGAACAGTCATTGGGAGATCTTTTTGTAGAGTATTAACACATTGTATATGGGATACGTTCTAGTATGTTTTCTGACGATTGATACTTGAGAACATTGTGCTCCCCATCCCCTGGTCAATGTATATTTTCCCTTTGAGGGGAAGGTAATAGTTGTTCCATTTTCTAAATGAACAGTCATTGGGAGATCTTTTTGTAGAGTATTAACACATTGTATGCGGGATACGTACTAGTATGTTTTCTGACGACTGATACTCGAGGACGCTGTGCTTCCCATCCTGTGGTCAATGTATATTTTCCCTTTGAGGGGAAGGTAATAGTTGTTCTATTTTCTAAATGAACAGTCATTGGGAGATCTTTTTGTAGAGTATTAACACATTGTATATGGGATACGTTCTAGTATGTTTTCTGACGATTGATACTCGAGGACGCTGTGCTTCCCATCCTGTGGTCAATGTATATTTTCCCTTTGTGGGGGAGGTGATAGTTGTTCTATTTTCTAAATGAACAGTCTTTGGAAGATCTTTTTGTAGAGTATTAACACATTGTATATGGGATACGTTCTAGTATGTTTTCTGACGATTGATACTCGAGGACGCTGTGCTTCCCATCCTGTGGTCAATGTATATTTTCCCTTTTTGGGGGAGGTAATAGTTGTTCTATTTTCTAAATGAACAGTCTTTGGGAGATCTTTTTGTAGAGTATTAACACATTGTATATGGGATACGTTCTAGTATGTTTTCTGACGATTGATACTTGAGAACATTGTGCTCCCCATCCCCTGGTCAATGTATATTTTCCCTTTTTGGGGGAGGTAATAGTTGTTCTATTTTCTAAATGAACAGTCTTTGGGAGATCTTTTTGTAGAGTATTAACACATTGTACGCGGGATACGTACTAGTATGTTTTCTGAGGATTGATATTCGAGGACGCTGTGCTTCCCATCCTGTGGTCAATGTATATTTTCCCTTTGTGGGGGAGGTGATAGTTGTTCTATTTTCTAAATGAACAGTCTTTGGAAGATCTTTTTGTAGAGTATTAACACATTATATGTGGGATACGTACTAGTATGTTTTCTGAGGATGGATATTCGAGGACGCTGTGCTTCCCATCCTGTGGTCAATGTATATTTTCCCTTTATAAAGATAGATCTATATAAAGATAGAATTGTGCTAAATATAAATTATTAAAATTAAATAATTTAATAAAAATAAATAATCAACTGTCGTCAAAAAGTCTTAAAACTTTTATTATTTTAAAGCCCATTGAAACACTACCTCTTGAATTAATTTCTAAAAGATCTAAATTATTTTAACACCTTGTATGCGGGACATGTACATCTTCTAACAATTGATACTTGAGCGCGGGTCACGTACTAGTACGGGTTAGTATAACAACATGGTTTATTTGTGGGTACAAAAATAACGGTATATACATGAAAACGAAGTCGAATGTTCTTGTCTACTACATAGATTTTGGAAAAATTTAGACAAATAAAAACTAGTTTTTACATTAGTTTTATGATTGCTCTATTCATTTTTTATGATGTAAAAATGTTTATGTATAACATAATTCAAAAAAATTAAAACTATATACTATTATTTCTGTTTGATTTTTCCTATTTACAATACTATTATAAATTTATCCACTAAAAATATAATTTTTGTTTACAAAAGTCTTATGGTTGTTATTTATACATTTCTATTTATATATTTGTTTAGATATTTCAATATAAAATACGAAAAGTTGGTTAAAAATTTAAATAGTTTTCGATCTATTGAGATTTAACTGAATAACTAAATTTACTCGCAAAACACCCGCACCCGGTACAATTCTGCTGCGTAATGTACCCGCATACTATGTGTTAATACAAAATTAAAAGAAAAATATTTCAAATGGCATCCAAATGTGAATCTTTAGAAATAAATACGGAATAAATAAAAAAAATAAAAAGGGTGAAACGAAAAAAGCAGAAATAGAAATAAGGAATGTTTTTTTTTTCTCTACTGAGTCTTAAGTCGCAATAGTTCAAAATCGACATAATAAAGTTGTTATCGTGTCGATTTTACGGTTTGTTTGGATGGCAGCAGTATTGAAAGGCTTTGATTATTGGATTAGGAACACTGGAGATTTGTTCTGAGGATTAAACCACAGCGATACTTCTACGGATACAGTTTCAGCACATGGAAGAAAATCCGAAAAACGTGAATTCTTTTGCTGTTTCATCCGTCTGTTAATCTGGCTAGATTTAATTTTACCAGAAAAGTTTAGACTAAAATATATTAATATAAAGGTTTTTTCCATTTTTATTCAAATCTTGATCGGATTTTGTCTTTATACTCCATTTCCGCGAGGTTTAATTAAAAATAAAACTGTTAACACGTATGCGGGACACGTACTGGTACGTTTTCTGACGATTGATACTTGAGCGCGGGTCACGTACTAGTACGGGTTAGTGTAACAACATGGTTTGTGTGTGGGTGCAAAAATGACGGTTTATACAGGAAAGCGAAGCCGAATGTTCTTGTCTACTACATAGATTCTGGAAAAATTTGGACAAATAAAAACTAGTTTTTACATCAGTCGATGGGGAACCACAGAACGGGAAAAAATTAAAACTATATACTACTATTTCTATTTGATTTTTCATATTTACGATACCACCATAAATTTATCCACTAAAAAAAAATAAATAAAAAAATAAAAAAATAGGCCGAACGATGGCCGAATGGTTAGGGCACTCACCTTCGGATCCGGAGTTCGTGGGTTCGAGTCCCACTGTGGCATGGATGTTCGTAGCCGTTCGGAATCGGCTTTAAGCAGTAGGTCCCGGTCTCATTAGCCCTCGTGTTTCAAAAAAGTAGACCGTAGTGCTCCCAACCAACCACTAAAAAATATATATTTTTGTTTACAAGAATCTCATGGTTGTTATTTATATATTTCTATTTATATATTTGTTTATATGTTTTAAAATAAAATACGAAAAATTGGTTAAAAAATTAATAAAAATTCGATCTATTGAGATTTAACTGAATAACTAAATTTACGCGCAAAACGCCCGCTCCCGGTACAATTCCGCTGCGAAATGTACCCGCACACAATGTGTTAATACAACATTAAAAGAAAAATATCTCAAATGGCAGCCAAATATGAATCTTTTGAAATAAATACAGAATAAATAAATAATAAAAAGGGTAAAACAAAAAAGAAAGCAGAAATAAAGAATGTTTTTTGTTTTCTATTCAGTCTTTAGTCGCAATAGTTCAAAATCGACATAATCAAGTTGTTATCGCACCGATTTTACGGTTTGTTTGGATGGCAGCAGTATTGAAAAGCTTTGTTTATTGGATTAGGAACATTGGAGATATGTTATGAGGATTAAACCACAGCGATACTTCTACGGATACAGTTTCAGCACATGGAAGAAAATCCGAAAAACGTGAATTCTTTTGCTGTTTCACCCGTCTGTTAATCTGGCTAGATTTAATTTTACCAGAAAAGTTTAGACTAAAATATATTAATGCAAAGAATTTTTCCGTTTTTGTCCAACTATCGATCGGGTTTTGTCTTTGTACTCCATTTTCACGAGGTTTAGTTAAAAAAAAAATTGTTAACACGTATGCGGGACACTTACTAGTTCGGTTTCTGACGAGTGATACTTGAGAGCGGGTCCCGTATTAGTACGGGTTAGTGTAACAACATGGTTTGTTAGTGGGTACAAAAATAATAGTATATACAGGAAAACTGAGCCGAATGTTCTTGTTTATTACATAGATTATTAGAAAAATTTAGACAAAGACTAGTTTTTACATCAGTCGATGCGGAACCACAGAACGGGGAAAAAATTAAAACTATATACTATTTCTGTTTGATTTTTCATATTTACGATACTATTATAAATTTATCCACTAAAAAGTATATTTTTTTGTTTACGAAAGTCTTATGGTTGTTATTTATATATTTCTATTTATATATTTGTTTATATATTTCAAAATAAAATACGAAAAGTTGGTTAAAAAATGAAATAATTTTCGATCTATTGAGATTTAACTGAATGACTAAATTTACGCACAAAACGCTCGCTCCCGGTACAATTCCGCTGCGAAATGTACCTGCACACAATATGTTAATATTGATAATGCTTTCTGATTCTAAGCATTTTAGAGAATATTCATGTTGATTATCTGTCATATAGTGCTTGGTGAAATAATTATACACCTGATTTAAACAAAGTATTTAACAAAGTATTTAGTGTTGACTTATGATCACAGAGGTAGGTGTTTACGCTCCTATCCAACTTACCTACTACTGTTGCACACAAAACTAAAACTATGATGCCATTTACGAACAACATTTACATTTGCCAACAAAAAGGAATGGGAACGAAAACATTCAAATTTACACTTCTGAAGGCCTTATCACATCAACATGTAGTGTTAGTTTATGATTCCTTTATACGGGTAAAGAATGTGAAGATTTCTTGTGTGATCCTCCAATCCAATGACTGGACCAGGTTGGTAGTTGGGTTCTTTCCTCAACCTCTATGCCTCTTAGAACAGTTACAATCGTCTTGACTGATAATCAAAGAGGTAGGTGTACACTCCTATCCAACTATACTCGGTTAAAACTCTAGGCACTTCAAGTCACTGATTTTTCCCCGATAAACTGTAACTATAGTAACAACAGTTGGGGACAAAATTTTACTCTTTTTTCTTACTGTGAAGGATTTTATGTCGTGATCTCCACGATAAATGTTTATTTAGACTACATTTTGAAGAATGCTTAAAAATTTTACACAAATTTTATGAATTATTACAGACCTGTTTTAAGTTCAAAAATTTAATATAAATAATTATAAAATTACTATTCAAAAATTGTTATGTTACATCTAATCCGAAGATTAAAAATCTACTGAAAGAGTAAATCTAATTTTTTTTTTACACACATTGATTATTACAGAAAAAATTATTAAGATGATTAAAATCGCTAATTTTAAATGAGTAATTGTTTAAAAATACTATTTCTATATTTTATGATTCTTTATATCTATATAAAATATCTAATAAAATTTATTTAAAGAATGTATTCTGAAATTTTAAATTTAATTGTATGTTAAAAAGTATATTATGAATGTGGACCATGTAAAGTTCTATCAAAATTGTACTGTATATTATTATTTAATTTACGAAAATTGAAAGAGGTTAATGCTTAACAATATTTGAAAAAAATAATTTTAAGTATAAAGATTTATTCTGTTGACACATTTTTAGAAAGTGAAAATTTCTTTAGAATAGAGATTCCTAAATTTTGTAAGAAAATAAATAAAATGAATTTGTATATTTATAAAAACATCTGTGATTTATTATAACCATTTACATTATAAACTTACTATATGTAAAAGTAACTATTTATGCAACTGAAAATTTTGACTTTGCTTATAATAATGAATTGTGAACGTAGGAATCAAATCCTCAATAATGCTGAAAATAAGTGTGAATGATCTTGTCCTCATAGTAACAGTCTGAACGAAAAGTACCATAAGCGCCAAAAGATTTACATACAACTAACCTACTACTGTTGCACACAGGTATTTACGAACAACATTTACATTTGCCAACAAACATGATTGGGCACGAAAACATGCGAATTTATACGTCTCAAGACCCATGTCGTCTCATCAACATGTAGTGTTAGTTTATGATTCTTTTATATTGGTAAAGAATGTGCAAACGATGGCCGATTTGTTGGGTGGTCGCCTCACGGTACCACAGTTGTGTTCGAATCCCACTGTGGCATGAATGTTCTCCTATCCAATCGACTTTAAACTGTATTTCCCGTCTCATTAGAACCCTATTGCCAAAAAAGTAGACCGTGAAGCACGTCCAAAGCCAAACCAAACGAGTGAAGAATGTGAAAATTTCTTGTTTGCAGAAAAAAAAAGTTTTAACTTATTATTTTAAGTACAGATAAACTTGTGATAAGGCCTAACAGTTTTTCTCTATCACTTTAGAAATCCCCATAATCTTAAGTGAGAAAAGGAATCTTAAAATGATTCTTCTGTTTTTTCAGCACGTAGATGCGGACGTGTGATAAAGCATTAAGAACGAAAAATATAAAATAGGGAGTAATCATAGGCTCTCAGGTACGCAACCTTTTGTGTGCAAAACAATTTGAATCCAATTTCTATCCTGATGGCCAAACTATGGCTTAATGGGCAGGGCACTGTGGGTTCAAATCTCATTGCTGGCATGAGAGTTCGTAGTGGGTCCCTGTCTCATTAACCCTCATATAGCAAAAATAGTAAACCGTAGTTCTTTCAAACCAAGCAAACTTAACTCGATGAGTGCATGCCCAGCCTTGTTTCTGGAAAGTTGGTACACAATTCTTGAGCAACTTGTAAGCTTACACATGTGAACCTTATAAAGACCACGTGAAAAAACTTAAATATACCAACGAGATATTTGGATACAATATGTCCATAAAATTTATCTGAGTTATGTCTTCGCAGTGAACTATGGACTGGACAATAGTCGGATTGGTGCTTTCAGTAAAGTTGCTGCTTTTCGGCAACGGAATCAGTTGTGTTTCATCACTGGCATAGATGTTCCTAGCCATTTGGAAGAGACTTTAATCAATAGATTCCGTTCAAATTGCCCTCTTGTCTGAAAAAGTTTATCGTAACTCTACAGCCCAAATCAAATAAGGTCCACAGATTAGGTTCACAGGTTAATGTTCTGAACTTCCTGAGCCAAGTCCTGTAGTTCAAATTTTGCTGAGAATTCGTGCACATAAGACATTGAAGTACACTCAAGAGCCAAAACATTGACCTCCCCTACATTTTGTAATGAACTCGTCTGGATGACGTGGAAGACACGTGATCAGGTGGAAGGTGTATTTAGCTACTGCTGGAGAGTCTGAAGAATCATTCTTTATTCTGTGTGCGATGGGAAAGGCTGCTGATCTAAGTGATTTTGATAGAGAGCAGATTGTAATGGCTCGAAGGCTCGGAACAAGTATTTCCGAAACCTCACGACTCGTGGGTTGTTCGCGATCTACAGTTGTTAGTACTTATGCAAAGTGGATGAATGAGGGTGAAACCAGCAGTAGACGACATGGTGTTGGAAGTCCACATGCTACGTCATTCATGACGCCGATGGCTGTGTCAGGATACGCCGTCTTCCAGGCGAACAGTTGCTCCCTCAATGTACAGTAGGTCATACACAGGCCGGTGGTGGCGGTATTATGCTGTGGGGGACTTTCTCTTAGACCATGAATGCTACAGAGTATCTGAACATCATTGCGGACCAGTTGCACCCTTACATGGCCTCTGTTTTTCCAGCTGGAAATGGAATGTTCCAACAGGACAACGCCCCGTGTCACAAGGCTAAAATTTTGTTGGAGTGGTTCCAGGAACATGATGCTGAATTCCAGTTAATGTCCTGGCCGCCTAACTCACCGGATCTCAATCCGATAGAACACATTTGGGATGTCATGGGACGGCAGCTCAGAGTTCAAAGATCACCTATTGGAAATATCTGGGATTTGCGTAACCGTTGCTTAAACATCTGGTACAATCTGTCTCCGGTCCAAGGACTTGTGGCATCCTTGCCAAGGCGGGTTGAAGCTGTGTTGCGCGCCAAAGGTGAGCCAACTCGTTATTGACAGGTTGTCATAATGTTTTGGCTCTTGAGTGTGATAAAGTCATACGATGGATCAGAGGTAAAATTATTTGTTAAATAAATTGAATGTTAGTTATAATTTTAGGTTGCCTGAGTTTGGGCAGAGTATATACATAAAACCATGTACAAAACATTGTGAAGAACAGTAAAACTAAAATGAATACACGACGAAAATAAATTAACTCAAGTATACAGTGCAAAAATAACTTTTATAAGCTTTTTTTTTTGAGATACCAGCATCAATTTTTAGACGCTTCAAATGGGCATGTAATAAACCAATTTCTCATCCCTCGCCATCTATGGCAGAATCAAAACGACGGGGGTCTATAAATAATTTTCTGTCACTTCCGCTGCGCGTTACGAGACGACGGCACGTAAAAATTACGTTGACCGTAACCTTAGCCAGGCAATTCTTCACCGCTCTCTAAACTCGGTCAGGAATCTTTTGAACCGCAGAGAATGAATCTCTCTCATAAAAAAAATACCCAACGATCTCGAAATAATGCTGATAGAATTGAAACAAAAAGGAAAAAAAAAGAGTGCAGTAATCTGTGGCAGCAACAGTTGGAGGCGCGCGCATGTCCTTGAATCGGAAGAGAATGGGTTCCCTGTGTCACTGTATCCCTGCGGTATTCGGATAGGTGACACAGACGCGCCTTGAAAGCAGATCTCTGACTGCGAGGCAATCAAGGTCCGCCTGGTTCTGGGAACGACCGTAGCGTGGCGCCATCCAGATTCGATTCCGATAGGGGTTTCGCTCATTTAAAAAAAAAGAAGGTTTTGATCTTCAACCGATACGGTAAAAACAGAAAAAAAGAATCAATAACAAAAATGATCGAAGCTTCAGTGTTTATAGCTTTGAAACGTGGGTGGTATAGTGATTATCCTTCCACTCTGTGAATCTTAATTTATAAAAAAAGTAATCAGTCTTAACCCAGCAGAGGTTCGAATTGTCAAAAATATATGCTCATTAAAAGTGTTATTAATCCTTACAGGACCATAAGATGTCCAAGACTAAATATGCCAATACAACACAATATTTTAGCTATTGTGGGTGTAAAGTAAGGGAATATCACCAGAAAAACATAGCAGGGTATATAGGTTTCCTATAATTTCATGGGAAATATTTTTCCCTGTGGACCATAAAAGTAAATAAACGAAGAGTTAGGTTTATTATATCGGTATTTTATTTATTGCTTTGTAATACAAAAAACATAATAAAAATTATCAGAAAAGTAAAATAAATAGTTATGGTATTCAATCATATATGGTATATATATGTAATGAGACTGACTTTTCGATGGGGGGTTGCAGTCATGGCCATAAAAATGATACCGTTTCAGCTAAAGACCTTTATTAAAATAACGTTGAAAAACGGGTTCCCACTTCATCATAGGGACAGGACAAACTGAAGGGTCAGCTTGCATGAAGTTCTATGTACAAAACCAGTGACACCTGGGCCAACATCTGTAGTAAAATATCTAGAAAAATCTGTCTCCGCTAGAGTGTGTCTTCTTTTTATTTGGAAATTTCCTAAATTGTCCGCTAGGGCCATGTAGGTTTATAATTGGCCAGGCCCCTTCTCTGAGGGCGAAACCTGTAGCCCCAGTGGTCAGTTTAGGTTGAGGGTTAAAAAGGGGAATGGAAAATGACGTGGGAATTTTTACCCTTAAGTTTTGAAAACCCCTGAGAATTTTCCTTACACACACACACACACACACACACACACACACACACACACACACACACACACACACATATATATATATATATATATATAATCAATCACATATGGTAATATATGGTATTCATTGGTTTTGGCGCAATAAAGTTCGACAGTTCTTTTTTTTATTCGTTCAGAAACACATTTGCCGCCTTGGACATACTTTTTATTTTGACATTCAGTAAAAAAAATATCGATTCAATAATAATTGAACAATCAATAACGATTTTTGTAGAAGGGAAAATATTTCCCTTGAGTGTGAAAGGGTTAACCGCTTGCCTGATTATCCTGAGTTATCTCGGGTTCGTATATATTGCTATTAATTATTATCCCGAGAAAACTCGAGCGAAGCAGAATTTGTCAGTACGATTTGTTTTATCACAGTTTTACTCGACCTGGAGGAAATGAAAGGGAATATTCAGCTTTGATTGGCAGTTTTGTTGATTTCGCGGTTCTTTTGGCAGGGCTGGTCACGTGTTTTCCCTATCCTATAGTATATGTCGGCTTGTGAATTAGTAATGTATAAAGAAGGATAGTTGCGAAAATATCATAGTAATAAGTTGGGTGTAAAGTAAGGGGAATATCACCAGAAAAACATAGCTTATATAGGTTTCCTATAATTTCATGGGAAATTTTTTCCTGTGGACCATAAAAGTAAATAAACGAAGAGTTAGGTTTATTATATCGGTATTTTATTTATTGCTTTGTAAACAAAAAACATAATAAAATTATCAGAAAAGTAAAATAAATAGTTATGGTATTCAATCATATATGGTATATATTTGTAATGAGACTGACTTTTCGATTTGCAGTCATGGCCATAAATGATACCGTTTCAGCTAAAGACCTTTATTAAAATAACGTTGAAAACGGTTCCCACTTCATCATAGGGACAGGACAAACTGAAGTCAGCTTGCATGAAGTTCTATGTACAAACCAGTGACACCTGGGCCAAATCTGTAGTAAAATATCTAGAAAAATCTGTCTCCGCTAGAGTGTGTCTTCTTTTATTTGGAAATTTCCTAAATTGTCCGCTAGGGCCATGTAGGTTTATAATTGGCCAGCCCCTTCTCTGAGGGCGTAACCTGTAGCCCCAGTGGTCAGTTTAGGTTGAGGGTTAAAAAGGGGAATGGAAAATGACGTGGGAATTTTTATTGATTTAAGTTTTGAAAACCCCTGAAATTTTCCTTACAATACACAAAACACACACAATACACACACACACACACACATATATATTAATAATATATATATATATATATATATATATATAATAATCACATATGGTAATATATGGTATTCATTGGTTTTGGCGCAATAAAGTTCGACAGTTCTTTTTTTTATTCGTTCAGAAACACATTTGCCTTGGACATACTTATTATTTTGACATTCAGTAAAAAAAATATCGATTCATAATAATTGAACAATCAATAACGATTTTTGTAGAAGGGATATATTTCTTGAGTGTGAAAGGGTTAACCGCTTGCCTGATTATCCTGATTATCTCGGGTTCGTATATTTTGCTATTAATTTATTTTAGAAAAACTCGAGCGAAGCAGAATTTGTCAGTACGATTTGTTTTATCACAGTTTTACTCGACCTGGAGGAAATGAAAGGGAATATTCAGCTTTGATTGGCAGTTTTGTTGATTTCGCGGTTCTTTTGGCAGGGCTGGTCACGTGTTTTCCCTATCCTATAGTATATGTCGGCTTGTGAATTAGTAATGTATAAAGAAGGATAGTTGCGAAAATATCATAGTAATAAGTGTTCTGCTACATCAGGAAGACCCAGCATTAGCCCTTCACCACTCAGGTTAACCTTTTGGCATTTACCACATGTTATTCCTGCTACTGGAAAAAAAAAGAAAAAAAGATCGAACACTACGAGACAGGCAACATACAATAGGCAATGGATGCTTGAGTTTGGAAGGTGGTTGTCAAAGGAGAGTGGTACTTATAATGGGAAGAGTCTCCCCGATTGCGAGTTCATTACAGCTTCTGTTGTTGTTGCATATAATTAATAATACTAAAACTTTTTAAACTGTAATGTTAATGATAACTCTTTAACTTATTCTGTACCGTATTTTTTATAATGGCCTCCTTTATTCTGAACTTTAACACATTATATGCCGGACACGTACTAGTACGTTTTCTGACGATTGGTACTTGAGCGCGGGCCACGTACTAGTACGGGTTTTGCCATGTACCTCTTCATAGAGGAAAATGCTTTGAACGTTACCACACTCTAAAACGTTATTAGTTTTATGATTGTTCTATTCATTTTTTTTAATAATGTACATATGTTTATATATATAACATAATTCGGAAAAATTAAAACTATATACTACTATTTCTATTTGATTTTTCATATTTACGATACTATTATAAATTTATCCATTTAAAGATATATTTTTTGTTTACAAAAATCTTATGGTTGTTATTTATATATGTCTTTATATATTTCAATATAAAATATGAAAAGTTTGTTAAAAAATTAAATAATTTTCAATCTGTTGAGGTTTAACTGAATAGCTAAATTTAAGCCCAAAACGCCCGATCCCGGTACAATTCCGCTGCGAAATGTACCGGCACACAATGTTAATATAAAGCTTAAGTTACAGTAAAAATAGCTAAAAGATCACAAATAAGTGTAAATAAGATAGCCGTATTATTTTAAGAAAAAGCCTTTAAAAATTCACTTAGTAATTTTGTCAATGGATGAATTATTTTCAACATCCTGAAAAAAAATTAAAATTTTATTGACGTAAGAAATACGCAAGGTGCCTTCATGCAAAAACAAGAAACATCCTTATTACTACTTTTTATTTATTTAAAGTGGTATATTCTGGGCATTTTTCTCAATAGGAAAATAAAATTAAGAATGTTAAAACTAGGTTATTAAAAGACTCTTAATTTAAAAAGAATGATAAACACTGGGATATCTTTATTATGCTGATTCATTCTATAGATTTCATATTGCTTTTTTTTAAATATTGCAAATAATAGAAAAATTTTACTTTAACACAATATATGCGGTACATGTACTAGTACGTTATCTGACGATTGATACTTGAGCGCGGGTCACATACTAGTATCGGTTTTGCCGTGTGCATAGAAGAAAATGCTTTGAACTTTACCACACTGTAAAACATTATTAGTTTTATGATGGCTCTTTTCATTTTTTTATAATGTAAATATGTTTATACATAACATAATTCGAAAAAGTTAAAACTATATACTATTATTTCTGTTTGATTTTTCATATTTACGATACTATTATAAATTTATTCACTAAAAGATATATTTTTTGTTTACAAAATTCTCATGGTTGTTATTTATATATTTGTTTATATATTTCAGTATAAAATACGAAAAGTTGGTTAAATAATTAAATAATTTTCGATCTATTGAGATTTAACTGAATAACTAAGTTTACGCACAAAACGCCCGCTCCCGGTGCAATTCCGCTGTGAAATGTACCCGCACACAACGTGTTCCGACTTATTTATTTCTCTAAGACAGATTAAATAAAATTCATTTCATACACAGCCCTACTGTTTATTTTATTTATTTATTTACTGTCCAATACGTGGTATCAGTGCAATAACATTATGAACTTTAACACATTGTATGCGGGACAAGTACTTGTAAATTTTCTGACGATTGATACTTGAGCACGGGATACTTACTAGTACCTTTTCTGACGATTGATACTTTAGCGCCGGTCACGTACTAGTACGGGTTAGTGTAACAACATGGTTTGTTTGTGGATAGAAAAATAACGGTATATACAGGAAAAAGAAGCCGAATATTCTTGTCTTTCATTTTTTTTATAATGTAAAAATGTTTATATATAACATAATTCGAAAAAATTAAAACTATATACTACTATTTCTATTTGATATTTCATATTTAGGATACTATTATAAATTTATCCATTTAAAGATATATTTTTTGTTTACAAAAATCTTATGGTTGTTATTTATATATTTCTATTTATATACTTGTTTATATATTTCAATATAAAATACGAAAAGTTTGTTAAAAAATTAAATAATTTTCGATCTGTTGAGATTTAACTGAATAACTAAATTTACGCCCAAAACGCCCGCTCCCGGTACAATACCGCTGCGAAATGTACCGGCACACAATGTTAATATAAAGCTTGAAAATAGCTAAAAGATTACAAATAAGTGTAAATTAGATAGCCGTATTATTTTAAGAACAAGCCTTTAAAAATTCATTTAGTAAATTTGTCAATGGATGAATTATTTTCAACATTCTGAAAAAAAATAAATTAAAAGTTTTATTAACGTACAAAATACGCAAGATGCCTTCGTATAAAAACAAGAAACATTACTAGTTTTTATTTATTTAAAACGGTATATTCTCGCCATTTTTCTCAATAGGAAAATAAATTTTAAGAATGTTAAAACTTGGTTATTAAAAGACTCTTAATTTAAAAAGAATGATAAACACTGGAATAACTTTATTATGTTGATTCATTCTATAGATTTCATATTGCTTTTTTTTAAATTTTGCAAATAGAAAAATTTTACTTTAACACATTGTATGCTGTACACTTACTAGTACGTTTTCTAACGATTAATACTTGAACGCAGGTCACGTACTAGTACGGGTTAGTGTAACAACATGGTTTGTTTGTGGGTACAAAAATAACGGTATATTCAGGAAAACGAAGCCGAACATAATAACATGTAACATAATTCAAACATGTAATATATTTCGAAAAAATTAAAATTATATACTACTATTTCTATTTGATTTTTTATATTTACAATACTATTATAAATTTATCCACTAAAAAATATTTTTTGTTTACAAAAAATCTTATGGTTGTTATTTATATATTTCTGTTTACATATTTGTTTATATATTTTGATATAAAATACGAAAAGTCGTTTAAAAAATTAATTTTCGATCTATTGAGATTTAACTGAATAATTAAATTAAAGCCCAAAACGCCCGTTCCCGGTACAATTCCGCTGCGAAATATACCCGCACACAATGAGTTAATTACCTATTTTACTTCACGAACTCGTGATTCTTATTTTTAAGCATAGTGTGTGTTATGCATTATAATTTTAATAGTTAATTTTTTTTTCCTCCCCCTCTAACATAAAAAAAAAAAAAACAAAAAAAAAAAACAAAAAAAAAAAAGAAAAAAAAACAAAAAAGAAAAAAAAAAAAAAAAAAAACAAAAAAAAAAAAAAAAAAAAAAAAAAAAAAAAAAAAAAAAAAAAAAAAAAAAAAATAAAAAAAAAAAAAAAAAAAAAAAAAAAAAACAAAACTACAACTACACCGTATTATAATGTGTTACCTCTCCATGCCATTAAGCCGCGGTTCTGATCGAGAGTGGTAGACCTAGGCAGATCAAAGTTAGAAATACAGTTTATTCCAATATGCTCGGGACAATATTTTTTAGGCAGACAAACTTTCAAAATTAGTTCCAATGTTACAACAGATGACGCTTATCAGGCCATGTAGGATTATAATGGTCAGCCCCTTCTCCGAGGGCATAAACTGTAGCCCCAGTGGTCAATTTAGGTTAGGGGTTTAAAAGGAAATTGCAAAATAAAGAGGGAATTTTTAGCCTTGATTTAAGTTTTGAAAACCCCTGAGAATTTTCCTTAACACACACACACACACATACATATATATATATATTTGTGTGTGTATACACACACACACACACGTGTGTATATATATATATATATACATATATATGTATATATATATAATATATATATTATATATATATACTATATATATATATATATATATATATTTATATATATATATATATATATATATTACACATGCATAAATAAACAGTGTACATGAGTAGGAATTGAAATGACTTTAAGATGAATTATAGTGATAGATTTAGTGCTGTAGAACAACCAAACACAACAAAATCTGTCTTCTAAAGCTACTGAGACCGGGACCTAAAGCTTAAAGCCGATTTCGAACGGCTACAAATATCCATGCTATAATGGCATTCGAACCCATTAACTCCGGTATCGAAGGGCAGCACCCTAACAATTCGGCCATCGTTCGGCTTTTAAGGGCGTGGTATACAAGAGCAAACACAGTATTTGAAAGAAATTTAAAAACATATGGCTCCTTAATTTTTAGAGGTTTTTTTTTGTATGTGTGTAAGTGTTTCAGAGAGTATGACCTTAATACGATGCAATACGTCATCGCAAATTCTAAAGAAGTTGACTTTCTAACGAACTGTTTACGTGAAATAAACTTCACCGGCAGAGACAATCAGTTGAAGATGTGGATATCCTGTTGAACGAATGCAAATCGCGGGACAAACATCCTTTCACTTGGTTTTTCTTCTCAATCCTTTGGAACAGCAAAAAGAAGAAAAAACGTGATTCATCCTTTACCTGAACGGAAAAAAAGTCTCGTTTCAGCCCGACCGGAAGATAGAGTTGTTTGTTTTTGCAGAAAAGAGGAAAAGATTTAACCGTGACAGTAGAGTAACAGCCGGTTAGCAGGAATATATATCTGTAAACAAGAACAGTTTTCTCTTGAACCTTTTTTATCACCATGTTGCAGATCTGAAACATACACAAAAATTAATACCATTCTCACAGCGAGCTTTAGGACACAGATTTTGCTGTTCTAGAGCACTAAATCTATCACTAGAATTCTTGTCATTTCGATTCCTACTCATGAACACTATTATTTATATATATATATATATATATATATATATTTATATATATAATTTATTATATATATATATATAATATATTATATATATATATATATATATATATATATATATATATATATATACATTTTGTATATTTTGTGTATGTGTATATACACTTACATATACAGTTTTGTGTACATATATACATATATAAATATATATATATATATTATATATATAAAACATATATATATACATATTCATACATATATATACTTATAATATATATATATACATATACATAAATATACATATAAACATATATATTTATATATATATAATATATATATATATATATTATGTGTATGTACTCAAACATATAATACATGTATGTGTGTGTATACACAACACACACACACACATAAATATATATATATATATATATATATATATACATGTATAATATACATGTATAAATAACATGTATACATAAAATGTATACATATATTTATATATACATATTATATACAAATATATATACATATATTTATATACATATAAATATATACATATACATATAACATATACATATAACATATACATTTACATATACATATATACATATACACACACATATATATATATATATATACACACAAAATATATATATATTTATATATATATATGTGTGTGTGTGTGTGTGTGTATATATCAAAATTAATTAACTTTAATATTTCTTCAAAAAACCTCCTCTCTACCATTCTAATTCATTTAAATCTCTTTCCCAGCCTCTAAATGGTTTAATCAATGGAGTATTTTTCACTTAACATTCCTTTCTGTCATAAAACTGTAAACCTTCTGTCGATACAGCAATTTTCCAGCTGTTGGATGGTTACGCGTTTTGCTGATATTGCATTTAATTCGCCTATTAAGTTGTTTTTTTACTGTGGGAAAATTCTTGTTGTCAGCGCTCTTGGGTGCACCTCTGTCAGAGCAGAGTGAACTCTGCGGCTTTCGGTTGTATGTTGTCCAGAAGATGTGCGATGTTGTCGCTATGGAATAAAGTTTATATTAGACTTCTGAGTTCTCTTCAATGTCGGCCTGACTGCATTTTCATTACTTCTAGCTGTTAAGCTTTCTCCTTGTGAAGGAGTTTTATAAAAAATGGATTACATATATACATGTACATATACATATATATACATATACACATATATATATACATATACATATATATACACATATATACATATATACATATACATATATTTACATATATATATAATATGAATGTGTATTATATATTAATGTATATAATGTATATATGTATATGTATTTGTATAGTATATGTATATGTATATGTATATATGATATATATATATACATATATACATATACATATATATATATGTATGTATATATGTGTATATATATATATATATGTAAGGAAAATTCTTAGGGGTTTCAAAACTTAAATCAAGGGTAAAAATTCCCTCGTCATTTTGCATTCCCCTTTTTAACCCCTAACCTAAATTGACCACTGGGGCTACAGGTTACGCCCTCAGAGAACAGGGCCAATTATAAACCTGCATGGCCCTAGCATACAATTTAGGAAATTTCCAAATAAAAAGGAGATACACGCTAGAGACAGATTTTTCTAAATATTTTCACCACAGATGTCAAGGTGTTACGTGTCTTGTACATAGAACTTCATGCTAGCTGACCCTTGAGTTTGTCCCTATGATGAAGTGGGAATCCGTCCTTCAAAGTTATCTTAATAAAGGTCTTTAGCTGAAACGGTATCATTTTTATGGCCATGACTGCAACCCCCCATCGAGAAATCAGTCTCATTACATATATATATATATATATATATATATATATATATATGACGACCCAACAGATGTCCTCTTTTAACGCTGTAAATCCAAAAATTGTAAAATATTTTTTTTAAATAAATTATAAATTGGACCGATTTCATGGAAAAGTAAGGAAAAAAATTATTTTAAAAATATTTGATGCCACCACACGTGCAGTCAACACAAACTTTATTAAATTAAAATTCCCACATCGTCTGTATGGGGTTTCGATCCCGGGATTTCTCATACTGAAGCGTCGATTACTGCGCCACAGATATTTAGGCAGTGAAATGTTTCGAGCGGCTTATAATAATCTCAATAAGCACGCAACACGAAAACATGGATTTTATGGGAGCACGAAAAATATTTCATTTAAGTTAGTTTTAAGCGATTTTAAAGTTTTTTTTCTTTTAATTCCAAGCATTTGCTTTCGAAAATACCCGCAGACGATAAATTTGTCGTAATATAGCTTAAGTAAAATAGCCAGCAAAAGTTCATTCAAAATCACAAGGCCTGCGCGCTGATTTTCCGAAAACCGGTCACGTGATCTCTAAAAGGCGGCATTCTATTAAATTCTGTTGATGCTTGTTGATTGCTTGCCTATTACTTCTTTTGAAAAAAACAAAGAAGGAAATTTATGGAAATAAAATAATGCGTGCCTTTATATGTAAGGTAAGTAGCAATTTTGCTACTGTTTCTTCTATTATTTTATGAGCTGTTTTCTAATTAAGTATATCATACAAATGATGGTAATTCTTAAGTTCGACACTTTAGAATGGTTCAAATGTTTTGTTATTAGTATGTGCTTTGTATCATATTGTATATTATAACTGTCGTTTTAAAAATAAGTTTCATTTTATTGTTAGATCTCATTAAGGAGTTTATATAATACAACATTTAATATGTGTAAGTTAAATGTATTCTAAGTTATGTTAAAGTTTCGTTTTTGCTGTGTATTGCAACTTGGCTATTGTTGATAACTCACAAATTACAATTTCTGTTTTATCCTAAAGGAAAACTATTTATTATTACCACAATAAAAGATTAATGTATCCTTACTTCATTGATTTATAATGTGTTTTTAAGGGGCTTTATTAATAAAAGTTGATGTACAACTTCTTTCCCATACTACAATAGCAACTGGGAAATTTCTATGTAGAATCAATGTTATCTGATTTATCAACTTCATATTTTTTACGTCCTGAGCTCTTTTTCCAGATTTTCATATTAACTTTCTACAATTTAAAATTTTGAATGTCGAAGCGTAAAGAAGACATATATGTAATAAAAATTAAACTACCAAAAGAAAATTTATAAATGTAAGAAAAAAAATTAATCTAAAGTAATCGACAGAAGCAATGTTTTTACACATTTTTATTATAAAAATATAACCTTTATTCAATGCTGTACTATTTTATAACAGGTAAGTTCTCATATAACCTGTAGAAAAGTGAATTAAATAAACATGCTTAAAGTTTTTGAATAGCTATGAACAGCCAAAAGTAGAAAAATCCCATCTAAATAAAATTTGCAAGCTAATCCTAAAATTGTAAAATGTGTTTAAATAAATTATCAATTGGACCGATTTCATGGAAAAGTAAAGAAAAAAATTATTTTAAAAATATTTGACGTCACCACACGTGCAGTCAACACAAACGTAATTAAATAAAAATTCCCACATCGTCTGTACGGGGATTCGATCCCGGGATTTCTCATACTGAAGCGCCGATTACTGCGCCACAGATATTTAGGCAGTGAAAGATTTCGAGCGGCTTATAATAATCTCAATAAGCACGAAATTCTGGATTTTTAATAAAAAAAAACAAAACATTTTCTATAGGATGAAATTGTGAATCTAAACCATTCTCGAATCAACTTAATTACATACATAAAATTTCATCAAAATCAGTCTAGCCGTTTAGGAGGAGTTCTATTTACAAACACACGGTTAGAAGAATTTTTTTTATACATGTGTAATCCAGGTATGAGGAATTTGCACATGTGAGGGATTCGAACAACTTAGCATTTTTCTGATAATTCCAGACTCGTAAAATCCAAAAATGTAAATAACTGGGTCGATTATTTATAAAATTAATTTTAAATTTAAGCGTAAATCACGTGACATCAAAAAGCTCCGTGATTGGTTTGTGACGTCATAGCTCACGGTATCCAATATTTTCTTATTGCTTGGAAGCGCGCACTATTTTACCGATTTTGTTGTTGAAAGTTCTTGGAATTCTCTAGCTATCAAAATTTATTTTTTATTCAAACCTGATGATGCTTTATTTTATCGATCTAGATAGCTTAATTATCTCAATTTGTTATAAATGTGTTTTTTACCTGGATTTACCAAAGGACAGTCGGAAAACCTCCCAAAAATTGACAGCATGTCAATGTTTTCTTTCATGGGTAAAAACCCGGTTTTTATGGGAGCATGAATAATAATAATGTAAGTTAGTTTTAAGCTATCTTAAAGTTTTTTTCTTTTAATTCCAAGCATTACTTTCAAAATGAGCCACAGACAATAAATTTGTCGGAATTTAGCTTAAGTAAAATAGCCAGCAAATGTTCTTTCAAAATTAGAAATGACGTCACGGATACACATTACCTCCATGGTTTTAATATTTCAATGTTTTTTTAGCACTATGACGTCTTTCATTGAAATATCTAATTTTTTTAACTATTAAATACGTTTTTTCTTCAAATTAAGATATTCTGCTATTAATCATATATAGTACATACTACTCTTTGTATTCCTTAACAAGATTGCACAAGGGAACTTTATTATGATGCAATAAAAAGTTTATTCATTTGTAAGTTTCATTTATCATAGCTATATCGATGAAAGACATCAATATCTGTCCCACATGGAACATTTGACACGCATGTACACATGCGCTATTGATTATTCCTTCGTATCTGTTCTTATTTTTGGCCAATGCTTGAATATCGGCCTTTATCTGCATGAACACGAGTTTATTTTCAGCATAAACACTAGAAAAACCTTCTAAATTCCGAAAAAAAAAGGACGTGGATACGTCCTCCTCTATTTTCCTGAATGAATAATCGATATTCTATCCATACTATATCAGTGTTTCATTACCGAGTTATCGGTAAGTACGGGTTGCATTTAATAAACGGACAAAGAAAAACGCCAATGTAATTCCAGTGCATATATGCACGTTATAAAAGGTCTCTATCGAGGAATCGAAAAATAAATACCGTGGACTCCGCTTAATGTGATCAGTTTGGGAGACCGTAATTTTGATAGCAATAACCGATTGATAACAATAAACTATGTTCAAAATTAGATAAATTTAACCCCTCCTTTAATTTACACGTACATAATTTCAAAATAAAACGAAAAACTCGCCTTATATTTATGTACTATATATTATTCTTTAAAACATAAAATTTATATATTGTTCACTGATGAAAGTACAGTCACAATCATAGTCAGCTTAAGCATAAAATTTATTAAAGCCCAAGCTACCTAGCTCGTACTCAAACAACAACTGCCGCTCGCAGTTTTTTACAGAGGCTTTTATAAGGTAACAGAATCTTCTAGAAATATTTTAACACTAGATTGCCCAAGGCAGTCATTTTGACTGTTTTTTTAATTTCAATTAAAAAAACAATTATGAAATATAATGACACAATTTCTTAGAATTTGGTGACTTTTTCTATAACATATAAATGGGTTTATGAATAATTGTAGTTACTTCCGCCCTCCTTTATTATATAATATTAAAAATTAATTTTAAACAAATTTCTTTTCATATTTGTTATTTTTTCACAATGCAGTCATTTTGACTGTTTTTGGGCAATATAGGTATACAAGAAATCTCGGGCAATCTAGTGTTAATGCAACAGAAAATTAGCATAATTTAGAAGTCTTCTTGACTACTTAAGAAATCGAACATAAAAATTACGGAAACAAATTTGTCCTGACTCAGGATCGAACCGGAGACCTTTCAGTTCGCAGCCCGCGACCCTAACCATTGTGCCATGGAACTCGGTAGTGTCGTTTGAAATGTGGCAATATAACTAAAAAAATTGATCAATTGTTGGCTGTCTACAATATTTTCAAAGAAGCTCATTGATAAATTGTTCGTAATCATAACGTTTTTTAAACTCATCGGAGCGGTGTTGTACTCCACGTATCAACACTTTCAATGCATTTCTCATTTAAGCACTTGTAGGAGGTGGCTCAGTATCAAGAAATTTTTCATCTGACTCATCAGTTCCGTCATTCGTCTGTTTTCCTATGACAAGCTGGCAGATTTCAAATTCTGTTAACCCCTTCCCTGTTTTGCCCGTACGCCGTACGGGCACAGCTTTCGGGCCTTTTCTGATTTGGCTGTACGGCGTACGGGCAATCTGATTCAACGTGATTCTAAACTGCATTCACAGTATCGGGGGACTTTAGAGGAGTATGAAGATAAACAAATTATTGAGTGTGTACTAGATAACTGTCAGCCAAAAACCAAACCGTTTTTACCTGCTCACAGGCTACTGTACAATTCTGGAAAATTAAAAATTTTAATATTTATTATTTTTATATTTATAAAATAATAATTTAATATTTATAAAATTTAATATTTATTGACTGGCTATATGCTAGTTAATAAATATTAAATGAAAAACAACGAGTGAAGAAATGACAATTCCAATTAGAGGAAGATCGGATCTTTGTTTATAGCGTTAAACAAATCATAATTGATTGATAGATGTCCCTGACCCGAAATACTTATGCAAATGGGGGCAAAAGACAACAACGGAACAAGTCCGCTTTTACTAGTTTTATTCTATCACTGTTTTAAACGTGACCTCCACTGCGTGGTATTATAGAGTAGTCGCGAGTCACCCGTTAAAGAGTGCATATCAGTGTTTTTCTATATTCCTTATTTATGCAAATATATACAGTAGGAACTCACGAAGGACAGAGTAGGAATAATTCTCCACGTAACTGAAATACAGTGGTCTCCGCTTAATGTGATCGCGGTTAATGTTATCAATCGCTTATTGTTATCGAAATCACTTGGTCCCGATTTTCTCTATTCGTTTGTATGTTAACATTATCACTTTATGTGAACGTTACATCGGGTAATGTTATCAGTTTTCGAACCTCATTTTTACTGGTAAAGGAATATTCACAATGTATTCAGAAGAAACCCATTCTTTTCTTTCCCATCGTTCTTGTTTTAATTTCTGAGAATTCTCCCTCTTCCACTAGGCAGGGGGTAATGATCAAATGAATGGGAAATTAGACGTTTCTGAAATTTTTCAGCAATACGCACACCCTGCTGGTGGTCAGTGGTTGTGAGATAAGAAGAAGGCAACACATTCTTATAGGAACTGAGAAGGAGCGTATTAACATTTTATGCCTTGATCGCTTACATGCCGCTTGTCGATATGGAATCCAGGAAGCGAAATGATTTAACATTAAAACAAAAGATTGAAATTTTAAATCATTATGAGAGGTTACAAAAAGAAAAAAAAAAAAGTCAGCGCAATGCTGCAGTGCAGTGAAACATTTCTCAGCCTCTGAATTGCATTGAAAGTGTTGAAACGTATAGTACAACATCTCTCCGGTGCCTTTAAAAAACGTTATGAATACGAACAATTTATCAATGAACTTCTTAGAAAAAATTGTAGACAGTCAATAATTGATAAATTTTTTTAATTATGTATATAATTCTCATTTTTTAAAGGATAATTAACATTACATAAATATAAGGTGAGTTTTTTTCATTTTATTTTGAAATTTAGTGCGTGTGAATTAAATAGGGGGAGGGGGGTAAATTTATCTAATTTTGCATATCGTTTATTGTTATCAAAATAACGGTGTCCAAAACTGATCACGTAAAGCGGTGTCCACTGTATTTCTATACGTGAACACTAGTCGCTTCTGCCTTTGGAAACATCAAAACACTACTCTGCTGTTTTTCTTGTAAAAATATAGTTTATTCAAGAGAAAAAAGGTAGAAAATACAAAAATTATATTAATATGTGAACTATAGCAACAAAATTAGTTTTCAAAAATTTTCTATTGATCAAACACATACAGTGTTCATAACTAAATTTCCGTACATTAAAGTTATCTACAGTCGAAGCTGTTGCTCAGAAAGTTATGGAATGTAAGACAATAAATTATGGCAATTTACTTGAGCGAATAATAATAATAATAGTTCAAAATATCATCACCAGAGGACGTTTAATAAATTATGCAATCCGCGAACATTTACTCTAATTAAATAATAATTCTAGTTTTCAAGATTTTTCTATTGATTGAACACATACAGTGTTCATAACTAAATTTCCGTACTTTAAGGTTATCTACAGTCGAAACTATTGCTTGGAAAGTTATGAAATGTTGTGTAAGACATAATAAAATTATGGCAATTTATTTGAGTGAATAATAATAATAATAATAATAATAATAATAATAATAATAATAATAGTTCAAAATGTCATCACCAGAGGGCGTTTGATGAATTACACATTTCTCCAACAGTTACTCTAGATTTCAAGATTTTCATATTGATTGAACACATACGCAGTGTTCATAACTAAATTTCTGTACTTTAAGGTAATCTACAGTCGAAACTATTGCTCAAAGTTATGAAGTGTTGTGTAAGACATAATAAAATTATGGCAATTTATTTGAGCTAATAATAATAATGATAATAATAATAATAATAGTAATAGTAATAAAATAGTTCAAAATAGCATCACCAGAGGGAGTTTGATGAATTACACATTTCGCCAACAGTTACTCTAGTTAAATAATTACTCTAGATTTCAAGATTTTCATATTGATTGAACACATACGCAGTGTTCATAACTAAATTTCCGTATTTTAATATTATCAAAAGTCGAAACTATTGCTCAAAGTTATGAAGTGTTGTGTAAGACATAATAAAATTATGGCAATTTATTTGAGCTAATAATAATAATAGTAATAGTAATAAAATAGTTCAAAATAGCATCACCAGAGGGAGTTTGATGAATTACACATTTCGCCAACAGTTACTCTTTACTCTAGTTAAATAATTACTCTAGATTTCAAGATTTTCATATTGATTGAACACATACGCAGTGTTCATAACTAAATTTCTGTACTTTAAGGTAATCTACAGTCGAAACTATTGCTCAGAAAGTTATGAAATGTTGTGTAAGACATAATAAAATTATGGCAATTTATTTGAGCTAACAATAATAATACTAGTTCAAAATATCATCACCAAAGGGAGTTTGATGAATTACGCATTTCGCCAACATTTACTCTAGTTAAATAACTATTCTAGGTTTCAAGATTTTTTTATGGATCGAACACATACAGTGTTGTTCATAACTAAATTTCCTTACCTTAAAGTTATCTACAGTCGAAACTATTGCTCAGTAAATTATGAAATGTTGTGTAAGACATAATAAAGTTATAGCAATTTATTTGAGCGACTAATAATAATAGTAATAATAATAAATAGTTCAGAATATCATCACCAGAGGGCGTTTGATGAATTACACATTTTGCCAACATTTACTCTAGTTAAATAATTCTAGTTTTCAATATTTTTCTATTGATTGAACACATACACAATGTTCATAACTAAATTTCCTTACCTTAAAGTTATCTACAGTCGAAACTATTGCTCAGTAAATTATGAAATGTTGTGTAAGACATAATAAAGTTATAGCAATTTATTTGAGCGACTAATAATAATAGTAATAAAAAAGTTGGAACGGAAAGTGTTTCGATTAACTTGTTTTATATCGATAAATACGCTCTATTAATAAAAATTTGTTGAAATGAGTTTACACTACATATATAATTTAGTATGAAGATGGCATTTTTAAAAAATTTATTATCAAAAATTCTAATTTTTCGGAAAATTTGCTTTGCATGCATATAAATGCAATATAAACAAATGCATATAAATTTCCGGAAATTTTAGTTTAGAATCACCCTTTCACGACCCCCCTAATACATTTTTACTTAACATTAAGAAATACACTATTTAATTACTAAAGATCTAACTTTCATGTAATAACAAAATTCGATTTAGCTTCCATGAATTCTTAACAAGACAACACTCTGAGAATTAATAGCGAACTCGATTTGTAAATGAATTTGTAACATTAAAATATTTGAAAAAAGTTTAAAGATAAAAAAAAACCATTTTAAAAAATGGATTAGAGCAGAATCAGCGAAAAATATTAAGGAGTAAATAGAGAAAATAAATAAACTACATGTTTTTGCAACAAATAGTTTTCGATCGAAAACGGAAGTACATAATGTGTTTTCATCTCAAAGACCAATTCTTAAAAAGCGACATTGCTTAAAGTATTAAATTTAGAAATTTAGACGAATCTCTAACATTGCCCCCTTTTACTTTTAAAAATAACAACAGCACAGTTTTCCATTGCAAGCGGAAATAAAAATACTTTCATATATTTGCAGTAAACAAATATAGTTTGGAAAAGAACTGTAGGCAGGAGGCATTAAAAAAACAAACTCAAAAGCAGTTAAAACTCAGTAGCTCTTATTTGAAAGGTCATTATGCGCCAGCTATAAAAGACATAAATTCGATCCCGTAGCAAAATATAAAGCGGTTAAAATTGGAGCGCTCGAAAAAATAAGTTTCAGGAAAAGAGGCTCTCGCATTATCCCGAGCGCGCGTTTTTTAATTTTTTTGGGCTAGGCCGAATTCGAAGGTCATTTTGAGCTTCCTATGAATACAGTTATTCCCAGTTGTTAGCTCTCGAAAGGCCTCAAATGCGTCACTCTGACAGAGAATGACGTCATCATTACGTGGATGTTATTGAATTCACTGGGCTGCCACTTTGGGCGAAATATCACGCAGACGATATCTATAGGTCTCTCTTTTAAAAGTTTTATAGAAGCATGAATAGATGAACTGTTTTTCTGTTTTAAAGAAAAAATCTTTTGCTGATTAAGATAAAGAATGAACGCTTTTCGAATCACTTCCTGAATTTTTCAAAAGGCAGAACAACAGCATTAAATGCAATTTTTCACTCATTTCGGGTATTCTGAAAAATCTTTAAAGCAGCAGTATTAATGATTCGACTTTGGAGGCGTTTTTAAGGCGATGCTATAGTAACTGGAAATGTATGACATTCCAAGACAGATCGACAATCGATTGGATGAATTAATTTCCCGGGGCGGTTGCTTCTTTTTAATAGCAATCGTGAAGATAAGTTTTTTTTCTTCGTGTTACCAATATTTTTCTCTGGAGGTTAGTGCATACTAGAATATTAGACTTGTATCGATTTAAAAAAAATAACATAATTCTCCTGAGCTGCTATTATGTAAAAATATTTGCAGTGTTCGTCGATTTAAAAAATATCTACTTTAATTTTCTTTACGGCTATTTTCATCTAAATTTCATTAATATTAGTCAAACTGTAGTCAATAAGGCAGGTCAGTCTTTCAATGCCGGAGTTTTGAGGGGTCTGAATTTCGCTGTTGGCATGGATGTTAGTAGTCGTTCCTAATCGGTATTAAGCAGTAATCCCAATGTCATTAGCATTTCTATGACCCCTCCAAAATAAAAATAACCCCGTAGTGCTTCAAACAAACCAAACGATTAAAACGTGTACTAAATGGAGAATAATTTTGATGATTGATTTCATAAATTTACGAAAACAATTTATTTTCCTATTCCTAACTTTCAAAAATACCGATAAAAAGTAAGAATTTCTTTTAACAAATTAAAAAGTCGAAGTTTTTTTGTAAAGCAAATTGTGAATTTCGATTTGTAATGTAATGACAATGGTAAGAACTTTTAAAATGGCGAATTCGTACATTTAGAATTATGTCGGAAATGTAATATTCATAGCGAGATATTTTTGCACCTGCGTTAGATTAAAAATAACCAAGAGCCAGTTTTGATGTACTCGGTTCAAATTTACTGGTAATGTCAATTAATCAGAGTATAAATCCAACTACACTCAAGTTCTTTATGTTTCTTAATAATTTCGAATTGTAAGAAATAAAGTCAAAATATGATCCGAATTTTAATTCTCTAGTCTCTTTATTGGAAGATAGAATACATTTTTTCACTTCGTGGGGACTGCAAAATGAATAGTTTTAGATATTTTAGATTTTTGACACTGCAACAGATTTCAGGCATTTATATTTAATATTTCGATTACGGAAGCCTTACATTTTTCGATAGTAGAATTTGTTTAAGTTTATTGTGCTGTTATTTTTCTTCTATATTGATTGTACTCAAAAGAATTTTTCAGGAAATTTATACTGGTTTAAATGATTAGAAAATGCTTAGGAAACGGAATAATTTTGTTTCCGGTTAAAAACATATAGCGAATCCTAGACTCCAGTTTGGCGCATTTTAGTTTTTTTTCTTCTTGCAAGTCTTATTATATTAGGCTTGCAAATGCCACTGGGCGTTTTACACTTGTTCTATTACTTCTCAAAAAGAAAAGTAACAAAACAAGTTTAGAAGTTCAGAAGGAAATCAGTGAAATTTATTGCATCTCACATAACAAATATGCAAAATGAAAACATATTTATGGAGATTACACTAAAGAAAAATAATTAACATTAAACAGGAGGCATAAATTATAAGTGGTATATAATTTAGCAGAATGCATTTATTTCGATTTCATGCAACGAGAAATTATTAAATAAGAATAGAAATGAATCCAATTGATGAGTAGTAATGAAATGCCTCTTTGGATTTTAGTTCGCCATTTTTCACTATCCAGCAAACATTGATACAATAAGGAAGATGACTATTTGTCCCCCTCTTGGTAAATTCACATTTAATAAATCCAATACAGCAAAATATCGTTTGGTTTTAACGAATTAATAACAAAAAATATGGTTGCCTGAAACATAATTAAAAAAGATACTCAGTAAAGAAGGCGAGCCAAACTGGCAATGAATGACTTCGAGAAAATTAGTTAAAACATAAAAAGGGAGGGGGATTAGGAGACGAGTAGTACAAGTGATAACAGAAGAGTACTTATCACTTGATTTGGAGCAATTGAGCATAAAATAAATTCTATACCAAAATACGAAGAAAAATTATTTTCTGCAAATTTATGTTCCTGCAACATTTACGATCATGTTCCACGACCGAGATTTAATTATCGTCATTATTTCTACATTTTACTACTTAAGTAGTTCAATTTGTGACATATTCAATCATATTTGGCGTGGGTGTCTACCGAATATTACACGTCTGTCAACATACATTTTATTTTTCTGTACCAGAGTAAAATGGTTGCAAAACAGAAGTCACGTGCGTAAAAATCATTACAACACAACTTTTGTTCGATCAAAATAAGTTTCGGGGCGGTTAATTTCTTTTCCTCCCAAAAGTACTATGGCATTGATTGATCAATCTCGTGTAAATAAATTTCACAGGTATTGGCGGGAAAAAATAGCAGACGAGTTCCCAAAATATATATTGATTTGACTAATCTAGAGGTTCTAATTTTGTTTTTAACATCCATTTCTACAAAACTGTGACAATAATTCCACGAAATGAGAACGAAAACATCTGAAATGTTTTGTAGTTCGATAAAATGGTAAGAATGAAAAAGCTTTTTTTAGAGATAATGACTAAACGAGAGTACAACTTTTCACATTTCCTGGATTTTGTTTTTACACCCTAGTTCTGCATTACACTAAAAATGACAGGGAATTGGCGATATAGGTATTACTTTATTTCCTTCATAACAGTGTAAAATATTTCTATTCATAATGTTGGATTCTTCTGTAAAAATTAAGAATATTCTTTCATGAATTCTAAACACGTGTAATATTACACTAATTCAAAATTTAGCTTACTTAAACTCATCATAATTGTAGACTATTATATAAAATATATTCAAACTCAAATCAAAATTATACACCATAAAACTAGCTTGTATTAACATTATATTTTTACTTTCATGGAGCAGAAAGAAAAAGAACTGTAGCCAGATTCATAAGAGTAAATTACATTTACTGGTATTTTACATTATATACAGACATTGAAAATTACAAGGAAGTAAAAAGTTGATTAGTAAAACGAGAACAATTTTACAATATCGCGTGACTTGTAAATATTTATAAAACAAAAATATAAAATATAAAGTAAAAACATTCATTTCCGCACAGATGGACAATTTACATTTACAGATTTCTTGAAACAAATATTACCACGTGACGGAACAAAAAATTCATTATCGTTATGTTTAACTCAATTTTTAAAAAAGAGCGAGAAAACATATTTAATTTAAAATTATTTTAAAAAATTATTGGCGTACTTCTTTTTGAATACAAATACTATAAGCATGCAATTCATACAATTTTCATAAAAGAAAACCGTATTAATGTTTTCTGTTCTGTCACGTGATCCAGATCCTTAGTGTCTCAGAACTAGTAATTATCTAAAGTATTTGAATATTTATTTTGTTATATATTAACTCTTTGACTGTCCTGTACATCCCATACATATTCCATATATATCTAATGTATTACACGCCTGTATACCACATGTGATCACAATAAACTATATTTGAATTGTAAAATAATTTGGTATAGCTTCTTAAATTAAATAGTATTTTTCAGTTAGATGTAGACAGTTGATGAAATTTAAAGCTTTATATCTCATGTAGATGAACTATTTTCCCATACGGGAAATGATAAAGGGTTAAAATGCAAACATTTCTGTACATTTTATTACTATTAAGTCTGTCATACAGTTAATCAAACTCATACACTATGCTTTTATGTTCCGTTTCAGATTTTAAAATTAAAAAACAAAACGCGAAGAAGAGGGGGGGAAAACATGGTAGAAGATCCCCAATAAAGCACTAAAATAAAAATATCATGTGTTTTAAGTTTTTTAAAATTCAGAATTTCGTATAGCGTACTAGTTTTGCTTTAACCCCGTTTCTTTTATAACCAAAGCTGCGTTATTTAAATGCTACAAAAGCTTAAGATTTCCCGTGTAAAAGTACTTATTACTAGTTTTATTTGGCATATAAATAAAAAATGTGTCAAAATTTTTACTTTTAACATTTCAGATAGAACAGAAAAGCTTACTGTAAGAGTTTTACTTTGACTGTATCTCAGATAGAACGAAACGGAAACCGAGTTAAAATTAATTAAATCGGCTGTTACAGACGATTCATAAATAATTTAAATTTAAAACTTATTTTTTTTCAGATTTCGTATCGTTAGTTAATGAGCATGGTATATTGCAAATTATTCTGATTTAATAGCCCAGATTTGTGGTTCGATAACGATTATGGGAGACGATAATGATTCCATCTTTAAAAATGTATTAATAAAAAGAAGGGTTTTCATGCAACGTCATGAACGGCTTTAATGCCCTTCCTATTCGTTTTCATGTTTACGATAGCCAATAGGCAACTAATAAGCTGACCTTCCGTTTGAAATTTAAGTCAAATTCGAGATGTGCACCACTGCGTGAAATCACCTTATAATAAAAAATAAATTTGTTTTCATTTATATGGGTAACTGCTAATGGGACCATTAGCATTACGGGATTTAACCACTGGTAGGTAATGAATCGGCAAATGCAAGAAATGTTTTAAACTCCTTCATTTGGTCCAATAATAATATTTAATTATATGTTTTCATTTCTTTGATTAACTGCTTAGTGAATAATTTAGAGACTGAGAATTTCGATTTTAGTTAATACTAGGGATTAGACGTGGTTTAACCACTGGTTGGTAATGAATCGGTAAATGCAAGAAATATTTGAAACTTCTTCATTTGGTCCAATAATAAAAATTAGTTTTATGTTTTCTTGTATACCAAAATACATGTTTGCAAGAATTTCTACCAAATATAATTTAAGTTTTCGAATTGTAAGGAGTGTGGCGAGATCTGAGTACAAGAATATCGCTTAAAAATAGAATACATTTGTTTTTATGAACAGCATACCTTATTCAGTACTTCACCCCCTCCCAATTCTTAAAAAATCGTTCAGTGATCCCTCGTTTTTCGCGGTTAATAAGGACCAGAACAATCTACGAAAGCTGAAAAACCACGATGTTGGATTTGCACCTAGGAATTTTCGTGAGGGTAGAATGTTTTAAATATGTAAACAGTATTTATACTTTACACATATAAGACAAATATTACAACAGTATACGTATTTACTTAAACGTGTCAATGTTCATTAATAAGGTTAATTACAAAACCTTATAGAGTAATAAACATTAATCAACATTGCTTTCTGAGAGAGGCGAAGAGTCTTGTGTTGGTGGCAGAGGAGAGGCTTGACTCGTAGAAGTTTTAGGCTCACTCGGAAACTCTTCTGCTGTAGGCACTGACAGTAGAGCCAGGGGGCTTTACCTTGGAGAGAAACATGGTGATGGGTAGTTGTTGTCTTTGTTTATTCTTTTCCTTCAAAATTCCTCTGTACAAGGACATAACCCAGTCAACGCGATTGCTGAATTCGACAGCTCGAACGGTGTTGTCATCAATGTCTTGTGCAAATTATTGCTATGTTGCACAATTGTTGCAGATTCTCAAGCGTAAGGCCACGCTTTTCAGTTTGTTCTTCGTCTTCCTCTTCATTTTCTTCCTCACTTGCAGACTTTGTCATCTCAAGATCTCGTGGTATGTACTCTGAATTAACTCATCTCTTTGTTTGACATGCAGAGATCCTTCTCTCTCTCGCATCCACATGAAATGACGCTTCTTTTCGCAATGTGGCTGCCGACATGGTTGTATTTTTTTATAAATATTTTGGAAAAACCCGCGAAGCACCGAAGCCGCAAAATATAAAGCGCGAAGTGGAGAGGGAACACTGTATCTCCATTTATAAAACTATTTGAAACATTTGCGTGTTGATTATTTAACTGACAACAAATGTTAAATCTTTAACATTAAACATTTATAATGCTTTTCTTGTGTGTTTGCTTTCAAGTAAGAATAGTCTCTCTCGCAATGGATAACATACTGTCATGAATTGACGATTCTTCTTATTAATTTTCGATCTGTTGACCAGCAGAACACACGTCTCTCGAACATAACACTCCACAATTAATATTTTAAAACACTTTAATGAAGCACAAATTTATAAATTTCCATCGGCTCATCATAGAACGAAGCAACGACTTTTTTCCAACACTCATCAAAACCGAAAGAAGAACATTCTACACGAGAAGTAGAAGTTGTAGTTATTTTATTAGTCACGTTAGAAGTAAGTCACACCTCGTTTATACGCGTCAAGTAGACGGTCAAATAAAGTAACTCCGCGCATGCGTAGTTTTTCTTACTTTACTTGACTCATCTATAGCTTGAAATGCATGCGTTTACACGTAGTCAAGTTGTGAGTCAAGTAACTTGCCTCTAAACAAGAACTATTGCACATTTTGATTTCAAATTTTCGCGAAAATATTCTGTAATGATATAAAGAAATTTTATATAGTTTTGAAAACATCTAATTATATTTTCCTTTTTTTTTGACGTTGTGACGTCACTTTGTGGACATTATGTGAGCAAACGATTATCTGACGTTATCTGACTAAGCCACTCAGTCTAAGGGAAGTAGTAGTTCTTTATGATACATTGGTAATTTCGAAACTAACACAACAGTAAGTTTACAGTTGAAGAAATAAATTAATAAATAATGTAAATTATAAATATTTTGTATTTTTTCAAGCATAAAATCAATAAGTCAGAAACAACAAACTAACATATTAAATTTGATTTTGATGTAAACAGTAAACATATAATTTGTAAGGACAATATATAATAGTTGGATTATTTAGTACATTCTATTTCAAAATGCTCAACATTTCATAGCAACTTGGGAGCTTTCTACCAGGTTTTTCTACACAGTTGTGAGTTTGGTTGCCTCTAATTTCGGTCGCTCGCTTAAGTTTAAGCTCTGCACCTCAGCTAAGAACACTCCTAGTTGTGCATAATAAAGTTTTTTTTACTGCATACTTAAATTGCATCATTTGTGAGAATTACTAATTGCCATTTTCGTGTTTTTAGTTTTCACCTTTTTAAAGAAAAATTTTCTTATGCCTTACCTGAACTTAACCTAATAACGTAATATACGACACTTACGTAATAAACGTTCGTAATATACGAACTTAACCTAATATACGACATATAATGTGGTATTGATCTAAGAACTGTGGAAAGTTGTTTAACCTTTGCAATCGATTATACAAATTTGACTGTAATTCATTCAAGGATAAAGTACGAATTATTGCACTGAACAAACCTTTGAACTATATAATCAAACAAATGGCATCGAGTATTTCACGAAGTAAAGGGATATTTAATCTTCGACTTATGAAATTGGATTTTAGACTCTGGCAGCAGAACTCAAACTATCAATACACTATCGTTACATCATGCAGCACGCGCTACCACTTTTATTTATATTTTAACTTCAATAATTTCATTTATAAAGTGAAACGATAAAAAATATAAAAATAAACACTAGATCAAATTTCAAAGTCTGCCAACTGGGCAAGCATTTACGTTATTTGATAATATCTTGAAATAACGGAAAAAGAATCGTCATATTAAGTGTGACGTCATAGCTCAAAGAGCGAATTGCTAATCGTAAAAGCAGACGACTTTTCGGTTTTCAAAAGCTCAAAGCGAGCTGATTAGAACGATAAACATTTCACAAATTCATAATCCCAGAATATTTCCCCAGTCTCTTATTTAAGGTAGCGTAAATTTCGCAAACGCTTGGAAAAGTTCATCGTATTTATCTCGAGAAATGTCATTTGTATTTATAGATCTAAAAATGTATTACTGCCTAAAATTTTTAAAATATTAAGAACAGATTTTCTAGTTTAGGTATACAAGTACCCTGTTTTTTATTGGTTAATAAAATGTATGCCTGTTTAGGGTATTTGAGTGATTTTAGCTTTTGGTTCCAAGCTACGTTTTTCCCGAGAACGTTTGTAAGGATATTTTTGTTTAGCCTATTTAACCATGCAATATAAGATATCAGTTTTTTTTATCATGACTATAACATAAAAATTAAAAAGTAATCATCTTGTAATTTTTGTTTACTACATACTGGATTTATGTATTAAAAATTTGAATACAGTCTCCAAATATACAACAGCACATGCAATTTTATAAGATTATAAAAATTGATTTTTGACTTTAGGAATACGAGTACCAAATTTTGTATATTGGTTAATAATTTGTATATCGGTTTATGACATTGAACTAATTCATAACTTTAGATTTCATGCCATTTTATTATGAGTGCTTTTAAAAATATTTTCGTTTGATTATGTGGAACAAAGCATAATAAGTTATATAATTTCTTTTTCATCACCACGATTCTATCATCAAACAGTTTGTATAGTTATAATTTTTAATTGTTATTGTTCTAATATTTATTCGATTTACTACGGACCATTTGGATTTTTTTTTTATAAATTCAATCTTAAACATTATATTTTAATTTTTTAAATACTGTAAGGTTATGTAATCTCTATTTTATGATATAAAACATAGCTTAATGTAAGGAACTATTCGGCTATCTAAAAAGCCATTTTAGGCCAGAGTTTGATCATGCATTCACCACTAGTACTCTAGTACCTATCAAGGTAGGCAGCCAGTATGAGCTAAAATAAAGGATGCTATAATGATGGTTCAGTTCATCATATTTACAGGGTGTTTCAAAAATGTCTGGTATATTTGAAAAATCAATAAAAACTAAACGAACAGTGATAGAAATACAGTTTATTGCAATATGCTTGGAACAATAGTAAATTTTCAGGCAGACAAACTTTCAAAATTAGTTACAATATTCCACAACAGATGGCGTTGCAGTTTGGAAAAACCTAAACTACGAAATTATTTTGTGGGGACTTTTAAAAGACCAGGTGTACCGCCATCCCATCAGAGTACATCTGTTCTGCATGTGAAGCCATCCCGCCTGAGACGTTTACACGAGTTTCCGATAATTTCGTTCTCAGAATACGCCATATTATTGCTGAACCTGGTGGATATCGGGAAAATATCGTGGATTAGATTTTCTCCAGATAGCAGCGCCATCTGTTGTGGAACATTGTAACTCATTTTGAAAATTTGTCTTCCTGAAAATTTAATATTGTTCCAAGCATATTGCAATAAACTATGTATACCACTGTCCATTTAGTTTTTATTGATTTTTCAAATATACCCGTCATTTTTAAAACACCCTGTGGCTACTTTTTGTTACGGCCATCAGTGACCGTAGGCGGAAAATTTTCGCCAATCAAGACATTCAAGGCGGTAGGGCAACTGGATTGCTTGGGTCGAGCCCTCTAATCCAGAGATTTCTAACAGTAAGCAGAAAATGACAACGAGCAGAAAATAAAAAACAACTAAAAGATGAAGGAAGGGATAGGGAGGTGGATTCTTGAGTTCATAACAGAAAAAACTAGAGAGGAGAAAGCTTGAGGGATAGAAAACACAAATATTTTTGCAGCAAGGGACATCCGTACACTGCGACGACCAGAAATGAAGTGAGCAGTTTTGTCATTCTGGGGTGATTCAAATGGCCACGGGAGGACCAATAGAATCGCAGAGATTCGACCAATCAAATTACAAGTATTTCCGATGTTAAAAAACCAGGTGTAAACATGTTTTCTCCACTATCGGCAGAGCAATCAAAATTGAATAACTGGAGCAGTACATCTGTTTGTTCTGCATGTGAAGCCATCCCACCTGAGACGTTTACATTTCCATTTTCCCAGTTCATAATACGCCATATTATTGCTGAACAAAAAAATATAGACACAGGAAGAAGGGAGGGCGCCGTAGAGAAAAGGAAAACACGCAAGCGAGAGAGGTGATCTCAAAGAGCCTTGACAGGAAAACTAATTTACAGGCTTTTGCCTAGATCTAGTTTCTCCATTCCTTATTTAAGTTGTGATTTGATTTTTTTTTAAATTATCAATTTTGTAGATTTCAGGGAGGGATTTTTAAAAATTCCTTATAGATTATATACTTGGGGTGTATGATAAGATTATATACTTGAGGTATATTCTAATACGTTCACAATGTGTAAGCTAATAATCGAGTCCAAGCTAGTCTATATTATTCTTTAGAGCTGATGGTGATTTGTAGGTTTGACGCTGTGACGTCACTACGCCAAGACTTAGCTAGTAACAATTAAAACAGCACCAGGTGCTGATCACACAGACGGTGACTCCTACAAGAAGGTTTCCTGGCCTAACAGCTTGAGATCATTAGGGTTTTAACCTTCAAATGCGTCTTCCTCGGTTTAATTGCTGTTAGTGGCCGAAGTCTCTGACTTAAAATCACCTGCCACCATAACTCTTATGTAGCCTCCACACTATAGCTAATTGTTCACCACTTCCTGGTGGTGATCTAGAATGATGGTTTACGGGTTGCATCCACAAGCTGGGCCACTAAATGAGCCGAGTGCGTGGATTCGTCCATAGGCTGCCTTTGATCTTTGGAGCAAAAGTTACAGCTTCCGAAGCCCTCCTCGCCAAGGCCGTTTTATCGTCTGCCATCGTCAACCTCGATAACCAAACCCCCTCCTGACGATGGTAATGGCTTCCAGTGGACCATAGTGTGGAAGGGGCCTTTAGAGGCGACTTACTCCCTTTTAAAATTATTATTCTCTGAATGACATCTAAAGGGATGCTTCCTTAACAATTCATATTCAGAATCTGTCTGTCTGTTAGTTACTTTTTTTCCATACATATATTTGAATAATTTAAAATTTCACTAGTACTATGCATGATGGTACAATGCACACTGGCATATTCAAATTTGCATTTTTTGCTTGTGTTTACCGTGGACAATGGTGGAAGACAGGGCACGTTTTTTATATTCAGATAAACATAATTCCAAAAATGTTTATTTTTTCTTTCCTCCCAGAAATGTCTAAAACATTGATATTAGAAAGAACCTCGAAGGTTGGATTTTATTTAATTTAATTTAAATTAAATTAACTTTCGCTTTTCACAACTTACTCCCATCCCACATCCAACTCCTATAGAAGAGTTTATGGATGAAAATTCCAAGGTGAGATGGAAAATCCGCTTCTACTGTCTACCATAACCCAGCTTGGGGAAAGAACCCGGGAAAACAGATGAAATCCCGTTAAACCTTTCATATTTCATCAATTTCAATTTGATAATTTCATCTACTTCATCAACTGCAAAGTAAAGGAACACAGCCGAATCGCTGAATTGTCGGATGTCGTCTTGACAACATAAACGTTGCACAAATTTTCATCCATCTCCATTGCTTAAAAAAATGATATCCATTCTCGGATACTTCCTCCATGAGCAGAAATCCATGACTTGGCAAGTCTGCGACGGCAGACGAGAGAAATCTAGACATACCCCTATAATGGCTTGAGTTGCAGACATTTTAACTCGTCTGGTTATCATCACCATTATCAGCTTGCATTTCAACTTGTTCAGGTTCATGAGCCCCCCTCTCTTAATGTAAGAACAGTAGTATTTTATATGCAATCCGTTGCGTGGTTCCTCACGAGTGCTTTTTAAATAAATTAAACTTGTTTTTATTTTTTTTTTATCGTGACTCCATCATTGCATTAAGACAGTGGTCTTCAAACTTTTAGAACTCACGACAGCTTTAGAACTATTTGACCTTCAGACAGAATCCTATACCTTCTCCAAAAGTTATGTAAGCTGGATGTTAGATTATTTAGGTGTTGATAGTAGTAATAAAAGTAAAAAAATTATGTAGCTGAATTTAAAATTTACCTAATGTTATTTTATTTATCTAATAAAATGAATCCATCTTTTTCGTCAACTCTGGATTACTGCTACAAAAAATGCATGTAAAACTAATTTAACGTTGCTCAATAAAAAAAAAGAATAAAATCATAAAATCAAATACAATATACAGTGGACTCCGCTTAATGTAATCAGTTTGGGGCACCGTGATTTTGATAACAATAAACGATATGCAAAATTAGGTAAATTTACCCCTCCTTTAATTCACACGTATTAAATTTCAAAACAAAATGAAAAAACACACTTTATATTTAGGTAATGTATATTATCCATTAAAACATAAGAATTGTATACATAATTAAAAAAATTGATCAATCGTTGACTGTCTACAATTTTTTCTAAGAAACTCATTGATAAATTGTTCTTAATCATAATCAACCTGTCAGAACGATTTAAAATTTCGATCTTTTGTTTTAACCCTCTAAGCGGTTTGCACATACAATTCTGCCAAACCGATGATGTCTTCAAAGCGGTTGTCCCGTACAATTTTCGACCTCCAAAAATGTTCCGAAAATGGATGTAATGTACATTTCTTCAGAGTTTTTTCTGCCAGTGTTTGAGGTAAGAGGGTCATGTCGATTGTTTAGAAACTGCATCCCTCTTTGACTGACATTTGAGGGATGCACCCCTACTCCCTGAGGCACAAAGAGGATGATAGCTTTTCATGGCTTTGAAAATGTCTATTTCGAAGTATTTCGTTTGCGATAACAGATGTATCTATAATTGCACCACTGAAATATCTTGGTAAAACTTTCGTAAAAAAATATAAATAATTCTCTTAAAGAATATTTTTATTTGTACTTTTAGAATCCATTATTTCTTATGGGATGAACTTCAAGACTTGACGAGCTCTATGTATATTAAAAATTAACAATCTGTAATATCTATTTATATATCTATTTATAACCGGAAGTAAAGGGACAATAACGAGGGTGGGTTTCACGTATTCCGTTCTAGTAGAAAATCATAGAACGCTTTGGCCATTGACACAATAAACCTTTAGCGTATTTTTGGAGACTTTTTTTAATCGGTGTGTTCCACTCGGAGGATTAATGTTCAATCATTTCGCTTTCTGGCTTCCCTACCGACAAGCTCCATGTAAGCGAGAAAGGCATAAAATGTGAATATGCTCCTTCTCAGTTCCGATAATAATGTATTACTTTCTGCTTATCTGACAACCACTGACCACCAGCAGGGTGTGCGTATTTCTGAAAAATTCCGGGAACGTGTAATTTCGTAACTCTTTGTTCATTCCCCATTTCCCTAGGTTGAAGAGGAGAATTCTCGAAAATTCAAACAACAGCGAAGGGAAAGAAAAGAATGGGTTCCTTCTGAATATATTGTGAATATTCCTTTGCCAGTTAAAATGAGGTTCGAAAACTGATCCCATTAACCGATGTAACGATCACATAAAGCGATAATTTTAACATACAAATGAATAGAGAAAATCGAGACCAAGTGATTTCAATAATAATAAGCGATTGATAACATTAACCGTGATCACATTAAGCTGGGTCTAATGTATTTATTTTTAGCTCTCGTAAACATATCCTAGTTCTGGATTTCGAATCTAAGTAATAACAATTGTAGCCAAAAACAAAAAGTAAAAGTTTTACAAAAATTTACGGAATAATATTTACAATTATTAAAATAATTCTGAGACACTTTTGAGTTCATTATTTACATTTAAATTAATGTCTGAATCAGTATTTAAATTAATTATTTCTAAGTTAAATATTCTGTTACAGCTCTTCTAATTTTGCTATAGGCTGGAGTTTTCTGTAGGGAAAACTTTCTCTTAAAAATTTGCCCTATCATTTTGGCATGTTGTCTAAGTTCCAAGATATAGTATAGTATATTTAATACTGAGAATATTATGTTTATTAATTGGTATCGTGGAAGAAAATTCCACATGCATGATACATGTACTTAATATAAGAAAGTATAAGTAACTAAATGAAATGCTTCTTAATTTAAAATAAAAAACTTCTGCGAAACGAAAAGACTATGAAACATTGATAGACTGCGTTGGATATTTCCTGCATTTAAAGGTTAATTTTTCTGTTTAAATTTATCTATCTTTCTATATCTATAACCCCTTCCAGGTTCATTTTATTTCGGGATTACGGGTAAAAAAATGTCAATTTTTTATTCTTATTTTTATACATACATAGCTTTTTAAACATAATAGCATCATTAGCATACAAAATTTCCCAAAAATTAATGTAAAAAAATGAATTTAAATAAATGAGTAATTTACATGCATAGTTGGCTTTCTGTACTGCAGAAATCACTAGACTTTAGAGTCAATTCACCCTAACTATAAATATAAAGCTTAACATAACTAACTTTTATCTTGAATAAAATTTTATTTATATCCTATGCATTTACATAAATGTTTATGAAATTATTAATCAAAATTTGGTTGTGTATGATACAATCGAAAATACGGTACTACACAGAGTCCAACATCGCAATCTGGGCTGTAGAACCTTGTTTCTCTCCTTACCATCTTCCCTCTACTGTCACCGAATGATAGCCGATTGGTTAGGGTGCTAACCTTCGGTACCAGAGTTCGTGGGTTCAAATCCCATTGTGGCATGAGTTAATAAAATAAGAAAAATCTAAAAAAGAAAGTGTTCGGGAGTCCAGTCGAGGAGACAAGTCCGACGAGAAAGTGTTCGGGAGTCCAGTCGAGCAGACAAGTACGACGGGAAGTGTTCCTGTATCAAATATTACGGCCGCACCCCAAACACTCAGAAGGAAGCCCCTGACCAGACCGACGGAAGATCCATACATACCCAATCCTGATCAACCCTCAACCAGCAGTGTTCCGGGCACACCATATTAACTCACAAAGGTACCCCCTTTTACATATATTATGATTAGGTCCTCTCTCTTATATTTATATAATTACTTAAGTAACGAAAAATTATTGCCAGAACTAAATTAGAGTGGGACCTAATTTTGAAGGTGTTGATAAAGCATATTTTATGAAGATAGAATCAGTTTGTGTGTACATAGATGTTTATATATCATTATAATAAATTTACTTTTTTTTATTTTAAGCTGGTTTCAGATGCTTTTAATTTAGCTTTTAGTTTATTTTCATATTTTATGTCTGTAGTTTCTCAGAACCTGTGGTTGAATTTAGTACTAAAATATTTTTACACAGCGCAACCAAAATAAATACCGCTATACATTTGATCACAGGTTAATACCCAAATATAAACGAGGTCTACACGACAATATGCAGAACTATAAACATAACTTTCCTTTCTGGGAGTACATGAGAGAGAAAAGACAACTTCCAGGGAAAATATTTTATTTCCAGTAAAAAAAAAAGTTGATATACATGCTTAAAACAATTAGAAATATTATTTTTAATGACATTTTCCAGCTTACAAATGTAAAATAAACAAAAATATGTAATAAAAAATGTAAAACTTTTGGGATCGAGTTCGTGAAAAAAATGAAACTGTTCAGGGGTTATATGAAATTAAATTAAAAGAAAACCTTTCTAATAAAAATAAGTTGATTTATGTTCCCAGGCATAAATAGGACTTTATACTAAGTTCTGCAACAGAAAAAGTATTTAAATCAATGCTCAAGAGATTCAAAACTGTTATTAAAGCTGAACGTTACTTTGACTGGAGGGTTTATTCCCCAAAATATGAAATATTATGCACTGTACGAATAACTTTTGCGTCATGAAATGTTGGAATGTTTGGGTATTTTGTATACTATACTTGGTATGTAGTTCTGATATTTAAAGTTCACACAGAAAAAAATATGTTCCATCGTAAATTCATGTTTATTTGCTTTAAATTTCGTATTAATAATTTTTTTAAAACTAGTTATTTTGTATCATAATAGTGAACGCATAAATACTTTTGTGTATTGAAAACGATTTTTCACGTTATCTTCGGATTGTTTTAAACAGCATCCAAACAGTAATTACCAGCGCAACCACCGTAGAATGTTAGCTACTAACAAAAACTTTCTTTGGCCGAGAAAATTACATGTGTCTTGTGGATTTAAAATATATCTACAATATGTGTTGTATTTGTTTACAATTCTTAAACTGCATGCGACTCGAAGCAACAAAGGGTTTTGGGTTTGGAGATCACTGCATTAAGGTAACAGACTATGTTCAATTCAGGATTTAACTGATTCAGAAAAAAAGTTTGTTTAGAAATATATAAAAATCCCTGTTAGTGAATTGCTACGAAGTGCGTAAATTTAAGGTAACATTTGGTTTATTGAAGTTACTTTCATATTTATTTTTTTTCTACACCGCTTATCAAACTACTATTAGCTATTATTTTAATAACTAGCATATAGCCCATCATATGACGCGATCAGTAAAAATTTTAATTTTCTAAAATTCTAAAGTACTTTATGAGGCAGGTAAAAATATGGTTTGTTGTTTGGCTGAAATTTATCTTGCAACAAAAAATAATCGATGATACAATTTAAAGTTATTACATATGTACCTAATCTATTATTTAAGCCAAATATAAAAGAAAATTATTTACGTAATATCTGAGTTCCGTGATAAAACGTATGAAAATAATGCAGACGATATTTAAATAATTTGAAATAAGAAATTATTAAATGAGATGGTTAAAGAAATGACGTCATAATGCTAGAAAAATGTTATTTTTACCTATTTATGATGGGATTAATTGATAAATTTAATCACCTGCTCTTAACCGGGGAAAATAGGAGTTGAAATAATGGCCTTAAAAGCTCGAAAAGAGGGGAAGGGGTGGATTTCGAACGTTTTAAAGAAGGCAGTATTTTTCGCTGTGATATGAACCATATTTATACCAATTTATTTTAGAATCGGATCTATAGTTTAGGAGAAGATAAACATTATACGCTTTGAATTTTGCTAACTATGGATGCCTCTATCCATTCCAGGTCCAACCGCTTCATAAAATCGAGGACAGACGTACAGATAACTTAGGCTATTATTATATAGGGGATTTTATGAAATTTTAAGCTATCTATTTAATAATTTATCTATGCATTCAATTAAGACTTTATATTCCTTTATTAATAAAATATTTGCGGTTTTGTAAAGAACATAACATTTTTTATTTTTACAAAATTCCTTAATAAAAATCAAGAATTTTATAGTCCTAGAAATCATCTATAAAAATTAAGTCGTTATCATTTGCACCAATAAAGCATAATGTATCATCAGTAGAAAATACAAATCTCTTCAATATATTTAAAAATTATCAATAAAAAATTAATTACAGTAAAATCAAAAATATGTAAAACATTTTTGATAACAAAGCTTATCAACGATGTCTTTTTTAAACTCTCAAAAAAAAAACTAAGTGGTTAATTACAGTAAAATCTTGTAAAAGTATATATCAAAAGAGAGTTTTACAGTAACTTTTAGAAATGATCGATACATATTAACTCATTGTCATGTGTAGTAAAGTATTCATCACAACAATTCTTTTCAATATCTTTTTGAAACTGTGCACTGAAATTAAGTCATTGACAATTAAAATCTAATAAATGTCAAACGACAAAGATATTCGTTAACTTTTAGAAATCATTCATAAAATTAAGTCATTGTCAACAGAAAGTAATGTCGCATAGATACAAACCATCTTCGATAGTAAATACAAAGTTTTTTGTAATATTTGTAGTATAAATGCAAGACTTTCTAAAATGATATACTGCTTTATAAAAGAGTTAAATGGAAGAAAAAAAGTAGGTTACATATGGCTCCTTAAAATAAAAAAAAAACTCCCATTGTTGACAGTTTTTGTAGATTTTAAAGATTATTATTATTATATATATTACACAATATAGAAAATAAGAAAAGATTCCATGCCGGGTTGACGTAAACAGTGACGTTGAAAGAGTTCGTCTTTCGTTGCTTCAGATTCGCCTGCCTGAAAAGCAGACGACATTATGAGTATTTGTAACCGTTGAAAACGAAGAAAAGGTTAAAAATTCACGAGGTGGAATAGAGAAAATAAAATATGTTTAAAAATAAGTCATCGTTACGTAAATATAGACCAGCGTAAGTTGAGATGTCAGTGGTTGTTATCAGTAAATTTTAGAAATGATTGTCACATATTAACTCATTGTCATGTTTAGTAAAGTATTCGGGACAACAATTCTTCTCAATATCTTTTTGAAACTAATAACAAAAATTATATTGTTGCCAATTAAAATGTAATAAATATCAAACGACAAAGATATTCAACAACCTTTAGAAATCATTCCTAAAATTAAGTCATTGTCAACAGAAGTAATGTAGCATAGATACAAACCATCTTCGATAGTCAATACAAAGCTTTTTGTAATATTTCTAGTATAAATGCAAGACTTTCTAAAATGATATACTGCTTTAAAAGAGCTAAATGGAAGAAAAAAAGTATGTTACATATGGCTCCTTAAAATAAAAAAAACTCCCATTGTTGACAGTTTTTGTAGATTTTAAAGATTATTATTATATATATTACACAATATAAAAAATAAGAAAAGACTCCATGCCGGATTGACGTAAGCAGTGACGTTGAAAGAGTTCGTCTCTCGTTGCTTCAGATTCGCCTGCCTGAAAAGCAGACGACATTATGAGTATTTGTAACAGTTGAAAGGGAAGGAAGAAAAGGTTAAAAATTCACGAGGTGGAATAGAGAAAATAAAATATGTTTAAAAATAAGTCATCGTTACGTAAATATAGACCAGCGTAAGTTGAGATGTCAGTGGTTGTTATCAGTAAATTTTAGAAATGATTGTCACATATTAACTCGTTGTCATGTTTAGTAAAGTATTCGGGACAACAATTCTTCTCAATATCTTTTTGAAACTAATAACAAAAATTATATTGTTGCCAATTAAAATGCAATAAATATCAAACGACAAAGATATTCAACAACCTTTAGAAATCATTCCTAAAATTAAGTCATTGTCAACAGAAGTAATGTAGCATAGATACAAACCATCTTCGATAGTCAATACAAAGCTTTTTGTAATATTTCTAGTATAAATGCAAGACTTTCTAAAATGATATACTGCTTTAAAAGAGTTAAATGGAAGAAAAAAAAGTAGGTTACATATGGCTCCTTAAAATAAAAAAAAACTCCCATTGTTGACAGTTTTTGTAGATTTTAAAGATTATTATTATTATATATATTACACAATATAGAAAATAAGAAAAGATTCCATGCCGGGTTGATGTAAACAGTGACGTTGAAAGAGTTCGTCTTTCGTTGCTTCAGATTCGCCTGCCTGAAAAGCAGACGACATTATGAGTATTTGTAACCGTTGAAAACGAAGAAAAGGTTAAAAATTCACGAGGTGGAATAGAGAAAATAAAATATGTTTAAAAATAAGTCATCGTTACGTAAATATAGACCAGCGTAAGTTGAGATGTCAGTGGTTGTTATCAGTAAATTTTAGAAATGATTGTCACATATTAACTCGTTGTCATGTTTAGTAAAGTATTCGGGACAACAATTCTTTTCAATATCTTTTTGAAACTAATAACAAAAATTAAATTGTTGCCAATTAAAATCTAACAAATGTCAAACGACCGGACAAAGATATTCAACAACTTTTAGGAATCATTCATAAAATTAAGTCATTGTCGACAGAAAGTAATGTCGCATAGATACAAACCATCTTCGATAGTAAATACAAAGTTTTTTGTAATATTTGTAGTATAAATGCAAGACTTTCTAAAATGATATACTGCTTTAAAAGAGTTAAATGGAAGAAGAAAAGTAGGTTACATATGGCTCCTTAAAAAAAAAAAAAACTCCCATTGTTGACAGTTTTTGTAGATTTTAAAGATTATTATTATTATATATATTACACAATATAGAAAATAAGAAAAGATTCCATGCCGGGTTGACGTAAACAGTGACGTTGAAAGAGTTCGTCTTTCGTTGCTTCAGATTCGCCTGCCTGAAAAGCAGACGACATTATGAGTATTTGTAACCGTTGAAAACGAAGAAAAGGTTAAAAATTCACGAGGTGGAATAGAGAAAATAAAATATGTTTAAAAATAAGTCATCGTTACGTAAATATAGACCAGCGTAAGTTGAGATGTCAGTGGTTGTTATCAGTAAATTTTAGAAATGATTGTCACATATTAACTCATTGTCATGTTTAGTAAAGTATTCGGGACAACAATTCTTCTCAATATCTTTTTGAAACTTATAACAAAAATTATATTGTTGCCAATTAAAATGTAATAAATATCAAACGACAAAGATATTCAACAACCTTTAGAAATCATTCATAAAATTAAGTCATTGTCAACAGAAGTAATGTCGCATAGATAGAAAGCATCTTCTATAGTCAATACAAAGCTTTTTGTAACATTTCTAGTATAAATGCAAGACTTTCTAAAATGATATACTGCTTTAAAAGAGTTAAATGGAAGAAGAAAAGTAGGTTACATATGGCTCCTTAAAATAAAAAAAACACTCTCATTGTTGACAGTTTTTGTAGATTTTAAAGATTATTATTATTATATATATTACACAATATAGAAAATAAGAAAAGATTCCATGCCGGGTTGACGTAAACAGTGACGTTGACAGAGTTCGTCTTTCGTTGCTTCAAATTCGCCTGCCTGAAAAGCAGACGACATTATGAGTATTTGTAACCGTTGAAAAGGAAGAAAAGGTTAAAAATTCACGAGGTGGAATAGAGAAAATAAAATATGTTTAAAAATAAGTCATCGTTACGTAAATATAGACCAGCGTAAGTTGAGATGTCAGTGGTTGTTATCAGTAAATTTTAGAAATGATTGTCACATATTAACTCGTTGTCATGTGTAGTAAAGTATTCATGACAGCAATTCTTTTCAATATCTTTTTGAAACTAATAACAAAAATTAAATTGTTGGCAATTAAAATCTAACAAATGTCAAACGACCGGACAAAGATATTCAACAACTTTTAGGAATCATTCATAAAATTAAGTCATTGTCAAGAGAAGTAATGTCGCATAGATACAAACCATCTTCGATAGTAAATACAAAGTTTTTTGTAATATTTGTAGTATAAATGCAAGACTTTCTAAAATGATATACTGCTTTATAAAAGAGTTAAATGGAAGAAAAAAAGCATGTTACATATGGCTCCTTAAAATAAAAGAAAACTCCCATTGTTGACAGTTTTTGTAGATTTTAAAGATTGTTATTATTATATATATTACACAATATAAAAAATAAGAAAAGACTCCATGCCGGGTTGACGTAAGCAGTGATGTTGAAAGAGTTCGTCTCTCGTTGCTTCAGATTCGCCTGCCTGAAAAGAAGACAACATTATGAGTATTTGTAACTGTTGAAAAGGAAGGAAGAAAAGGTTAAAAATTCACGAGGTGGAATAGAGAGAAAAAAAAATGTTTAAAAATAAGTCATCGTTACGTAAATGTAGACCAGCGTAAGTTGAGATGTCAGTGGTTGTTATTAATTATTTATTTATTTATATGTCAAGAAGGGAGAATCCACCCGCTGTGTGGTCTCGACGGGGCTGCTTCATTCTACACGTTTGCAGTTCCAGTTTTTTTTAACCTCTGAATAGATGCCTACCATGGGAGCAGGTGATAAAACTCCCTAAGGATTGACATGTAGTCCGTGGGAGGTTAAACTTGTTAAAGGTTCGACTGCCCAGACACTGCGTCTCGTATATAGTTCCTGTAGAATGCTGGAAAAGAAACGAGATTATTTTTAAAAATTTTTCTTGGTAAATCTAAAAAGACTGTGTATGGACGTTTTTGGACATTCCGAATAGGTTGTCTGTTGTATACATTTATAGAGGCAAGAAATCTACAAAATGTAAGAATTCGACCGAAAAAAAATAGTAAGACAGTCAATTAAACTTAAAAATAACGACATGGGTTTACAATTTCAAAAATAAAAACACATTTTCAGAAGAGAAGGGTTATTTTATTAAAAATTTTATTAGGGTTAGAAAAATTCAAAGCGAATAAAGTTTTTCTCCTAAACTATCGATCCGATTCTAAAATAAATTTGTATAAATAGGCTTCATATCACAATGAAAAATACTGTCGTCTTTAAAACGTTCGATATCCACTCCTTACTCCCCTTTTCGAGCGTTTAAGGCCATTATATCAATCCCCATTTTTAGAGCAGACGATTAAATTTATCACATAATAAATAGGTAAAAATAGCATTTTTTCTAGCATTGTGACGTCATTCCTTTAACCATCTCATTTAATCATTTCTTTTTTTAAGTATGTAAATATCGTCTGCATTATTTTCATAAGTTTTATCACTGAATTTAGATATTACGTAAATAATTTTCTTTTATATTCGGCTTAAATAATAGATGAGGTACATATGTGACAATTTTAAAGATTATGTTTTGCTGCAATGAAAATTTTATTACCTGTGTTACAAATTCTTTTCATAAAATTCTAGGAGTCTATTTCAGAGATTAATAAATATCTCGCGTTTAAGTTATATATCTTTGAAAAATTAATAAGTTTGTTCTTTGTGTGTTTGTTTTTATGCATAACAACACGATTTACAATCGATTAGCTAAATTTCGGACATCATTCATATATATATATATATATATATATATATATATATATATATATATATATATATATATATATATATATATATATATATATATATATATATATAATATATATATATATATACATATATATATATATATACATATATATATATATATACATATATATAATATATACATATATATAATATATATATATTATATATATAATATATATATATAATATATATTATATATATATATATATATAATATATATATATTATATATATAATATATATATATATATATATATATATATATATTATATATATATATATATATATATATATATACCGCCATATAATCACTGTCAATATTAATACCTTAGCTGTCCATCCTATCACGTAAAATGACAAGATAAATTAAAGTTGACAACTAATATACGGTCAGTAAAGGAAACAAATTATTGAGAATGTACCAGATAATTCTCAGCCAAAAAACAAACCATTTTTTAGGGTACATTACAATTAGAGTACTTCACAATTCTGGAAAACTTAAAATTTTACTGATCCCGTCATATGACGGGCTATATGCTAGTTTTCTAATAGATCTTACGATCTTGTGTTTCATGTAACAACATAATATATTATCATTACTAGCTGCTTCGCACCCAGCCTTCGGTCTGGGTATTGAATTTTTTTCGATGAAATGTTTAGAACTTCTATTAATGATAAACGTATTAAGAAAAATATTAAATAAATCTCGTATGCTGCAGATTGTTCTCTAATATGATAGTTTAAACAACAGACTATCCAATCTGCACAATATTTCCCAGGATCCACAGCGTAATGATTTTCAGCAAATTTTTTCCAAATAAGAATTTAAATCAACTACTATAGATAACCAAATTTATAAAAATATTTTAAAAAACTTGCATGCTGCAGATTGTTGACAGATATGATGGTTTTTTTACAACAGACAATCTGAATTATTGATATGTAAGTACATAGTATTGCCTTAAACAGCTCTTCCACGACTTTCTGTACTACATGAGTCAGTTTTCAACATGTTATGGGTATGCATACATGTATGTCATTACTGTAAGACTATATTTTAAATAAACTTTTAAGAAATATTTTATTACATACCTAATTTTACATTTTTTTTCTTCGTTAAAACACGTTTTTTCGTCGTTTCGTCGTTTTTTCCTCGTTAATTTTAAAGTCGTTATAAAGAATAAAAATATGGCAAAACGTTTAAAAATTTATCAATTGAAATTCAACTTCTCTTGTAACCTTAAAACATTTTTAAATACAAACTTTATGTTATGTATTTACGACTAATTTAAAGAATGACGTCAAACATTTAATGGACTGTATCTAATCCTTTTCAAAATGTTAGATACTATATACAGTTAAGAACACATTTTTCAAAAATCTATCAAATCATAACAAAGGCACATTGTCTCATGAATAGAACACAATACTTTGGTAAAAGGTTTAAAAATAGGTACCTATAATGTATTTGTCAAGTTGGGGGCACACACGACATTTCGACATCAAAAATGGGGCTATTTAAGTGAATAAATGTTTACGACTACGCATTCTATTTCAAAACACAAGCTGAACCGAATGTTTATGTATATAGTCAATAAGCACGTTATATTTGGGAATCGGAGAAAAATTCAAGAATGAAATTGGCCATTTAATGGATTCTATAGCCTTTAAAGGGGTAAAAGGAGTTTTAAATTGCTGTATTACAGTGTAAATGTGTTCTGATTTCGAAGTTTAATCTCTCTATATTAGCATATAGCCCGCCATATGATAGGATCAGTAAAATTTTAATTTTCCAGAATTGTAAAGTAAATCCAGAATGCTTAACTGTTAACACACGAAAAGATCAAAAGTTGTAAATATGTCAAACTGAAACACTCGAAAAGTATTTAGAAAAACTTCAGACAAAAGCACAGTAAATGTTTACAACCATTATTTAATGTTTTATTAGCCTGCATGTAAACAATTAGATACGTACAAGTTATATTTTATGGATGGGATAACTAATAAATAGATATGAATTGGTTAAGTTCTTCGCTTCAGACGACTGACTGCACAGCACAATAATCAAAACAGTGGTAACTTCGAATCCTTATTGTAAATTTGCGGTTGTGACACATGCGGTTGCAATTTATGAATGTTCGATAATGTTTACACTTGGCAGCATTTCCAACCATTGCCACTCGGAGTGTAGAAATTGACGTATAACCCCGCGTTATGTAGATTTTCTTTGGTAAAAATTTTAGCAGCCTTTTAAATGAAAATAATTTCATAAAATAAATACCTTTTGATATAAAAGAGGGATATCAAGAGGGTAGAGCCGGGGGCTTTACCATGGAGAGAAACATAGTGATGGGTAGTGTAATACTAGACTCAAGACTCGAGTTGGTGTTACATGGGCCCCTGGTTTTTTTTCGGCGGCTGAAGACGGACACCCCGAGAGGGGGTGGGCAGGTTCTACAGCAGGGGGGCGAGAGATGCGATCCCGCTCGCGGTCCCAGCTGCGGAGAAGGACATTTTCCCGTGGAGGCGAAAACTTGACAGAGGGGGGGATGCCACCCCGGCCCCTCGCGAAGAGGTGAAAAGGGGATGCCCGGTCGGAACGACGGGGAACTGACATTATTCTTGTGAAAGGAGCTGAGACCGAGGGAGGTGTTTTCCCGCTCGGCACAGTTTATTTTGTCCTCGGACTTATTTGAGCCCTGTTTGGGTATGTTTGGCAGTGTACATATGTTTTAATAGATCTTCTTAATAATAAATGTTTAATCCAGAGTTTTATAGCTGCTGTGCTTCATCGTCAGCCGTATAGGCTTTAATCGAATTTAAGATACCTGCTCCAGACAAAATAGGCGTGCAGGTATAGGAACTAGGCGTGCAGACATCGGAAAGTGCAGCCTAGGACGCGCGACGCGTTGACTGGTAGTTCTTGTCTTTGTTTTTTCTTTTCCTTCAAAATTCCCCTGTACAAGGAATACTTCTCCTGTTACCTCAAAATTCTCTTGTAACCCCGTCAACGCGATTGCTGAACTCGACAGCTCAAACCATCTTGTTATCAATGTTTTGTGCAAATTTTCGCATCGCTCTTGCCACGTTGCACAATTGTTGCAGATTCTCCAGGGTAAAGACACGCTTTTTAGTGTCTTTTTCGTATTCCTCTTCGTTTTCTTCTTCCCTTGCAGACCTTCTCATCTCAAGGCACTTGAAACCAATCACGCGCCTTTAGGAGAACGCCTTTAGGTATGTACTCTGAGTCAACTAATCTCTTTGTTTGACATGCAGGAATCCTTCTCTCTCGCGCATCAACATGAAAAAACGCTCCTTTCCGAAATGTGGCTGCCGACATGGTTGTATTTTTTGCATTTTTATTTTTGGATGAATATTTTGGAAAAACCCGCGAAACACTGAAGCCGCAAAAGATGAAGTGCGAAGTGGAGAGGGAACACTGTATACACAAAATTTCACAAAAATCAGTCTAGCCATTTAGGAGGAGTTAGTTCTGTTACAAACACACGTACAGAAGAATTTTATATATAAAGATATATAAACGTTTCGAGATGAAATTTTAAGGCACTATTACTTTTATTGCTATTCGTAAGCATTTATAACTGCATAATTATGACAATAAAAATAATTCAATAATTATATAATAATTCTATATGTATGATTACATATTACAAATAATTCTATATACAAATAATTCTATAATTATATAATAATTCTATATGTATGATTACATACTGAAGCGAAATTATTAGATTTAGAGTAACCGTATTTACTGTAGTGAAATGTTTTATTAATAACTAGTATATAGCCCGTGATATGACGGGACTAGTAAAATTTTTAATTTTCCAGAAATGTAAAGCACCCTATTAGGCAGGTAAAAAATGGTTTGTTTTTTGGCCGAGAATTATATGGTACATGCTCAATAATTTATCTTCACAATCCTCTAAAGTTTCCCGATACTGTGAATGCAGTTTAGAATCAAATTGAATTCATTTAGTCAAGCCATCTGGTTATGTATAAAAAACAAACTCACGAAGAAACTTCTTAATTTTCAAAGTTATATAACTTAAACGCTAGATATGTATTAATCCGTACTCCTAAACTTTTATAAAAGAATTTGTTGTTAATACCGGTGATAAAATTTTCATTGCAACAAAAAAAAAATCGATGATTCAATTTAAAATTATCACATACGTACCTAATCTATTATTTAATCCAAATATAAAAGAATATTATTTAGGTAATATCTAAGTTCAGTGATAAAACGTATGAAAAAAATTCAGGCAGTATTTAAATAATTTAAAATAAGAAAGGATTAAATGAGACGGAATGACGTCATAATTCTAGCAAAAAATGTTATTTTTGCCCGTTTAGTATCTGATTAAATTAATAGCCTACTCTTAATCGGGGAACATAAGGTTTGATATAATGGCATTAAACGTTCGAAAAGGGGGGAATTTCCAACATTTTAAAGACTCGCTTTGAATTTTGCTAACCCTAACTCAGCGGTCGGGGAACCGGGGTAAATTACCCCAAATGGGGTAAAAATGAAACTTTGAGTAAAAAAGTATATATTTTTAATTTGCTATTTTATAAACTTGTTAGTATTTTTTTCGACTTAAACAATTTAGCAACATATGCAGGCCACGCCATCTCACTACCGACCACACTAAAGTGTTCTCGTCATCTCACTACCCACCACTAAAGTGTTCTCTTTGCGCAATAAAGCACATTTTATTTTACTTTAAATTGGGTACAAATAAAGTGACAAGTCAGAGAGCGAGTGTTTATTAGTTAGTTGCTGATTTTATCATTAATCATTGATATATCGATAAAGGTAAGCCGCAATTTAGAAATTTAATTTGAATATTTTACAAATATTATTTTCTGTCTCCCTCCAGATGGCAGAAAATAGAAAAAGAACATACCAAGAAGAATTCCTTAATTACGGTTTTACACAAATAGAAGACTGGTACAATGAAACCACAGTGTGTTGTATGTATGAAGCCACTGACTTCAGAATCTTTCAAAAAAAGTCAATTGAAGAAACATTTAGATAATTTGAATTCACACCTGTCTTCCAAACCGTGAGAATACTTTGCAAATTTAGAAATATCTGTTAAAAGACAAAGATTGAATAGCAACTTGTTTGGTACATTCGATCAGCGTTCAGCATGAAAGGCCTAGCTTTGAAGTAGCCTGATTGATTGCTCGAAATAAGAAACCATACACTATTGGTGAAGATTTGTTTAAACCAGCTGCTGTAAAAATGGCAAAGATTATATGTGGTCAAAAAGAAGCGAAGAAACTGAATTCAGTGCCCTTGTCTGCAAAAATTGTGAAAGAACGAATTTCTATATTAGCAGAAAATGTGAAGGATATATTTTGGGGTAATGATTAAAAAAGTTCCCCGACCGATGCCCTAACTGATCAAGAATTCAATATGGATGCCTCTATCCATTCCAGGTCCAACCGCTTCATAATTTCGAGAACAGACGGACAGATAACTTAGGCTATTATTATATAGGGGATATTATCTCATCATGCTATTTCTTTCAACTATGCATTCTTAAGTTTCGTCTCGGTCCAGAAAATTTTACAGTCAGCTCGTGGTTGGGCCACACCTAGTCTACAGAACAATTATGTTTTTATTTTATATTTTTCTAAATTTTAAAAATAGCGGTAATAAAGTCCTTGAAATTATTAGCCCGTGACGCATATGATATATTCTATAACTCGCTTTCTTCAAGGTAATTTTCAATGCAGATATTTTAATATGTTGAAAAGTAATTGCAGATTAATAATTTGTTAAAACTTTTTGCTTTTTTAGATATTTAAACCGTTAATGTTGAAATCAGTTGTGCTAAATCGATAATGATGAATATATTATACTAGCAAGTTTGCCCGTGCTTCGCTACGGGGAACTTAATATATTACTTTTAAACAAAGATTTATTTTTCGCGAATAACTCTCTAAATTCGTCACAGTTCAGTTCGAGTCATTGGCATGTTTATATATTTCTATCAGAAGCGTATTATAACATTATTCAGTTTTTATAATCGAATTTGTCTTATATTAAATTTGCTCAAACTTTTTGTATTGTAAAATATAAGCTTAACCCTAAATTACATTACTGTATTACTACTGTACGTTGATTAGCAAAGTTAACAGATCTTACCATATTACGTGATAAAATAGGAAGCACAGGTTTTGACAGCAACAGTGCTAATTTTGTTGGTAGTAATAAATGTTTTCCAAAATTAAGGAAATTTATGACAAACCACATAGTTTTGTATGAAACAGAAACACACATTCATATCGACAACCATATGAATATGAAGATAACTATATAAAATGATAGGTTTTATTTGGCCATGAGAGTCACTGAAATTTGTACTTTTTGTACTTAGAATATTGTTCATATGCATTTCATTGTAACATAAAAATGTACCAAGAATTAAATTTTAAAATTAGTTCTCATATAAAAATGCTATAATTTGCGTCACATAGAAATGAAAGTGAATCACTTTATATCTCAAATTTCAGTTCAAATCGAATAGATACTAAGCAGACGATTTTAAATAATATAAAATAAGAAATGAATAAATGAAATATTTAAATGAATGACGTCATAAGGATAGAAAAATATCATTTTCGCCTATTTATTATGTGATGAATTGAACATTTTAATCTCCTGCTTTTAACCGTGGAAAACTGCGTTTAAAACAATTACTTGGGATGACGTCACATTGCTAGAAATATTGCTTCTTTCCCTTAGATATGATGCGATAAATTAAAAACTTAATCGTTTGCGTTTAACCGGGGAAAATAATGCTTGGAATAATGACATGAAATGCTCGAAAAAGGGGGAAGGAATGAATTTCGAACGTTGAAAATTTACAAAAACCTTCCCAGGGATATACCTAAACATTTCCCAAATTTTCACGGCGATTGGATGCATGGTTTTTGAGTCTATTGAGTACATACATACAGACAGACAGACAGACAGACAGACACACACAAATTCATTTTTATATATATAGACTAGCATATAGCCCGTCATATGACGGGATCAGTAAAATTTTTAATTTTCCAGCATTGTAAAGTACCCTATGAAGCAGGTAATAAAATGGTTTGTGTTTTGGCTGAGAATTGTCTAGTACACGCTCAATAATGTGTTTATCTTCATACTCCTCTAAAGTCTCCCTACATTAGGCAATTTGTCGCAACGTCACGAACTACTATAATGACCTTCCCATTCATTTTCATGTTTACAACAGCCAATAGACAAACAATAAACTGCCCTTCCGTTTGAAACTAAAGCCAGAATTGTCATAATTTGAGAATTTGCCCTACTGTTTGAAATTGCGTTTAGAATCACACTGAATTCATTTAGTCAAACCGTGTGGTTATGTATAAAAAACAAACACACAAACGAACAAACTTCTTAATTTTCAAAGATATATAACTTAAACGATAGATGTTTATTAGTCCGTGAAATAGACTCCTAGACTTTTAGGAAAAGAAATTGTTGTTAATACCGGTTGTAAAATTTTCATTGCAATAAAAAATAATCCATGATTAAATTTAAAATTATCACTTATATACTTAATCTATTATTTAATACAAATATAAAAAAAATTATTTGATTATTATGTAAGTTCAGTGATAAAACGTATGAAAATAATGCACGCGATATTTAAATCATTTAAAATAAGAAATGATTACATGAGATGGTTAAAGGAATGACGTCACAATGCTAGAAAATATCGTTATTTTTACCTATTTATTGTGTGGATAAATTGATAAATTTAATCGCCTGCCTTAGCCGGTGAATTCATTCCAGGTCCAACCGCTTCATAAATTGTTGGACAGACGGACAGATAACTTAGGATTTTATTATATAAGGGATAAGGGATGTAACTTACCATGTAGTACACTTATGATACTACATGATAAGTTACAGAAGTTACAGAATATAGTTACATGATAAGTTACAGGATTCAGAATAAGTTCCTACTTGTAGGAACTTATTTTGAAAGTATTGCGCAAAGGTGAAATTTAACCAACTTTGAACCGGTCTTGCAGCCTATTCCGGCCAGTCTACATTAATCACGAGTTGCAATTTTAAACAAAATAGGATGCTATTTATTTATTAAAAAGAAAAACTTCGCGAAAAGATGTTTATTTAACATGACGTACAGGCTAAGTATCGTAAAGTAAAATTTTATTCTAGAAAAATTTTACAGTCGGCCCGCGGTTGGGCCACACCTAGTCTACAGAACAATTATGTTTTTATTTTATATTTTTCTAAATTTTAAAAGCAGCGTTAATAATTTTAAGTAAAAAAAAGTCCTTGAAAATAAATAGCCCATGACGCATAGAATATATTTTATAACTCGCTTTCTTCAAGGTAATTTTCAGTGCAGATATTTTAATATGTTGAAAAGTAATTGCAGATTAATAATTTGTTAAAACTTTTTGCTTTTTTAGATATTTAAACCATTAATGTTGAAATCAGTTGTGCTAAATCGATATTTATGAATATATTAAATGTAGTACACCTTTAATGCAGGAACTTATTCTGAAAGTATATCGCAAAGGTGAAATTTAACCAATTTTGAACCGGTCTTGCGGCCTATTCCAGCCTGACTTCATTAATCATGAGCAGCAATTTTAAACAAAATAGGATGCTGTGTATCTATTAAAAACAAAAACTTCTCGAAAAGATGTTTATTTAGCATGACATACAGGCACAGTATGGTAAAGTAAAATTTTATTCTAGATCGAAAGCGAATCGTCATGATTTCAGTTCACGTACCTGCTAAAAATTATGGGCGAGGCCCGAAAAATCGTTAATGCCGATTTAAACGACAAAACTGTAATTAATAGCAGATAATCAGTGTAGGAAATTGTTTGTAGGACTGACATTTATCTTAAAAAAAAAATTACAAACTATATTTAACACGTTGACTGCCCGACGAATTTTCGATGGTTTTCCCAAGGCGTCGACATGAACTTTTCATTATGTGATTTTCATAGAGATAGATAGAGAGATAGATAGAGATAGATAGATAGATAGATAGATAGATAGATAGATAGATGATAGATAGATAGATAGATAGATAGAGATAGAGATGGATAGATAGAGAGAGAGATAGATAGATAGATAGATAGAGAGATAGAGAGATAGATAGATAGAGAGAGATAGAGAGATAGATAGACAGAGATAGATATATATAGAGAAAAAATACATAGAAAGAGATATAAAGAGATAGATAGATAGAGAGATAGATAGATAGAGAGATAGATAGATAGATAGATAGATAGATAGATGATAGATAGATAGATAGAGAGAGATAGAGAGATAGATAGACAGATATAGATAGATATAGATAGATAGATAGAGATACATAGATAGATAGATAGATAGAGATAGATAGATATAGATAGATAGATATAGATAGATATATATATATAGATATATATATATATAGATAGATAGAGAGAGAGATGATAGATAGATAGATAAATAGAGAGATATATAGAAAGATAGATAGATGATAGATGATAGAGAGATAGAGATAGATAGATAGATAGAGAGAGACAGACAGATATATATATATATATATATATATATATATATATATATATATATATATATATATGTATATGTATATATATATATATATGTATGTATATAGATACATACATAGAGACAGACAGACAGAGAGAGAGAGAGAGAGAGAGAGAGAGAGAGATAGAGAGATAGAGAGAGAGAGAGAGAGAGAGAGAGACGGACGATGACTTATGAACTGATGTATTCAATATAGATGCCAGAATCTAAACGTCGCTACGTCGCTATAAATTTCCAAAGTGTGCAGCCAGTAAAGATGGCTTTTAAATATTATAGGTAGTTAAAAACCTCCTTCCTGGTTAGAAGGTCGAAAGTACAAAATTTCATCAGTGGCGCGATAAAACTGTAGATTTGCATGAAATACACACAAACGGACACATGATTGAAGCAGTTACATCACATCACAGGTTTACATCATGATTGAAGGAGTTTTCGTGGTGGGGGACACCGGTGACTCCCGCGGCGCGGTAGGCAATTGTTACGATTGTCCTTTTTTTTCAAATGATCGTGATTCGATTGCTAAGTGATTACTCTCATTCTTTCGCATTTAAAGCAGCTAGGAAGAACTAGAGCAAAAAAGTGGTGACATATTGTTCCGATTGCATCGATTCACCGTTTTTTTGCCTTGAACGTTTCAATCTGACTCATCGCAATATGCACTGATAAAATGTGTATTTTTCATGTACTAATAAAATTATTTTCGTATGTTCTATATTACATTAATTTCTTCAAACTATTATTATAACAATGGTATTATTGAAAAATTTATAAGTATCCATATTTACTATAATTATGTACTTTTATTATTTGCTGCGTTGCCGGGCACCCCCATTACAGTCAACGTGTTAAACCGACTAAAGTAAGAGACGCTAGACATTAACAGGTTAAAAGCCCTTATATCATTTTAAAATTAAACAATTAAGAGGAATATGAGGCTTTCGTTTATCTACAAGTGCTATTATTTTACTAGAAGATATTTATTTATTAACCCCTTCCCGGTTTTTCCCGAGCTGAACTCGGGCAGGCGAAATGTACCATCCTGGCTCATCCCGAGTGTAGCTCGGACACTGTGAAATTTTACACTGTGCAATCAGTCTTTCCCGAATTATCTCACATGCTCTTTTTATGGTTTCGAATGCTTTTGTTTACTTTTCTGGCTACCAGATTATTTGCTGCTTAAAGAGAGACAGCTGAGGGAAGAAGGTAAGGAGAGAAACAAGGTTCTATTGTACAGATTGTGATGTTGGACTCTGTGCAGTACAGTGTTTCCGATTATATCATACACGATTAAATTTTGATAAATAATTTCGAAATCATTTAGGTAAATGCAAAGTATATAAATAAAATTTAATTGAAGATACTTGCTAGTATTTTTTTCGACTTAAACAATTTAGCAACATATGCAGGCCACGCCATCTCACTACCGACCACACTAAAGTGTTCTCGTCATCTCACTACCCACCACTAAAGTGTTCTCTTTGCGCAATAAAGCACATTTTATTTTACTTTAAATTGGGTACAAATAAAGTGACAAGTCAGAGAGCGAGTGTTTATTAGTTAGTTGCTGATTTTATCATTAATCATTGATATATCGATAAAGGTAAGCCGCAATTTAGAAATTTAATTTGAATATTTTACAAATATTATTTTCTGTCTCCCTCCAGATGGCAGCAAATAGAAAAAGAACATACCAAGAAGAATTCCTTAATTACGGTTTTACACAAATAGAAGACTGGTACAATGAAACCACAGTGTGTTGTATGTATGAAGCCACTGACTTCAGAATCTTTCAAAAAAAGTCAATTGAAGAAACATTTAGATAATTTGAATTCACACCTGTCTTCCAAACCGTGAGAATACTTTGCAAATTTAGAAATATCTGTTAAAAGACAAAGATTGAATAGCAACTTGTTTGGTACATTCGATCAGCGTTCAGCATGAAAGGCCTAGCTTTGAAGTAGCCTGATTGATTGCTCGAAATAAGAAACCATACACTATTGGTGAAGATTTGTTTAAACCAGCTGCTGTAAAAATGGCAAAGATTATATGTGGTCAAAAAGAAGCGAAGAAACTGAATTCAGTGCCCTTGTCTGCAAAAATTGTGAAAGAACGAATTTCTATATTAGCAGAAAATGTGAAGGATATATTTTGGGGTAATGATTAAAAAAGTTCCCCGACCGATGCCCTAACTGATCAAGAATTCAATATGGATGCCTCTATCCATTCCAGGTCCAACCGCTTCATAATTTCGAGAACAGACGGACAGATAACTTAGGCTATTATTATATATGGGATATTATCTCGTCATGCTATTTCTTTCAACTATGCATTCTTAAGTTCCGTCTCGGGCCAGAAAATTTTACAGCCGGCCCGCTAATGGGCCACACCTTGTCTACAGAATGGATTATGTTTTTATTTTATATTTTTCTAAATTTTAAAAATAGCGATAATGATTTTAAGTAAAAAAATCCTTGAAAATTAATAGCCCGTGACGCATATGATATATTCTATAACTCGCTCTCTTCAAGGTAATTTTCAATGCAGATATTTTAATATGTTGAAAAGTAATTGCAGGTTAAAAATTTGTTCAAACTTTTGGCTTTTTCAGATATTTAAACCGTTAATGTTGAAATCAGTTGTGCTAAATCGATAATGATGAATATATTATATGAAACTTATCATGTAATACACTTATGATGTAGGAACTTATTCTGAAAGTATTGCGCATAGGTGAAATTTAACCAATTTTGAACCGGTCTTGCAGCTTATTCCGGCCAGTCTACATTAATCACGAGCAGCAATTTTAAACAAAATAGGATGCTATTTATTTATTAAAAAGAAAAACTTCTCGAAAAGACGTTTATTTATCATGATGTACAGGCTAAGTATGGTAAAGTAAAATTTTATTCTAGAAAAATTTTACAGTCGGATCGCGGTAGGGCCACACCTTGTCTACAGAACAATTATGTTTTTATGTTATATTTTTCTAAATTTTAAAAATAGCGATAATGATTTTAAGTAAAAAAATCCTTGAAAATTAATAGCCCGTGACGCATATGATATATTCTATAACTCGCTCTCTTCAAGGTAATTTTCAATGCAGATATTTTAATATGTTGAAAAGTAATTGCAGGTTAAAAATTTGTTCAAACTTTTGGCTTTTTCAGATATTTAAACCGTTAATGTTGAAATCAGTTGTGCTAAATCGATAATGATGAATATATTATACTAGCATATAGCCCGTCATATGACGGGATCAGTAAAATTTTTAATTTTCCAGCATTGTAAAGTACCCTATCAAGCAGATAATAAAATGGTTTGTGTTTTGGCTGAGAATTGTCTAGTACACGCTCAATAATGTGTTTATCTTCATACTCCTCTAAAGTCTCCCTACATTAGGCAATTTGTCGCAACGTCACGAACTATTATAATGACCTTCCCATTCATTTTCATGTTTACAACAGCCAATAGACAAACAATAAACTGCCCTTCCGTTTGAAACTAAAGCCAGAATTGTCCTAATTTGAGAATTGGCCCTACTGTATAAATTCAGTTTAGAATCACACTGAATTCATTTAGTCAAACCATGTGGTTATGTATAAAAAACAAACGTACAAACGAACAAACTTCTTAATTTCAAAGATATATAACTTAAATGCTAGATGTTTATTAGTCCGTGAAATAGACTCCTAGACTTTTAGGAAAAGAAATTGTTGTTAATACCGGTTGTAAAATTTTCATTGCAATAAAAAATAATCCATGATTAAATTTAAAATTATCACTTATATACTTAATCTATTATTTAATACAAATATAAAAAAAAATATTTGCTTAATATGTAAGTTCAGTGATAAAACGTATGAAAATAATGCAGACGATATTTAAATAATTTAAAATAAGAAATGATTATATGAGATGGTTAAAGGAATGACGTCATAATGTAGAAAAATTGTAATTTTTACCTATTTATTGTGTGGATAAATTGATAAATTTAATCGCCTGCCTTAGCCGGTGAATTCATTCCAGGTCCAACCGCTTCATAAATTGTTGGACAGACGGACAGATAACTTAGGATTTTATTATATAAGGGATGTAACTTACCATGTAGTACACTTTTGATACTACATGATAAGTTACAGAAGTTACAGAAGATAATTACATGATAAGTTATAGGATTCAGAATAAGTTCCTACAAGTAAAAACTTATTCTGAAAGTATTGCGCATAGGTGAAATTTAACCAATTTTGAACCGGTCTTGCAGCTTATTCCGGCCAGTCTACATTAATCACGAGCAGCAATTTTAAACAAAATAGGATGCTATTTATTTATTAAAAAGAAAAACTTCTCGAAAAGACGTTTATTTATCATGATGTACAGGC
>JAGEOH010000017.1:902325-992325 GCA_032207245.1 Pardosa pseudoannulata | reverse complement strand
TCACATGCTCTTTTTATGGTTTCGAATGCTTTTGTTTACTTTTCTGGCTACCAGATTATTTGCTGCTTAAAGAGAGACAGCTGAGGGAAGAAGGTAAGGAGAGAAACAAGGTTCTATTGTACAGATTGTGATGTTGGACTCTGTGCAGTACAGTGTTTCCGATTATATCATACACGATCAAATTTTGATAAATAATTTCGAAATCATTTAGGTAAATGCAAAGTATATAAATAAAATTTAATTGAAGATAAAAGCTAGGTATTCTAAGCTTTATATTTATCATTAGTGTGAATTGACTCTAAAAAGTCTAATGATTTCTGACGTACATAAAGCCAACTATACAGGTAAATTACTCATTTATTTAAATTGATTTTTTCACACTAATTTTAGGAATTTTTGTATGCGAATGATGCTATTATGTTTAAAAAGCTATGCCTGTATGAAATAAGCATAAAAAAAATTGACATTTTTGACCCATAATCCCGAAATAAAATGAACCTGGAAGGGGTTAAAAAGGGAAACCTCCATGAAAAGATTCAAGTAACACATACGAACACAGTATTGTAATGAGAAGTTTTATAATAGATAAGACTCATGCTTTCAGTTAACCCTTAATTTGGCTAAGTCTGGCCGCTACACCGGACATGTATATTTATAACTACCATATAACATAATTGTCAGTGTTCGCCACAGCGGGCATTATCTCAAAAATGGAAAATGATATATTTATTTTAGTTTATTTTACACAGATCCTAATGTCTATACAGACACGGAAAAATAACAGAAATTAAAAAATATTTAAAAAACTAACATCTTGTCAAATTAAGGGTTAATGTACCTGTCGAAATTTAAATTTATGTACGAGTCTCGATAAAAAGTACATGTTGTTACCAATTTATGAAGCGTAGCGTTCGTGGATTGAGTAGACTTTGAATTAAGACAGCAAAAATAACAGCACTTTATTCCTAATGCAGGGAAAACACGAATACAGCAGCCAACACCGCGAGAACTGGCTAGCACAGGCGATAACTCTTAGCGCCAAACAACGTAGGTCTTTACCTCTACAAATTTCTCAGCTAACTGAACCTCGATCAGGATCGGCTCCCGGTATTTATATCCTCAGGAGAAACTGGGATATTCTAGAAAGTACTAGGTACAAACGGTCGCCAAGAAAGTCACCAAGTCGCCAAATTTGGCGATAAATCGCCAAACTTGGCACCAAACATTAGTCGCCAAAAACATCGCCAATGAGCCAATATCTCGCCAAATACATGATTTACCCATTATAATACACAGTATACGGCAAAAATACATGCCAACTTGCGAAATTCGTAACAATGTCAATCTACAGGCAAAAATTATAAACAATAGCAGATACTAAACAGTGTAGGAAATCTCAACCACTGTGCCGCGGCACATTAGTGTGCCGCCAAATTTTAGAAATGTATAGTTTTCGTTTTTTATTTTAAACTTGAAATTTTCCACCAGAGAAGAAAATTTTTATGTCAAGAAATATCTTAATGATGCATGAACGTCATAAGCGGAGAAAACTTGAAATTTTATTATGGTGTAATCAGAAATGTTGTAGCTTGCTTGGTTATTTGGCAATAACAATTTAAAGTTGATATCGCGATCCGCGGTAGCTCAGTCGGCAAAGGCTACGATTTCGTAACTGAGAGGTTGTGGGTTCGGAACCATAGCCTGCTTAAGATCCGCCGTGTTCGTTAAAGGTGACTGTGGCACGTAAAATAGGTTCGTGGTCGCAATGTCCTCCAAGCTCTCCATCAGTATCTCTGGGGGTGGCAGGCCAAGTCTATGGATCTTCTGCTTGGTCTAGCCGAACGATGTCCGAATGGTTAGGGTGTTGGCCTTCGGAACCGGAGTTCGTGGGTTCGAATTCCACTATGGCATGGATGTTCGTAGCCGTTCGGAATCGGCTTTAAGAAGTAGGTCCCAATCTCATTAGCCCTCGTGTTGCAAAAAGTAGATAGTAGAGCTCCAAAACCAAACCAATTCTGCTTGGTGTATACGTCAAAATTACTAGTACACTTGAGCAAAGTCATTCTTTCCCCTTACCGGTGCTCATTAAAACGAAAGAAGCAACCCTTTACTTTAATATTAGTAGCATATGGGTCAATCGTGCTTGGTTTGACAAGTGTCATCAGAAATAGCAGCAGTTGATATCACACAACACAATGCATGCTATAACTGACGAAAGATTTCGTTCGTTTTTTGACGAGATGTATTCGGGTGAAAACGCATCCAACGAATGGCTATTGTCAGTAGTACGTTTGAAAAGAGATTGTTTTAATGACAATAGGGATTCTCAACAAGTTGATTCCAACAAAGATTGACACTGTTAGTTGTAGAAGACTATATATGAGAGTAGCATTGTCAATTTTACGTCCAAATATAAATAAAATTATCAAAAAACATTAAGCTCAAAATTCTCATTAAAAATATAATGCCTTAAATGTATTGTTGTTTGTGTAGAACAGATTATTTTATTTTACATTAAAAATTATTATTATAAACTATTTTGCATAGTGTATTATAGGTAAGTAAACTACTTTTAAACTTATCTTTTTCTTTGTGTGCTGCCAAAATTTTAAATCGTAAAGTGTGCCGCGAAAAAAAAAAATGGAGAATCACTGGCCTATAAGATTGACATCTAGTGTCACACATACATACGCTCACACATAATACTATAAAAACATAAACATTTTAAAAACGATGGTTTAATCGACTCTAGTAAATGGCATTAAGTATTAACCCCCTAAACCTCTTAAATATTTATCAATTACAAATGTATGTGTTGCCGTCCTTTAACTATAAGTGGTCCTCGAAACAGCGTTTAGTGTCTTTCGATGGGACCCTTTTTGAAGGCTCTATCGCTCCCCTCATCTCTCTATCTGCTCATCGGCAGCTGTGACACACAGGAAATTTACTTTTTATGCGGAGCAAAAACGAAAAAATGACACTTGTGAGCTGGTCTGTCTGCTAGCTTTTTTTTATGAGAACGAACCTCTTAATCTATATATTATGCAAAGAAGAGTGTTCGTTTGTGTGTATTTCATACAAATCTACAGTTTTATCGCGTCCGTGATGAAAGTTTGTACTCTCGATCTTCTAATCAGGAAGTAGGTTATTAACTACCTATAATATTTAAAAACCATTTTACGGGCTCCCCACTTTGGGTGTTTATACGTATATCGACGTTAAGATTATGTCATCCATATTGCATACACGCAGTGTATCAGTTGATAAGTTATCGTGGTTTCATTTCTGCTCTCTGTGAAAGTGAAAGTCTCTCTCTGTCTGTCTGTCTGTCCAGTTAGCTGTATATATATATATATATATATATATATATATATATATATATATATATATATATATATATATATATATATATATATATATATATATATATATATATATATATATATATATATATATAGATATATATATATATATATATATATATATATATATATATATATATATATATATATATATATATATATATGTATATGTGTGTGTGTGTGTGTGTGTAATGAGACTGACTTCTCGATGGGCGGTTGCAGTCATGGTTATAAAAATGATACCGTTTCAGCTATAGACCTTTATTAAGATAACTTTGAAGGACGGGTTCCCACTTCATCATAGGGACAAACTGAAGGGTCAACTCTGTGGGCGTAACATGTAGCCCCAGTGGTCAATTTAGGTTAGGGCTTAGGGGTTAAAAACCATTCCCCTTTTTAACCCCTATTTATATATATATATATATATATATATATATATATATGTATCTGTAGCTAGATAGCTGTATATATATATATATATATATATATATATATATATATATATATATCGATATACCCATATATATATATATATATCGATATACCTATATATATACCTATATCGATATACCTATATATATATATATATCGATATACCATATATATATCGATATATATATCGATATACCTATATATATATCGATATACCTATATATATATATATATCGATATATCTAGCTATATATATATCGATATATCTAGCTATATATATATCGATATATCTAGCTATATATATATATCGATATATCTAGCTATATATATATATATCGAGCTATCTAGCTATATATATATCTATCTAGCTATATATGTATATCTATCTAGCTATCTATCTATCTATCTATCTATATATATATATATATATATATATATATATATATATACTATATATATATATATATTATGTAAGGAAAAGTAAACTAGATCGGGAAACTAATGTAGGCATTTGATATAAAACCCCTAAGACATCCCGAGAAAATTCTCAGGGTTTTTCAAATCTTAAGTCAAGGGCACAAATTCCCGCGTCCATTTGCTTTCCCCTTTTTACCCCTAACCTAAATTGACCACTGGGGCTACAGTTTACACTCTCAGAGGTGGGGATCTAACCAATTATAAAATCTATATAGCCCTAGCGGCCGATTTAGGAAATCCCCCCCCCAAAAAAAAGGAGATACACGCTGTCGGAGGATAAACCCCATGAGGGTAAAAAATAATTTAGGCAAGTAAGTATTTGCACTAGAAAACAGGGCGATATACTCACTTTTAAGTGAACATTAATTTCGTAGGTGGTTAGTACATGCACAAAAAAGGAACTGTATTTTAAGCGGAAAATAATTTGGTGTAGTATCTTAAATTTAGTTATATTTTTCAGTTAAGCGTATGAAATTTAAAGCTTCATATGTAATGTACGAATAGAGCTTTACCTCTCTTTAATATTATTTCTTTTTAATTTAATTTTTCTTTTTAATATTTCTCGAAGAAGTTAACATCAAAACAGAAGAATCTTTTATACCCAACTGAATTATCACATTTCTTAATATATTTATTATTTTTCTTTCTTTATCATACAATAAGAGAGGGTTAAAAAATAATTTAGGCAAGTAAGTATTTGCACTAGAAAACAGGCCGATGTACTCACTTTTAAGTGAGCATTTAATCTCGTAGGTGGTTAGTACGTACATATAAAAGGAACTGCTATTTTAAGAGGAAAATAATTTGGTGTAGTGTATTAAATTTAGTTATATTTTTCAGTTAAACGTATGAAATTTAAAGCTTCATATGTAATATACGTATAAAGCTTTACCTCCCTTTAATATTATTCCTTTATTATTCATTTCTTTTAATATTTCTAAGAAGTTAACATGAAAACAGTAGAAGCTTTTATGGTTGGAACCCAACTGAATTATCACATTTCACAATAGATTTATTATTTTTCTTTGCTTATCATAAAATAAATGAGGTTTAAAAATAATTTAGGCAAGTAAATATTTGCACTAGAAAAAAGGCCTATGTACTTACTTTTAAGTGAGCATTTAATTTCGTAGGTGGTTAGCACATACATACAAAAGAAACTGTATTTTAAGAGGAAAATAATTTTGTGTAGTGTCTTAAATTTAGTTATATTTTTCAGCTAAACGTATGAAATATAAAGCTTCATATGTAATGTACGAATAAAGCTTTACCTCCCTTTAATATTATTCCCTTATAATTTAATTTTTCCCTTTAATATTTCTCCACGAAGTTAACATCAAAACAGAAGAATCTTTTATACCCAACTGAATTATCACATTTCACAATATATTTATTATTTTTCTTTGTTTTCTATACAATAAGAGAGGTTTAAAAAATAATTTAGACAAGTAAGTATTTACACTAGAAAACAGGCCGATGTACTTACTCACTTTTAAGTGAGCATTAATTTCGTATGGGGTTAGTACATGAATAAAAAAAAGAAACTGTATTTTAAGCGGAAAATAATTTTGTGTAGTGTCTTAAATTTAATTATATTTTTCAGTTAAACGTATGAAATTTAAAGCTTTATATGCAATCTACGAATAAAGTTTTACCTCCTTTTAATATTATTCCTTTATTATTTATTTCTTTTAAAATTTCTCCAAGAAGTTAACATCAAAACAGAAGAATCTTTTATTACCGGTACCCATCTGAATTATCACAATTCACAATATATTTATTATATTTCTTTGTTTATCACACAATAAGAGACGGTTAAAAATAATTTAGGCAAGTAAGTATTTGAACTAGAAAACAGGCTGATGTACTCACTTTTAAGTGAGCATTAAATTCGTAAATGGTTAGTACATACATAAAAAATGGAACTGTATTTTAAGAGAAAAATAATTTGGTGTAGTGTCTTAAATTTAGTTATATTTTTCAGTTAAACGTATGAAATTTAAATCTTCATATGTAATGTACGAATAAAGCTTTACCTCCCTTTAATATTATTCCTTTATAATTTAATTTTTCCCTTTAATATTTCTCCAAGAAGTTAACATCAAAACAGAAGAATCTTTTATTACCGGTAAGCATCTGAATTATTACATTTCACAATATATTTATTATTCTTCTTTGTTTATCATACAATAAGAGAGGGTTAAAAATAATTTAGGCAAGTAAGTATTTGCACTAGAAAACAGGCCAATGTTCTCACTTTTAAATGAGCATTTAATTTCGTTAGTACATGCATAAAAAAAGGAAAAAAATCCCATTTTTAAGTTGATATTTCCCCAATGTTTGACTGTCTGGTCTTGAAATTCTATATCAAACATCGTGACATTTTTTTTCTTCTTTTTTGGGAATCAGAATGGAGGCAAAAGATGAAAGGAGAGCCGCCTTGTCATTTCGAACAATAAGTCCTCTTACAACACTTGGCGGAAATGAAGAACGAGTAATAAAAACCCACTGAATCAGAGATTAAAAAGAAGTAATAATAAAAGAAAGCAATATACAGCATATGTATGACTGCTAAAAAAAAATTTTTTTTTTTGAACTTGCAAGAGAACAATGGCCATTCACGAGCTCTCCGTTACTGCAGAAAGTAAAAAAAAAACCATTTACGGAAATTTACGGAGAATGAAATTGACCTTTGTGTAAATACTGAGATTCTAAACACGCCCGGCAATTATGAAACTTTGTAACTTCGAGTGGCCGGTTAAGGCAAATGATTTTTCGCACAAAATAATTGACTGGTTTTTAAATAAATATTTGTCTTCAAACAATTGTGTTTCGAAACAAAATGGCGGAGTAGTAATTGAGGGTTTAGGTTTTTCATCCTTTCTTTCTTTCTCTTTTGCTTTTTATAAAGTATCGTACGTGGATATTTTTGCGTACATGTTTTTCACGGTTATGTAGATAGCCATATACTTTTTTTTCCTTAACGTGTATTATGCATCGATCTTTCTCTTTAAGCACTTAGCTATTCTGACGTATGCAAATCCACATTCGAAAGTGATTTTAAACCAAAGGAATAAATAAAGTTAAAACGACTGGGTTAGGAACAGAAGAGAATAAAGTAGCTTGAAATAAAATGGGGAAGGATAAAAATAAATCATCTGCCATTATTCGTATTCCAGAAGTTATAACTGTGTATGGAACGTTGTTTTCTATTTAGAATTTTTTCAATTATGACAAAATTGAAACGATGGTACCATACTGTAAAAAACAGTGTTACGTGGGCCTAGTGTTTGAGAACGAAGAGATTAAACTCATTAAAAAACAAATGAACAAATATGCCTTGATTAAATAATTTTATAAAATTAAATCCCTAAGGAATACAATTGGAATACAACTTATGGTACAACTTTGATATACCCCCCCCCAAAAAAAAAAAAAATTACGCGCCAAACCTGGCACTCCCTACGGACTTTTTAGGGTTGCTGTTTCTTATTTTGGTGTTGCCAATTTAGCTTTTTTTTCAGTTTTTAGGTTTTTGCTGTTGCCAAATTTAGTATTTTCTTGTATTTTGTACCATTTTTTGAGTTTTTTTTAAAGTTTTGTGGCAACAATGTTTGGATTTCATATATGTTTTACCGCCATTTCATTCATTCGCCATTTCTTTGTGAAGTGATCAAGCGGATTTCTGACTTGCTGTATTTTGCTGCAAATCTGGTTGTATTTTCCAATTATATTTTTTTTCTATTAATTATTTTTATTTTTTAGCTTTCAATATGTTTCGTAAATCATGTTTAGCGGCTAATGTTGATTGTTTCGATAAATTTATTGAAATTGCTGCTGGGGTTAATTGGGAGGAATTGAAAATTTCTGTATAAATAATTCTTTTTATTAGATTGCCGACACGCATTTTCAATTGTATTTGTTAACATTTTTGTGTAAATTGCATATAATATGTTATTCAGTGTCATTTATTTGTATTTTTTATGTATTTATTGTATTTTTTAGGTATTCTTTTTTTTGTATTTAATGATTCCGTATTTTTTATGTATTAATTATTTGTATTTAGCGAGAATCCATCTTGGCGAGAAAAAAAGTCGCCAAATTTCCGATTTGGGAGGTATATCAAAGTAGTTCCCAACTTATCATTTGTAGATATCGAAGACTGCTCTCGAGTTGGCGTCGGCCCTAAAAAACAATATGGCGTTGATTTTCCTCTTTCTCGTGTCATTCCAAAAAATATGTATCCTGCAAGTAGCGGATACCAGCAGCGTTCACCCTCTTCTCTTCTCTGGTAACAACCTTGTCCTCTAAAAATATCAGACTGCCCCGCGGAGGAAAAACGGGCCCATTCCAAGAATGGAGGACCCAGAATCCTGAAAAACCAACAGGACTTTCTATTGGGTGGGAGAAGTCCGAATTTACTTCTAGTTCAAACCCGTCTTGTATGTCATTTTCGATGGCTCATAAGAAGGGGTAAAAAAAAAAGCTCAACCGAATGTAACTTATTGTTACACATACTAATAGACACTACAGGAATACATGAATCTAAACGGGGGATTCAGTACCAGTTCCACAGACTTGCGGGTGTGTAGGGGCTAGAAGATTATTAGGAATGCAGACCTGCCAACTGCTACGAAAAAAATGGCAGTTTCTAGAAATTTAGCAAGTAATTACGATCCTACGAAATTCGGTCAAAAAATTACGATTTTTCATCAAAAAATAATACAAGAATAAAAAATAACATCGCTTCCGGGAATTCAAAATGATTGAATATATTTTCTCAAGTGATACAAAGAAATCCGTAAAAAAAACTTTTCCGATCGATTTTAGTGTAACTACAGTGCGATACCATACTTTCTCGAAAGTAGAAATTTTCGAATTAAAAATTAGATTTTTTTTGTCTGATAATATTGATTATAATGTAATAGTATATTTCTTCGTTCTTCTCTCAGTATATTTCTGAGATTTTTTTAAACATTATTATTTCTTACTATAAAAATGCTAAGGTGTGAAATAACATTTAAATACAACTAAAATAAATCTAAATAAAATACTTCATCTAACATTTTATGGTGGGTTTTCAGTTCAGAAATGTATATAAATGTGACATTTTGAAAATAAAATATTACCTATATGTAATTGTATATGAAATTTTAGATATTTTACTGGAATTGATTGTTTTGTTTGAGCAGTAAACATACACACATTCATATAGTATGTGCATTGTGTTATGGTACGCGCCCCATGATTTATGGTGTAAAACTCGCCATCCAACCTACCTCGCAAATTAGTGCGCTACTATTTTTTGATTTAAAAAATTGTCAAGTGCTACTATTTTCAATATCGGAGTTCGGCAGGTCTGGGAATGACATAGCAGTAGAGGGTTGGAATGCTTTCGTCAGGCGGTTGAGGGCGTTGAACGAAAGGTCTCGTAATAATGGAAAACAGAACTGGGGTAGCGGTTTATTATAGTGTAGAATGAAAAGTAAACTGATATTTCTACAAAACCTATACTAAGGGATATGGACAGTCACGCTTTGACCCTGGCGATAAAATCCGTGATCACACTATTAAACGTAATTTGCACCGTCTTTTGCGCTTACTACTGTATCATTCTGATCACTCCTTTTCCTGTTGGTGGTGAAGGGTTCATAAAACTAATGACTTTTTAATTCCTGAAGGGTCGTCTTCATGCGCTATTCTGTTTGGAGTAAAATTCTTTTCGATCTAGACATGCAATAGAACTTTCTGTAGCCTTCCAGAGTACATTACTTACAAATTTAAAAAGGAGGTATTATTATATCTCATATTATATATATATGTAAGGAACATTAAACTAGATCGGGAAACTAATGTAGGTATTTTGTACAAAACCCCAAAGAGGGCCCTAGAAAATTCTCAGATCTTAAGACAAGGGCAAAAACCCTGCGTCCCTTTGCTTTTCCCGTTTTAATCCCTAACCTAAATTGACCACAGGGGATACAGTTCACGCCCTCAGGGAAAGGGTCTAACCAATTATAACTCGATAATGCCTTAGCGGCTAGTTTAGGAAATTTCCAAACAAAAAGGAGATGCACGCTTTCGGAGGCAGATTTTCCCTAAAATTTTGACTGAAATGTTGACTCAGGTACTTACTCACCCCTTTTACTTAGAACTTCATATTAGCTAACCCCTCAGTTTGTCCTATCCCTATAATGAAGTGGGAACCCGTCCACCAATTTTCTGATAATAAAGGTCTTGACTGAAACGGTGTCCTGTTTATGCCCATAACTGTAACCATCCATCGCGAAGTCAGTTTTACTATATATATATATATATATATATATATATATATATATATATATATATATATATATATATATATATTTTATTGCATAACTAAGCATACAACTGACGGGAGGTTGCATTCTTGGCCAGATGGTATGATAAAGCAGCAGGAGACGTTTTATTGACGAACATATGAGATGCGTTCTTCCTTTATGTAAAGGACTGGGTGAATTGCGAGATTGTCTAACACAAACAATCTAAAATTCAGGAAAATTGTAAAAACAAATCTGAGAAAAATCACTATCACGGGGGTTCACTATTGGATATAAGACAGTGTCTTGACAAACTTTTGCCGCTGTTTCATTCCTTTCTCATTAAAATGAAACTGTGACTCCTTCATAGCTCTCACACTACCAAAACATTACGAAAGCATTAATGAGCTAGCTTTCTGCAAGCATTCTTTAGATTTATGAGCACTCCTTGCGTATACATGGTCATTCTGGCGGCAACATTCTTCAACGTCAAAAAATATTTTTCTTCGGTAAATAGAATATGTCTGTGACAGAATTTGACCGTTATTAGCATGCTGCCGTAACAGTGCTTCTGCATTAAGGTCAGTCTGGTTCTTTAATTCAATTGTAAATTTGGTTCATATTGACCTTAATACTTAATCTTTCCTTCTGAATAAATAAACCCCTCATATTGTAGCTTTTTAATGCATCGTGCATTTTTAACCTTGATTTTTATTTCCTCTGCAACGTTTTCATTATTTTATTAAATCTTGATTTAATTCTGCATCTATATACACTTTGACACCCAAAATCAAGAAACCTAATAATTAGTCTTTCGTCTCTCACTCCAGCCATAGTCAATATCAAATCAATAGCTTGTTTGTATGAATTCCTAGATACATTTGAACTAGAGGACTTGAACCAGGGAGTTCAGACTCCTTAACTTTCTGTAGATGGACAGTTTTTCTCCCATACCCTCTAAGTGTAAGATCTCTGTTTACTATGCGACACATTGTACTATTTGACACGTTTATCTGTTGAGTAAGAAGAGTCGTTTTACAACGAACTGTTTCTCTGACTGCTTTGATGAGAGCTGGGATTTGCACCTAGTGCGGTGGACTGCTTCTAGAACGGTATGCAGTTCTGTTGGTCTCTAGAAATCTTTATATTTTCGGCAAATAAATAGCCTTTTTTTTCTTCCATAACCTCTAAGTGTAAGGTCTCTGTTTACTATGCAACGCATTATATTATTTCCCACATTTATCTGTTGAGCAAGAACAGTCGCTTTACAACGAATTGTTTCTCTGGCTGCTATAATGATAGTTTGTATTTTCACCTAGGACGATCGACCGCTTCAAGTACAATATGCAATGATGTTGGTTTCTGAAAATCTTTAAATATTTCAGCGAATAAATAGCCTTTTTTTCTTCCATAACCTCTAAGTGTAAGGTTCCTGTTTACTATGCGACGCATTGTTCTATTTGACACGTTTATCTGTTGAGCAAGAAGAGTCGTTTTACCACGAATTGTTTGTCTGACTGCTTTGATGAGAGCTGGTATTCTCACCTACGGCGGTCGATCGCTTCTAGTAAGGTATGTAATGCTGTTGGTCTCTGAAAATCTTTATATTTTCGGCAAATAGCCTTCTTTTTCTTTCATAACCTCTAAGTGTAAGGTTTCTGTTTACTATGTGACGCATTGTTCTATTTGACATGTTTATCTGTTGAGCAAGAAGAATCGTTTTACCACGAACTGTTTCTCTGACTGCTTTGATGAGAGCTGGTATCCTCACCTACGGAGGTTGATAACTTCTAGGAAGGTATATAATGCTGTTGGTCTCTGAAAATCTGTAAATATTTCGGCGAATAAATAGCCTTTTTTTCTTCCATAACCTCTAAGTGTAAAGTTTCTGTTTACTATGCGACGCATTGTTCTATTTGACACGTTTATTTGTTGAGCAAGATAAGTCGTTTTACCACGCACCGTTTCTCTTACTGCTTTGATGAGAGCTGGTACTCTCGCCTACGGCGGTTGATCGCTTCTAGTACGGTATATAATGCTGTTGGTCTCTGAAAATCTGTAAATATTTCGGCGAATAAATAGCCTTTTTTTCTTCCATAACCTCTAAGTGTAAGGTTCATGTTTACTATGCGACGCATTGTTCTATTTGACACGTTCATCTGTTGAACAAGAAGAGTCGTTTTACCACGAACTGTTTATATGACTGCTTTGATGAGAAGCTTTTATTCTCATCTACGGCGGTCGATCGCTTCTAGTACGGTATATAATGCTGTTTATCTCTGAAAATCTGTAAATATTTCGGCGAATAAATAACCTTTTTTTCTTCCATAACCTCTAAATGTAAGGTTCCTGTTTACTATGCGACTCATTGTTCTATTTGACGCGTTTATCTGTTGAACAAGAAGAGTCGTTTTACCACGAACTGTTTCTTTGACTGCTTTGATGAGAAGCTTTTATTCTCACCTATGGCGGTCGACCTCTTCTAGTACAGTATACAATGCAGTTAGTCTCTTTAAATTTTTCGGCAAATAAATAATCTTTTTCCAAATATTTAATAGCCTTAAAAATCTTCAACTGACTCTTCTTTTTTTAATGCAGAGAAATAACTGCTTCACGCTTCTGGTTCGTTTTCCTTTTTGAATTGATGTCTGTTAAATACTTTTGTTTGTATTTGAGGAAGAGTAAATCAAAATGACTCAAAAATAATTTTAAACTAAATATATTTTTCTTGATTGTTTTTTAATACAGAAAGATATATCATCAAGAATTTGTTGTTGTATCTCACAATAGAATTTATTTTTATTCAGAATTCTTAAATTCTAACCAGAGGGAATTTTATATTTTATATTATATTTTCTATATAATTTTTATATTATTTTTATTTATTTATTATGATTATATTTTATTTAATTTATTTTATATTTTATATTATATACGTAGGTTAACATTGAACGAGAGGAATCCAATATATCAAGTACATACTCAACTGAAAGCCGATTAACGATTGGTTATGAACATCCACTCCAGCAAAAAGATTTGAAACCCAGGAATCTGGGACCTAAAGGTAACTCTTTACCAGTCTTCCTTTGTACTTCTAGGTACACGATGGATCGTTTTAAGTAAGAAAGAAACGGCAATTTCTGAAATGACAAATAAATGGTATAAAAGCCATACTGCCAGTTTTAAACTTAGTAATATTCTGCGACTAACATATAGCCCGTCATATGACGGGATCAGTAAAATTTTTAATTTTCCAGAATTTTAAAGCACCCTATGAGGCAGGTAAAAAAATGGTTTGTTTTTTGGCTGAGAATTATCTTGCAACAAAAAAGTATCGATGATTAAATTATCACATATGTACCTAATCTATTGTTTAAGCCAAATATGAACGAAAATTATTTACGTAATATCTAAGTTTAGTGATAAAACGTATTTAAATCATTTAAAATAATGAATGATTAAATGAGATGGTTTAAAGAATGACGTCATAATGATAGAAAAAATGTTACTTTTACATATTTATTATGTGATAAACTAACAAATTTAATCGCTTGCTCTTAACCGGGGAAAATAGAGCTTGAAATAATGGCATTAAACGCTCGAAAAAGGAAGGGACGGATTTCGAACATTTTAAAGACGACAGTATTTTTCACTGTGGTATGAAACAAATTTATACCGGCCCTTAGGGCATCAATGCAAAAGTTAGTAAACAAGAATTTAATACACTCTGACCTCAGAAGAAGCAAAGAAGGTAAGTACGACCTCATAAAAAATTATGAGTAACCAACGCTTTGTATAATTAGACTGGAACCTTGACTATGACTTTATAAAATCGGTCTGTACTTTGTATCTGAAGTGGAATTTTTTAATGCGTTCTTTTTTATTCTGATAATTAATAACAAAACAATTCGATATATTTCTTGATTTTTCGAATCTTTAAAGTGTCTGCAATCCCCAATTGTTTTTATTCTTCCCAAACGAAAATGAAGGTTTGGGAAGAACAAAAGCAATTAAGAACAGACAATAAGTGAACAACTTCCATACATATTATTCGTTTTTATTATAAATAGAGATCAACACTGTGTATTAATTTTCCTTTGCACATACATATTTTCCACGCCTCCGCCCAGAGAAAAAAAATATTAAAAGATAGAAAAGAATAAAGAATAAGCCGCAATTATAATTCTAAGAATAGGAGGAGTATGGGGACTCTGTCACGTGACCCACGCACCCACTGGTCTATAATTGCGGTTAAAGAGTTCCGCGAATCACTGTCACGTTTTGTCTAGTTGTTTGTTAACTTCTTTTATTTCAATTTCATTTTTCTTCTCGTGCTTTATTTTTGTAGGAAAGTCGTAAAATATCACTAACGACCGATTTCGGGGTATGTGTATATTCTTGGAATATTTCTCCCATTGATAACGGGCATATTTTATTTATAATCCAGTTCTGATCTTTCGTTTTATTTATTTTTTTACCCGTTTTTTACCGGTAGGGGCGATAGTGGAAACAGTCATACGTTCTTATGAAAACGTGTGATACATGTTAATAATTTTGCTTCTATTTTTAAATGATCACGCGTTTACGTAAGTGTTAAGTTACTTGACACCAGGTAAAGCACCAGAATTTGAGCATTATATAAAGAGGAAAGATGTTTTAGGTTTGACTGGGATTACAGAAAACTCTGCTCAGCCAGTCGAATTCAAATTTACACAGGTGTTCATTTGTTGCATCGATAAAGCTATTATATAATATTATATAAAGCGATATACCACTTTGAAAATGTCAGATAAGGACAAAAATTTATTTTACGCCTATTTATAATTATTCCTTAGAATTTTTGTCCTTAGAATTTTTATTTGCAATTTCCTTTAACCTTTTAGTGGACAGTGGTTTTGCACGGAAACCTCCTGTTAAACATTTTTTTCTCTATTTTTTTTAATATGAATGGTTTTTTCGGTTTTTTATGTTTTTGACATTTAAAAATAACAATAAAGGATGGTACTACACTTAATTTGTTTATTTCTTTTGAAATATATGTATTTAAACTTGATGTACCTGGAAAGTTAGTAATTTGATTTTTTCACGTATGACCCCAAGCAAATATATCTATTCAAACAACACTTATAAATCGTTAAGCTATTTATTTATTACACTTTTTAAGAACACTTATTTATTGTTCTTCCAATATAGTTAAAATATTAAAGTATTATGTTCACGCTGTACAAGATTTGTCAGTTAACCCATATTGTACCGCTGTCCTATAAATAGGACAGCAAAATAAAATTCCATTTAATAATAAAGTTATAAATATTTTCTGAGTAGATTTTATTTAACATTTCAAAATAGACACATTTACATAAACGACAAAAAAACTGAGAAATCAAATTTTTTGTATTGTAAAATTTATTTTCAGCAACCTCTTAAAAATTGTCATTTTTTAATCTTTAATTTTATATTTATTATTATTGTTATTTAAACATTGTGGAGGTTACTTTAGTTTAAAAACAGAGCTAATAATGTAGCTGAAAGTTTTTTGCTGAAAATATATTTTCTGTGTATTTTGTAAGTATAAAAAATGTGCCTAAAATTGAAAACGGTCCAATTATTATTTGTCTATGAATTCGATATTGCATTGATAGCTCACATTCTTTTCTTATCTTTCAATGAAACCAGTTCAAACATGGACACAACAAGGGTAAATAGATGTCTATTCTATTAGAAAACTGAGATTGTTTTGCAAGATAAACTTACTCACTTACTGCCAGTTCAATACTGCAAGAGAAAACCTACAACAGTATGCTTAAAATGTAAGTTGGACTTTGTTTTGAATGCTTCAAATTTCATCTATGAATCAGCTTAATGCAATGTAAGTGATATTTGTTAAGTTTTAGTAGTGTACTGGACCGTTGTCCATTTAAAACAGCCAATTACATAAAAAATTAAAAATATTTTTTCAAAATTTTGGTTTTTATCCTTAGTTACACCATATCAATGATATGGATTAAAGTTTCAATAACTTACAGAAATATTTAGTTGGTGTGGTACAAATGGGTTAACCCCCGTCAATCCCTCCTATGGTATTCTCTAATGCAAACCTAAGGATTGTAAAGAAAAAGTTTAATACATTTTTCATTTATAAGGTTCCTAGGTAATATTTATGAACTAGTTTCATTAAATTCCAAAGAGTTTATATAGGTGACCTTTAAAGGGTTAAAGTTTTAATATTAATTCATTTTCTCAAGGTTACGGTATTATCGGAGCCGAGCTAACGTATTGCCATCTAGTGGCCTCAGGAAGAGTAATTATTGTCACGTGGATGCAAGTACTGGTTGCACACAACGAAGAGTTAAGAGATAACACCGTTTATTAAAAGCCAAGCTACCTAATTCGTACTCGAACAACACCTGCCGCTCGCACTTTCAACACAGGCTTTTATAATGTAACAGTACATTCTAGATTTATTTTAATGGTACTGAAAATTTGCATATTTTAGGAGTCTTCTTGACTACTTAACAAAGCGAACATAAAATTACGGAAATAAATTTGTCCTGACTCAGGATCGAACCGGAGACCTTTCGGTTCGTAGCCCACGACTTTAACCATTGTGCCATGGAGCTCGGCAGATTCTGTTTGAAATGTGGCTATATTTATTATATTGAGATCTTTTATTATGTAGATCAGGGGTGGCCAACCTGCGGCTGGCGAATCATATGTAGATCTCGATAAATGTACCCTAGTTCCCTTTTTATTTTTGCGTTATTATATTTTAAAAAATTATTACAACTGATGGAGCTCCGGCAATGAGTGGCCAACTTGCGGCTCTCGAGCCACATGCAGCTCTTTGAAGGATTATTTGTGGCTCTCGATAAATGTACCCGAGTTCCCTTTTTGCGTTATTATATTTTTAAAACTTATTACAACTGATTGAGCTCCGGCAATGGGTAGCCAACCTGCGGCTCTTGGAAGGATTATTTGTGGCTCTCGATAAATGTACCCGAGTTCCCTTTTTATTTTTGCGTTATTATATTTAAAAAAAATATTACAACTGATGGGGCTCTGGCAATGGGTGGCCAACCTGCCGCTCTTTGAAGGATTATTTGTGGCCCTCGATAAATGTATCCGATCTCCCTTTTTGCGTTATTATATTTTTAAAACTTATTACAACTGATTGAGCTCCGGCAATGGGTAGCCAACCTGCGGCTCTTGGAAGGATTATTTGTGGCTCTCGATAAATGTACCCGAGTTCCCTTTTTGTCTTTGCGCAATTTTTTAAAACTTACTACAACTGATGGGGCTCTGGCAATGGGTGGCCAACCTGCCGCTCTTTGAAGGATTATTTGTGGCTCTCGATAAATGTACCCGAGTTCCCTTTTTGTCTTTGCGCAATTTTTTAAAACTTACTACAACTGATGGGGCTCTGGCAATGGGTGGCCAACCTGCCGCTCTTTGAAGGATTATTTGTGGCCCTCGATAAATGTATCCGAGTTCCCTTTTTGCGTTATTATATTTTTAAAACTTATTACAACTGATTGAGCTCTGGCAATGGGTGGCCAACCTGCCGCTCTTTGAAGGATTATTTGTGGCTCTCGATAAATGTACCCGAGTTCCCTTTTTATTTTTGCGTTATTATATTTAAAAAAAATATTACAACTGATGGAGCTCCGGCAATGGGTGGCCAACCTGTGGCTCTTTGAAGGATTATTTGTGGCTCTCGATAAATGTACCCGAGTTCCCTTTCTATTTTTACGTTATTATATTAAAAAAAATATTACAGCTGATGGAGCTCCGGCAATGGTGGTAAAAAAATCGGTCTCTTTGGGCCTTTCAGAGATGATTCTCGAATTCTACAATTCATACCGATTTACTGTATAATTCAATGAGATCATCTCGTTAAAAATTATTTAAAATATCTTGATGTTATGAAAACATTTTACATTCTCTCCAATGCAAAAATCATCGACAATTCAAAAACTTCCTTGAAAAATTAAAGGACGAAGAACTTTTAAATTACATTCGATAAATACAATTTCTGTAAAAAAAAAATACATATTTTGCCTACTTTTTAAATGCGTATTTAATTGCGGCTCGCAAAAAATTTCATATTTTGATTTCAAATGGCTCGGAATATCAAGAAGTTTGGACATCCCCTAATATAGATCTGTGGTTCCGCATCGACTGATGTAAAAATTAGTTTTTGTCTAAATTTTTCCTTAATCTGTGTAGTAGACAATAACGGTTTCGTTTTCCTGTATATATAGTTATTTTTGTACACAAACAAACCTTGTTGTTACACTAACCCGTACAAGTGTACGTGACTCGAGCTCAAGTATCAATCGTCAGAAAACGTACTAGTACGTGAAACAATGTGTTAACACTCTACAAAAAGATTTAAGACTATTCATTTAGAAAATAGGACAATTATTTACTCCTCCACAAAGGGAAAATAAACAATGACCAGGGGATAGGGAGTACAGCTTCCTCTCTAGGTAGTATACATTTGTTAACAGTAAGGCAGTTGTGTATTCCATGGAGTACACTCAACTTTTATGGTCAGAACACTACAGTATTTGCAAAATCATAGAAATAATAAACAGAAAAAAAAGTAACGCGATAACAATATTAGCATTAAGTTAAACAGTATTAATTCAACATGCCATTAGGTTCTGTGGAAGCATGATCGAGGAAGGTGTGTGCCTTGAGTGACACTTTAGTGCAGGCTGGTTTAGATTTAGTTTGTTGATCAATAAAATTCACGAGGTATACGGAGTATTTACTTTAGTGCAGGCTTTAGATTTAAGTTTGTCTGATCAATATATTTTCACGATTGTACGGAGTATTTAAAGGTAATTTAGAGGTCAGGGAAGATATCAAAACATATAGTGATCTGCTTTACCTTGCAAACTACAGACACAGAGTAAATATTTTGATGTCAATTGAAATCTTGATAGTTTATCTATCATATATTGTTAATACATGTAACCGAAAAAATACTCTTCTCTAATCACACGGGATAGGGCCCATATTTTTTAGTTGCCAGAGTTGATTGGCAACATAAATTTATTGTAAATGTCGTGGAATGCAATTCACGGCAACACAAAGACCAGAATAAATGCTCAACAAATTCCTTTATTTTTTATGTCAAAGTCTGAGAATTGACCCATTGTTACCAAATACACGGATCCCATTCCTTGTAATTAAACTTTTAATCATAATTTAATCTTGGTTACTTGATCTCGTTTTATTTTTCATGTCTGAAGCCCATGTGAGAGCAGTTTAGTTAGTAATTTGGAAATCGTTTTTTGTATGCTCCGTGGTTTTTTTTTTCTTCAGCATGTGAATAATTGTAAAGTTTACGAAATCAAGGAGTATAAAAGGGGCACTTTACGTTCAGCTTTTGCCTGTTGTTGCCTGGTGATGCCTGTTGCTCGTAAGTGTTTTTGCTTCGTCGATATAGTTTTTTTCCATCGGTAAATTACATAAATTAGTCACTTGCCAGAATGTTTAATTTGCAACTTAGTTTTGTATTATCGGCCAACTGTTTTGGATGTTCTGTTTAACTGTTTTTTTATTTACGTTGTTTTGAGAAAGAAAAAAAATAAACTTTGATGTTTTTATATTTTTGTGTAACTTCTTTAAAGAAACTCAGTCTTCAGTTAGGCCATGCTACTGTGCTAAACTTCAGTGGAAACTTGCTGATCGTTACAGTCCAAACACGCACACGTCTTACACAGGCAAGAGATAAACATACTTCTGTTGATTTGAAAATGCCGTCCTGAGGAGTGGGATAGTTACGTCGATAATTTCACATGAGAGCAAGACTTATGTTAGTGGTTTTTCGTGGCTTATTAACACATTGTATAGGGTACATTTCGCAGCGGAATTGTACCGGGAGCAGGCGTTTTCAGCGTAAATTTAGTTATTTAGTTAAATCTCAATAGATAAAAAATTATTTAATTTTTTAACCAACTTTTCGTATGTTATATTGAAATATATAAACAAATATATAAATAGAAATATATAAATATGCATGACAACCATAAGATTTTTGTAAACAAAAAATATATTTTTAGTGGATAAATTTATAATAGCATTGTAAATATCAGAAATCAAATAGAAAAAGTAGTATATAGTTTTAATTGTTTCGAATTGTTATATAAAAACACTTTTACATTATAAAAAAATGAAAAGAGCAATCATAAAACTAATAATATATTACAGCGTGGCAACGTTCAAAGCATTTTCCTCTATGAAGAGGTACACGGCAAAACCCGTACTAGTACCTGAACCGCGCTCAAGTATGAACCGTCAGAAAACGAACTAGTACGTGTCCCGAATACAATGTGTTAAAACAATCATGGAGGCAAAACTATGTACAACGGCATACGGATTTCAAGGATTTGGGAATTTTCTTTGGAGAATTGACCGATTATGTAGTGAAAGGCAAAGTAAGGGCAATACATAGGAATTACTACATCCGTCTTTAGCTTTTAGAAATGCAGAAGCAATACAATTTCAATGAATCACGTCCTTGGTTTTATTTTAGTGGTTGTTTGGGTTGGTGTAGAGCACTCTGGTCTACTGTTATGTTACACTAGGGCTAATGAGAACGGGACATAATATTTAAATACAATTCCGAATGGCTACGAACATCCATTCCAGCAGAGAGATTCAAATTCATAAACTCAGGTAGTGAAAAGCAGCTCCTGACGCGAAAATCGCAAAAATAAAAAGACGAAGGCGTTTTAGAAAACTACAGGTGCAGGTGGGATAGACAAAATTCCTATATCCATAAAAGGATTAGTACTACTGTTTCTATAAAATATAATGTTTATTTACATACTATTTACTGTTACTAATATGATGGGTTTGAGTCCCACCAGACTCCAATTTTCGAAATGCTTGAAATAGGCTTGTTACATTCTCTGACATAAACAGGGAGGCGCGCCATCTATGGGGAAATATGAACTTTTGCCACAGCTCCTTAATAGTTCGGCCGCCGAACTATTGCCGATTGGTTAGGGTGCTAGCCTTCGGTACCGGAGTTCGTGGGTTCGAATCCCACTATGCCATGGATGTTCGTAGCTATTCGGAAGCTGCACTTTCGGAAACTGCATTAGTTGTACTTATTTGTCTAGATTGTCTACATTTTTTTTATGTTATTTTAAAATTTTATGGGCGGAATGCTGACTTAGCCCCTGCTTAACGGATTATTGCCGGACGGTCAGACCGAACCAGCGATTCAACCCCCTAAACCCGAATTCGGGTGGATGACTGGTTACAGGTAGTACAAGGCTTTAACCAGTACGTACCGGTCTCATTTGCCCTCGTGTTGCAAAAAGTAGACCGTAGCACTCCAAACCAAAACCAAAAACCGTTTGGTTATAGTTTGGCTTGGGTGGCTGGAAAAGTTACGATTACAGAAATAGAACTTGTATGAGATATTTTAAGAACTTTAGGGGAATAGTTAAATATGTATGGTAAGCAATATTATGGTTTTATTACATTCCGTAATATGTTAATTTTATTTTTTACATATGAAAACTTGTTTTTATTCAGCTGCCTAGTTTTCTTTTCATTTGTGAAAAAGCAATTGTATTTTAACATGTAAATGACGTCGTATTTGCATATTTAATTTTCGAAATTTATTCATCAAATCTGTATTTAAATGAACCATAAGCCGCCAGTGGTGTGAATGAAAGGCGAATCGGCAGGGATCTTCCTAATTTAACTTTTTAAAAAGAGAAGACTTTTATTCGAAAATGTCAAATGTGAATATTTTTTTCAGAAAAAGAAAAAAAAAATTTAACTACTTACGTCAGGAAACTTCTCAAATCATCCGTGAAGTTTCCTTGACGCAAAGCGACGTGTGATAAACATTAGCTCATCCTCGTGAAAAATACTGTATTTGTACCTCGGTATATTGTTAGACAGAGGAAATCCTAAATATAGGATAATTCAGCATATAATTTGATGAGGCATTGTTTTTACTATATATGTTTACAAATCAAGATTCCTTTATCGGAGAGAGATTGGTTCGTCATTCCTGTTAATAAAAAGGGAAAAGAAACTTAATTTTTTCCTGTACTTGCATTTAAGTCTGGACTATCGAGCACCTTCTCCTCTGGACTCACGAACAACTTCCGTCGGACCCGACTGGACTCCCGACTTTCGAACACCTTCTTTTGGGACCTCCGAACCTCTTCTCAGGGACCTCCGAACCTCCATCTCTTTACAAAGATGTGATGAGGTCAGATTTAGATCCCGAACATTTTACTTCTTGTATGAATGAATCAATTATATAACAGATCTAAATCGCCTCATCACACATGGCAAGCATTCTTATACCACTGTGATTAATGAAGTTAACACTGCATTTCGAAAGGTTACCGTATTTATGCGAATCCAATGCGCCATCGAATCTAATGCGCATACCCATTTTAAAACTTTAAATAATAAAAAAATTGTTTGTCGGCAAATGTAATGCGCATCAATGGTATGAGGAATTTATTGAATCTTATATTATACAACAATGGATTTGTGTATAAACTATCAATCAATGGTATGATAATTTTATTTAAATTTAGATACCATATTTTATACAACAAAGGATTAATACATAAAGTAGCGTCCAGACAAAGCATTGATGGTGGATTGGAGAGCCCACCGGAACGGTGTTCCCATACATTTCGGAGCCAGCAGTTTGTATCCTCTATGCAATAATGTGTCAACGATAAATGTAACGATAAATATAGTCGAGAAATACAGTAATCCATTGTCATGATTTAAATTTGGTTGACTTCATCGGCGAACTACTGACGCACTCGAATCTAATGCGCCATAGAATCTAATGCGCACCCCAATTTTGAATACTACATTTCGCCAAAAACGATGCGCATTAGATTCGCGTAAATACGGTATTCAGTTTTTCCATATAAAGCGTGTATTCTTGCTTTCCGCACATACTGAATATAATGTTATATAAAATGAACAAGCAACCAGCTTTGCTTCTCCTTTCTACTTAACTAGCATATAGCCCGTCACATGACGGGATCAGGAAATTTTTTAATTTTCCAGAATTGTAAAGTACTTTATGAGGCAGGTAAAAAAATGGTTTATTTTTAGCTGAGAATTATCTGGTACACCCTCAATAATTTGTTTATCGTCATACTCCTCTAAACTCTTCCGTCACTGTGAATGCAGTTTAGAATCACGTTGAATTCATTTAGAAATATTATTCAAAGTTTTCTTAGGTACATCGAAATTATCGTTAAGTTCTTCCCATTTTTTCCCACAGTAATTAATGGAAGTAAAGGAATGAAACTCTCATTTCTACTACATCCTGGAGGTAGATAGAATTTGTTGTTAATACCGGTAATAAAACTTTCATTGTAACAAAATGATGGATGATTAAATTTAAAATTATCACATATGTACCTAATCTATTGTTTAAGTCAAATATAAAAGAAAATAATTTACTTAATATCTTAGTTGAGAGATAAACCGTATGAAAATAATGCAGACGATATTTATTTTCATACTCCTCTAAAGTCTCCCGATACTGTGAATGTAGTTTAGAATTATATTGAATTCATTTTGTCAGACCATGTGGTTATGTAAAAAAAAAAACACACACAAACGAACAAACTTCTTAATTTTCAAATATATATAACTTAAAAGCTAGATATTTATTAGTTCTTGAAATAGACTCGTAGACTTTTATGAAAAAAATTTGTTGTTAATACCGGTGATAAAGTTTTCATTTCAACAAAAATAATCGATGATTCAATTTAAAATTATCACATATGTACCTAATCTATTATTTAAGACAAATATAAAAAAAAAATTATTTACGTAATATCTACGTTCTGTGATAAAAGGTATGAAAATAATGTAGACGATATTTAAATAATTTAAAATAAATAATTAAATGAGAGGGTTAAAGGAATAACGTTATAATGCTAGAAAGCAACGTTATTTTTACTCATTTATTATGTGATAAATTGATAAATTTAATCCCCTACTCTTAACCGGGTAAAATAGGGCTTGAAATAATGGCATTAAACGCTCAAAAAGGGGAGAAGGGGTGGATTTTGAACGTTTTAAAGACGACAGTATTTTTCGCTGTGATATGAGGCATAGTTATACGTATTTATTTTAGTCCGATCAATCGTTTAGGAGAAGGTTAACTTTACTTGCTTTGAATTTTGCTAACCGTAACTCCTGAAGAATCCAATATACACACTTCTATGCATTCCAGGTCCAGCTGCTTCATAAATTCGAGGACAGACGGACAGATAACTTAGGCTGTTATTATATAGCGGATCATTGCAAGAATATCATAAATCAAAAAATGATATTTTCGTTTTTTTTTCATATAATAAATGAGCAAGAGGGTTAAAAAGTTAGTTATCATGTCCTTAAAACTTCGATAATTATCTAACTTATACTTTCAAGGCTGTCACAGCGAGATCACCTTGATATAATAACTATTGTGTAATGAAATAATAGAATATCTATTACTTGATACATATCATGATAGAGGATAACCCATTATATCAAATATTACATAATTTGTAACATGATAATGGATAATCCATTCCAAATATCACAACTGTTATATCAGTTATAAAGATATATCGGATAATAATTATGATATTTAGTTGATGTAAGAAAAAATATATAATGTTTTTAAAGAGAAAAGAAATATACTGACAGAAATTTGTATTGTAAAAGTATTCGTTTTCATTTTAACACTAGATTTATGGACCGAGCCAATTTGACTCATTAAAATTTCGAACACTATCTATCTATCTATCTATCTATCTATCTATATGTATATATGTATATATATATATATATATATATATATATATATATATATATATATATATATATATATATATATATATATATATATATATATATATATATATATGCACATATATATATATATATATATATATATATGCACATATATATATATATATATATATACATATATATATATATACACACACACACACATATATATATATATATATATATATATATATATATACACACACACACACACATATATATATATATATATATATATATATACATATATATATATACACACACACATATATATATATATATACATATATATATATATATATATATATATATATATATATATACACACACATATATATATATATATATATATATATATATATATATATATATGTATATATATGTATATATATATATGTATATATATATGTATATATATATGTATATATATATGTATATATATATATGTATATATAAATGTATATATATATATATATATATATATATATATATATATATATAACTTTAATATCACTTTTTGAAAGCATACGTTGGTTTTTAGTTAAATAATAAAATATACGTAAACTTTTATTCCTCTTCCCCGCAGACCCCTTCATTTCGCATTATCAAATGTGGTCTACCTATTTTCACGGTTGTGAGTGAATTGACTCATAGAATGTATATGAAAATAAATAAATATAGTAATAAATATAGTATAAAATGAATATAAAGTATAGTATAAAGTCGACAACACTTCCATTCCAACGACAGAAATTCAAGCTACTGTTAAGACCCCTCCCCCCTTTGTCTAGAACTAACGACCGGAATCAGCTGATTCGAAGCCTCCTCAGAATTCAGCTAAAAAAAATTAGCTGTGACCTTAGCTGGAGTTCCCAGGTAACTGGAACCGTAACTGAGCCCTAGTTATAAAAATCCTAGAATTTTCCATCTCGGGGCTTTTCGACATTTTTCTTACGTAGGTGCTTTGACCTCGTGGATGCTTTCGCGTCTTTTGACCGGAGCCGGCTTTCTAGTGATTAATTTCGGGAGATTCGTAAAGTCCGCTCATATAGGGAGCGGAAGAGTCTCGGATACCGAACGGGGGATAAATTGGGTTTGCATTGCACCCTGGAAAAGCGTCTCCACTTGTGTGAGATTATTTAATCTGTTTTATTTTCAGCTTTGATCGTCGTGGTGATATTTTGCAGGCGGCAATACTTTGCATTTCGATTTCTTTTGGGAGATTAGAATCCCCTTGTATATAGCCGTATTTACTCAAGAAATAAAAGTGATATCCAATTTTATCGTGACTGTGATCCTTCTTCACGCTACCTCTTCATTGAAGTCGTTACACTACTGACGCATGGAAGAATTGTTAAGTTCAACAATCATGCAAAAGAAACAGATGTAGAAACCATTGTGCTAAATGTAATAGAAATGTTTGCGGAAAATGTGTTTCCAAAACAGATTTTATACGTAACAAATGTTTTCCGTGATTGTTTTGATAATAAACATTTCATTTAAATTAATTTGGGACTATTTTCTTTGAAAAGAACTTCAATTTTCTTTTATGAGTCAAATTGGCTCACTTCAGTAAAAATAGGTATATCATCAACCTCCGTAAATCTAGTGTTAACTAGTCGTTTATGCCTCATAAAACTATTATGCTTTGTTACATAAAAATTTCCCTTCCTTAACTAATTGGGATGTAAAATATCACAAGAGATATTTCAATGGGAAATTTTCTTGACTATCAATACACAATTAGCAGTATAATGAATATCAAATTCAGGATATCCAAACTGATATATGAAATATATATCGTAACTGAAATATATATTTATATAAATGGGATATCAATTGTGATATTACACTGAAAAGCCAAAACATTATGACCATCCCTACATTTTGGAATGAACTCGCCTGGATGACGTGGAAGGCACGTGATCAGGTGGAAGTGGTATTTAACTGCTGCTGGAGAGTCTGGAGAATCATTTTTTCACTTACTTCTCTGTGTGCTGGGAAATGCTGCGGATGTAAGCGATTTTGATAGAGGGCAGATTGTAATGGCTCGGAACAAGAATTTCCGAAACTGCACGACTCGTGGGTTGTTAGCGATCTACAGTTGTTAGTACTTATGCAAAGTGGATGAGTGACGGTGAAACCAGCAGTAGACGGATGAGTCACGGTTTGTCATTCATCACGTCGATGGCCGTGTCAGGATACGCCGTCTTCCAGGCGAAAAGTTGCTCCCTCAATGTACAGTAGGTAATACACAGTCCGGTGGTGGCGGTATTATGCTTTGGGGGACGTTCTCTTGGACATCTCTGGGACCCGTGGTTGTACTACAGGATATCTGAACATCACTGCGGAGCAGTTGCACCCTTACATGGCCTCTGTTTTTCCATCTGGAAATGGAATGTTCCAACAGGACAACGCCCCTTGTCACAAGACTAAAATTGTGTTGGAGTGGTTACAGGAACATGATACTGAATTCCAGTTAATGTCCTGGTCGCCTACCTCACCAGATCTCAATCCGATAGAACACATTTGGGATGTCATGGGACGGCAGCTCAGAGTTTAAAGACCACCGATTCGCAATATCTCGGATTTACGTAATCGTTGTTTAAAACCCTGGTACAATCTGTCTCTCGCCATCTACCAAGGACTTGTGGCATCCATGCTAAGGCGGATTTAAGCTGTGTTGAGTGCCAAAGGTGGGCCAACTTGTTATTGACAGGTGGTCATAATGTTTTGGCTCTTGAGTATATATTGATAATTGTGATATTATACAACAGTTATGATATTTGTCATGGATCATCCATTATGTAACAAATTATGTAATATTTTATATAAGGTGTTATCCGTTATCATAATACGTATCACGTAATAGATACTCTATTATTTCATTACACAACAGTTATTATATCATTGAGATGTCGCTGCCTTGGAAGTTAGATAATTATTGAAGTTTTAGAGCAATAATGACTAACTTTTTAACCCTCTTGCTCATTTGTTATATGATATTATACTGATATCATTATGAATATTCGATGTAAAATATCATTGTATTATCAAATACAAGTAATGGCATATGATTTGTCCCTTGAAAGCATACCTGATATCATATTTGATATATCGTGCAAAATATTATATTTAGTGCTTTGGGATTCGATAAATAATAGAAGGAAGAAAATAGGAATTTTCTTTGCATTATATATATCAAATACAATACCATTATTTTTCTTAGGAATATATTTTCAGTTGGTACATCATTTGTAATATATATTTCCGGTTGGTAATTTGAATGAGTATTTTGCATCAGATATTTATTATGATATTAATATATCACAATTAATATTCGAAATAAAATTCGGAAGATAAACTGATGCATTGTTGTTAAGTATGTTTACGAATTGATGTCACTTTATCGGACATCTATTAGATCTCCCTTCCTAGTAAATTACGGAATAATAAACCTTTTCCTATATTTCTATTATAAAAATATTTATTTGTGTTTATGTAGTAAAATTCGGAATGTGTTTATGTAATAAAATTTGGAAGATAAAATGTTTTGTAATTAAGTATGTTTACAAATTGATGTCACTTTATCGGACATCTATTAGCTTGCCCTTCCTAGTAAATTACGGAATAAAATCCTTTTCCTGTATTATAAAAATATTTATTTGTGTTTATATAGTAAAATTCGTAATGTGTTTATGCAGTAAAATTCGGTATGTGTTTTTGTAATGAAATTCGGAAGATAAACTGGTGCTTTGTATTTAAGTTTTTTTTACAAATTGAAGTCACTTTATCGGACATCTATTAGCTCTCCCATCCTAGTAAATTAAGAAATATAAAAAACCTTTTCCTGTATTTTTATTATAAAAATATTTATTCGTGTTTATGTACCAAAATTCGGTATGTGTTTATGTAATAAAATTGAAGATAAACTGATGCTTTGTAGTTAAGTATGTTTACAAATTGATGTCACTTTATCGGACATCTATTAGCTCACCCTTCCTAGTAAATAACTGAATAATGTCTTTTTCCTGTATTTTTATTATAAAAATATTTATTTGTGTTTTTACAGTAAAATTCGGAATGTGTTTATGTAATAAAATTCGGAAGATAAAGTGATGCTTTGTAGTTAAGCATGTTTACAAATTGATGTCACTTTATCGAAGATCTATTAGCTCGCCCTTCATAGTAAATTACGGAATAAAAAACCTTTTCCTGTATTCTAATTATAAAAATATTTGTGTTTATGTAGTAAAATTCGGTTTGTGTTTATGTAATTAAATTTTGAAGATACATTCATGCTTTGTGGTTAAGTATGTTTACAAATTGATGCCACTTTATCAGAGATCTATTAGCTGGCCCTTCCTAGTAAATTACTGGATAAAAAACATTTTCCTGTATTTCTATTATAAAAATATTTATTTGTGTTTATATAGGAAAATTCGAAATGTTTTAGTAATTAAATTAAGATAAAACTGATGCTTAGTAGTTTAAGTATGTTTAAAAATTGATGTCACTTTATTAGACATCTATTAGCTGCCCTTTCTAGTAAATTACTGGATAAAAAACATTTTCCTGTATTTCTATTATAAAAATATTTATTTGTGTTTATGCAGTAAAATTCGGAATGTGTTTATGTAATAAAATTCTGAAGATAAAGTGATGCTTTGTAGTTAAGCATGTTTACAAATTGATGTTACTTTATCGGACATCTATTAGTTTCCTTTCTAGTAAAAGGTATAATAAACATTTTTTTATTTTTTAGTATAAAATATTATTTGCATTTATGTAGTAAAATTTGGAATGATTTATGTAATAAAATTCGGTATAAACTGATGCTTGGTAGTTAATTTGTTACAAATGATGACACTTTATCGGAGATCTATTAGCTCTCTCAATAAATTACGGAATCAAAAAACTTATCCTGCATTTCTATTATAAAATATTTATTTGCGTTTATGTAATAAATTCGGAATGTGTTATGTATAAAATTAAGATAAATTGATGCTTTGTAGTTAAGTATGTTTCTAAAATGAGTCACTTTATCGGACATCAACTAACTCGTTTTCTATTAAATTAAGGAATAAAAAAACCTTTTTCTATATTTCTATAAAAATATTTTTGCATTTATGTAGTAAATTCAGAATGTGTTTATGTAATAAAAATCCGAAATGTGTTTTATGTAGTAAAATTCGGAATGTGTTTATGTAATAAAAATCGGAATAATTCACATTCGGCTGACATATTTCTTGGGCAGCTACTGATGTTTAAAAATTTATTTAAATATGTAACAAATTCATTGTTCTGCCAAAATTTACGCCAACCATACTAAAGACTAATACAGTCCAAACAATTCTAAAGTTTACGAAGGCCACAAAAATATAAAGAATTCAGTTTTTATAAATTATAGTCTTTTGTTCAAATAGTATAGTATAAGTATAAAGTATATAAATATATATTAAAGTAAAAAATAAGTATTGTAAGAACAAAATGACACAATTATTGTACTTTTATTCAATTTTATCGTTATCTTTTACAATGTTTTGATGATCGATATTGGATTTTCTTATCTTCAAATTAGCTGTACAAGAAATGTGTCAGCCGACTGACGTTTAAAAATTTATTTAAGGATGTAAAAAATTCTTTGTTTTACCAAAATTTACGCCAAGCATATTAAAGACTAAAACAGGCCAAACAATAAAAGTATAAGTTTACGAGGGCCGCAAAAAAAAAAGAATTTAATTTTTATAAATTATAGTGCTTTGTTCGATTAGTAAAGTATATTAAAGTTAAGAATATTAAATTAAAGAAATAAGTATTGTAGGAACAAAATGACAGAATCATTATACTTTTATTCAATTTTATTGTTATGTTTTACATTGCTTTGATGATCGATATTAGATTTTCTTATCTTCAAATTAGCTGCACAAGAAATATGTTAGCCGACTGATGTTTAAAAATTTATTTAAAGATGTAACAAATTATTTGTTCTGCCAAAATTAACGCCAACCATCTTAAAGGCAAAAAATTTTAAAAATTCGGTTTTTATAAATTATAGTGTTTTGTTCGATTAGTATAGTATATTAAAGTAAAGGCTATTAAATTAAAAAATAAGTATTGCAAGAATAAAATGACACAATTATTATACTTTTATTTAATTTTTCGATTTTATGGTTATGTTTTACATTGTTTTGATGATCGATATTGGATTTTCTTATCATTATTAGCCGACTGATGTTTAAAAATTTATTTTAAGATGTAACAAATTCTTTGTTCTGCTAAAATTTACGCCAACCATATTAAAGGCAAAAAAAAAGTTTTTATAAATTATAGTGCTTTGTTTGATTAGTGTAATATATTAAAGAAAAGAATATTAAATTAAAAAAATAAGTATTGTAAGAACAAAGTGACACAATTATACTTTTATAGAATTTTATCGTTATGTTTTACATTGTTTTGATGATCGATATTAGATTTTCTTATCTTCAGATTAGCTGCACAAGAAATATGTTAGCCGACTGCTGTTTAAAAATTTATTTGAAGATGTAAAAAATTCTTTGTTCTGCCAAAATTTACGCCAAGTATATTAAAGAATAATACATACGGTTAGAATATAAGTGCTTCAATATTAAATAAATACGTAATAAAATAAAAATACATAATAAATAAAGATATAAGATGTGATATAATAAACAAATATATAGTAATGTTTCACTTTTAATATATGTTTTTTGTCTTTTGTGTGTTTAAAATTCCTTTTCGAAAAAAATAGTTATTTAAAGTCATTTTGTTGCATACTTTTATTTAAAATTTTATCATTATTTTTTACATTTTTAATGATTGATACTGAATTTTCTTAGCTTCACATTCGGCTGACATATTTCTTGGGCAGCTACTGATGTTTAAAAATTTATTTACAGATGTAACAAAGTCTTTATTCTGCCAAAATTTACGCCAACCATACTAAAGAATAAAAAATCGGTTAGAATTATAAGTGCTTTTGTTTGATTAAATAATACGTAATAAAAGTAAAAATACATTAAATTAAAAAAATAAGTATTGTTAGAACAAAATGACACAATTATACTTATATTCAATTTTATCGTTATGTTTTACATTGTTTTGTGTGTTTAAAATTTTCTTATCTTCATATTAGATGCACAAGAAATTTTGTTGCCGACTGAAAATTTTATCATTATTTTTATTTTTACATGATTGATACTGAATTCTTTGTTCATATTCGGCTGACAAAATTTACGCCAAGCATGTTTAAAAATTTATTTACAGATGTAACAAAGTCTTTATTCTGCCAAAATTTACGCCAACCATACTAAAGGCAAAAAAATCAGTTTTTATAAATTATAGTGTTTTGTTTGATTAGTATAATATATTAAAGTAAAGAATATTAAATTAAAAAAATAAGTATTGTTAGAACAAAATGACACAATTATACTTATATTCAATTTTATCGTTATGTTTTACATTGTTTTGATGATCGATATTAGATTTTCTTATCTTCATATTAGATGCACAAGAAATGTTAGCCGACTGAAAATTAAAAATTTATTTACAGATGCAAAAAATTCTTTGTTCTGCCAAAATTTACGCCAAGCATATTAAAGACTAATACAGGCCTAACAATTCTAAGTTTACGAGAACCACAAAAAATATAAAAAATTTAGTTTATATAAATTATAGCGTTTTGTTCGATTAGTAAACTATATTAAAGTTAAGAATATTAAATTAAAAAAATAAGTATTGTAACAACAAAATGACACAATTATTAAACATTTATTCAATTTTATCTTTATGTTTTACATTGTTTTCATAATCGATATTGGATTTTCTTATCTTCAAATTAGATGCACAAGAAATATGTCAGATGACTGATGCTTAAAAATTTATTTAAAGGTATAACAAATTCTTTGTTCTGCCAAAATTTACGCCAACCATATTAATGGCAAAAAAATAATAAATAAAAAATTCACTGTTTATAAATTATAGCGCTTTGTTCGATTAGTATATTATATTAAAGTAAAGGAAAATAAATTTAAAAAAAATAAGTATTGCAAGAACAAAATTACACAATAATTATACTTTTATTCAGTTTTATCTTTATGTTTTACATTGTTTTGATAATCGATATTAGATTTTCTTATCTTCAAATTAGCTGCAGAAGAATCATGTCAGCCGACTGATGTTTAAAAATGTATTTAAAGATTTAACAAATTCTTTGTTCTGCTAAAATTTACGCCAACCATATTAATGGCAAAAAAATAATAAATAAAAAATTCAGTTTTTATAAATTATAGTGTTTTGTTCGATTAGTATATTATATTAAAGTAAAGTATATTAAATTTAAAAAAAATACGTATTGCAAGAGCAAAATTACACAATAATTATACTTTTATTCAGTTTTATCGTTATGTTTTATATTGTCTTGATGATCGATATTAAATTTTCTTTCCTTCAAATTAGCTGCACAAGAAATGCTTCAGCCGACTGACGTTTAAAAATGTATTTAAAGATTTAACAAATTCTTTGTTCTGCCAAAATTTACGCCAACTATATTAAAGGCAAAAAAAAAATAAAAAATAAAAATAAATAAAAAATTCAGTTTTTATAAATTATAGTGTTTTGTTCGATTACTTTAGTATATTAAAGTAATGAATATGAAATTAACGAAATAAGTATTGTAAGAACAATTTGACACAATTATTATACTTTTATTCAATTTTATCGTTATAGTTTACGTTGTTTTGATGATCGATATTGAATTTTCTTACCTTTAAATTAGCTTCACAAGAAATATGTCAGCCAACTGATGTTTGAAAATGTATTTAAAGATTTAACAAATTCTTTGTTCCGCCAAAATTCACGCCAACTACATTAAAGACTAATACAGGTCAAACAATTTTGAGTTTATAAGGGCAATATATATATATATATATATATTTATATATATATATATATATATATATATATACATAAAATTCTTCAGTTTTTTTTAAATTGTAGTGTTGTGTTCGATTAATATAGTATATTAATGTAAAGAATATTAAATTAAAAAAATAAGTATTGTAAGAACAAAACGGCACAATTATTATACTTTATTCAATTTTACCGTTATGGTGTACATTTTTTAATCGATACTGGATTTTCTTATCTTCATATTAGCTGCACAAAGAATGTGTCAGCCGACTGATGTTTAAAAATATATCTAAAGATGCAAAGATTTTGTTCTGCCAAAATTTACGCCAAGTATATTAAAGACTAATAAAGACCAAAAATTCTAAGTTTAAGAGGGCCGCAAAAATATAAAAAATTAAAGTTTTTATAAATTATTGCGCTTTGTTCGATTAGTATATTATATTAAAGTATAGGATATTAAATTTAAACAAAAAAATATTGCAAGAACAAAATGACAAAATTTTTATACTTTTATTCCATTTTATCGTTATGTTTTACATTGTTTTGATAATAGATATTAGATTTTCTTATCTTCAAATTAGCTGTAGAAGAAACATGTCAGCCGACTGATGATTAAAAATTTATTTAAAGATGTGACAAATTCTTTGTTCTGCCAAAATTTACGCCAACCATATTAAAGGCAAAAAATATAAATAAATAAATAAATAAATAAATAATAAATAAAATATTCAGTTTTTATAAATTATAGTGTTTTGTTCGATTACTTTAGTATATTAAAGTAATGAATATTAAATTAACAAAATAAGTATTGTAAGAACAAGTTGACACAATTATTATACTTTTATTCAATTTTATCGATATAGTTTACGTTGTTTTGATGATCGATATTGAACTTTCTTATCTTCATATTAGCTGAAAAAAATGTCAGCAGACTGATGTTTAAAAATTTATTTAACCCTCTAAGCGGTTCGCACGTATAATTCTGCCAAACCGATGATGTCTTCAAAGCGGTTGTCACGTACAATTTTCGACCACCATAAACGTTCCGAAAATGAATGTATTGTACATTTCTGCCAGTGTTTTCCCCCATGGAGTTTTGAGGTAGGAGGGTCAGGTCGATTGTTGGGAACTGCATCCCTCTTTCACTGACATTTATTGAGGGATGCACTCGTACTCCCTAAGGCACATAGACGCTGATAGCTTTTCATGGCTTTGTAATTCTCTATTTCACAGTATTTCGTTTGCGGTAAGAGATGTATCTCTAATTGCACTACTTAAATAGCTTGGATGACTTTCGTAAAAAATATAAATCATCTTAAAGAATATTTTTATTTGTACTTTTAGAATCCATTATTTCTTATGGGAGGATCTTCGAAACTTGACGAGCTTTATGTGCATTAAAAATTAACAATCTATAACGTCTATATATATATATCTATTTATAACCGGAAGTAAAGGGGCAATAACGAGGGTGGGTTTCTGGTATTCTAATCTAGTCGACAAAGGGTGAAGTTAAAAATCATAGAACACTTTGGTCACTGACACAATAAAACTTAAGCGCATTTTTTGGAGACTTTTTTTCCTCAGTGTGTTCCACTCGGAGGGTTAAAGATGCAACAAAGTATTTGTTCTTCCAAAATTTACCGCAGCCATATTAAAGACTAATACAAGCCAAACAATTCTATGTTTACGAAAACCGCCAAAAATATAAAAAATTCAGCTTTTATAAATTATAGTGTTTTGTTCTACTGGTATAGTATTTAATTCATTTAGAGAGATAATTCAAAGTTTTCTTAGCTACATTGAAATTATCGTTAAATTCTTCCCAATTTTTTTCTACTGGTATAGTATATTATATATTATTATAAGTACCTTTTGTGGCTCGTAAAATAATAGTTTGTTTTTTGGCCGAGAATTATCTGGTACACGATTAATAATTTGTTTATTTTCAATCTCCTAAAAATCTCCCCATACTGTGAATGCAGTTTAGAATCACGTTGAATTCATTTAGAGAGATAATTCAAAGTTTTCTTAGCTACATTGAAATTATCGTTAAATTCTTCCCAATTTTTTTCCACAGTAATTAATGAAAGTAAAGGAATGAAACTATCACTTCTACTACACCCTGGAGGTAGATAGAATTTGTTGTTAATACCGGTGATAAAATTTTCATTGCAACCAAAAGTAATCGATGATTAAATTTAAAATTATCACGTATGTACCTAATCTAATATTTAAGCCAAATATAAAAGAAAATTATTTACGTAAGGAGACTACTGAAGAATTGGGTTCCCCTTGGCAAATTTGGCTAAAATATTGGCGATATTTACTAAAACAAAAAGGTAATCCCTCCAAACATTGTATTTCTTGCTTTTTCTGGCGACTTTAATTAATGCAAAGTGCGTCATCGTAATAGAATTATATACTCTTATTTAATTAAAGAAATAGACTTGAAAACCGGACATTTATATTTATGAGCAATCAATCCCTTAACAGTTTGCAAACGCAACAGCTCCAAATTAATTAAAAATCAGCCATAGTGAACCATTAATGGTTTGTTATATCTAAATTTTTTAAGCATTATGCACTTTTAATATATAAGAAAAGAGTGACACAAGAAGAGTTGGATGCAAGTAACATGTAAGTTATAATATAGATACAGATCGTTTGTACAGGGTGAGATCAGAAGAAAATGTTAGGCGACCATACTCAAACCATTAACTCCAAGTTGGCGGGGGAACCCAATTCTTCAGTCAACAATTACGTAATATCTAAATTTAGTGATAAAAGGTATGAAAATAATGCAGACGATATTTAAGCAATTTAAAATAAGAAATAATTACATGCGGTGGTTACACGAATAACGTCATAATGCTAGCAAAAAAATTGTTATTTTTACCTTATTATTATGGGATAAATTGATAAGTTTAATCGCCTGCTCTTAACCGGGAAAAATAGGGCTTGAAGGCGAGAACTGGCATTAAAGGCGAGAACAGGGGGTAAGAGGTGGATTTCGAACTTGCTAACCCTAACTCATGAAGAATCCAATATGGATGCTTCTATCCATTCCAGGTACAACCGCTTCATAAATTCAAGGACAGACGGACAGATAACTTAGGCTATTATTATATAGGGGATATATATATAAACCGGCTAAATTAATCCGACTTTTACATTTGATAAGATTAAGCCCTTATTATTTTAATTGCTCGGGCTTACTGGACAATGAGAAGCCTAAACAATTAGCCTACTGAGTAAGCAGTCGTGGGACCATGAAAAGAAAGGTCCAACGTGGTACCTTATTTAAGACCACTATAAATTATTTAGATCTCTTCATAAATTCAAGGATAGACGGACAGATAACTTAGGCTATTATTATATAGGGGATATATATGTAAACCGGCTAAATTAATCCGCTTTTTATATTTGATAAGATTAAGCCTCTATTATTTTAATTGCTCGGGCTTACTGGACAATGAGAAGCCTAAACAATTAGCCTACTGAGTAAGCAGTCGTGGGACCTTGAAAAGAAAGGTCCAACGTGGTACCTTATTTAAGACCACGATACCTTATTTAGACCTCTTCATAAATTCAAGGACAGACGGACAGATAACTTAGGCTATTATTATATAGGGGATATATATGTAAACCGGCTAAATTAATCCGCTTTTTATATTTGATAAAATTAAGCCTCTATTATTTTAATTGCTCGGGCTTACTGGACAATGAGAAGACTAAACAATTAGCCGACTGAGTAAGCAGTCGTGGGACCTTGAAAAGAAAGGTCCAACGTGGTACCTTATTTAAGACCACGATAAATTATTTAGACCTCTTCATAAATTCAAGGAAGACAAATTCTGTAGGCTATTATTATAATATAGGGATATAAATGTCACAATCCCCAGGAAATAAAATTTTAATCTTTTAAATTTTTTTACTTAATTGCAGGGGGCATTTGTTATTCATCGCAATTTCGAAGTCAAATTCTGTGATGATTACAAAGCTATATAAATTCACACACAAGGAAAAAAAAGAAAATAATGCCATTTGTTATTCCGTACGAGGAAGTTGAAAATCTTTCTGAATGAAACGAGTTTTAATTTCAAGATCTCATGACTATCTCACAGCTTAATGTGCATTATAACGCAACCACATTTTCATACCTTTTTTTTTCTCCTATTTAATTCGTTCCTCGACTGAGTAAAAAACAACAAGTCTTGTAGCAAACATCTGTTCAAAATTAACCTTAAGCCAAACACGCTTTAGTTATTCAGGATACAAGTTGTGTAGATAGTCGCTTACCGTATCGCGGAGATTAAAACCTCATTATAAATTCAAAATTCACGTCGTTAAAGTCTGTAAAGTTTATGTTAAATGCATTGAGAGTCGCATGCTGGGATTTTTCTTTCTTTCTTTCTGGGTGATTTATTATTATTTTATTTTTATATCGTAGGTATAATTTAAAGGTCACTAGTGTTGTTTATCTCCGAAAGAGATTCCCGAGCTTTGTTCAAGAACAGTAAAAAGACTCTATTATTATATAAAAGACTCGCATGACTACTGCATTTATATAAATTTGTATAAATTTTATCTTTTCTTTCTTGTTTATTCCCGCAAGAGATTTTAACTTTCCCAAACATTGTTCAAGAGTAGTAAAAAGACTATTATTATATAAAAGACTCACATGATTACTGCGTTTATATAAATTTGTACAAATTTTATCTTTTCTTTCTTGTTTATTCCCGCAAGAGATTTTAACTTTCCCAAACATTGTTCAAGAGCAGTAAAAAGACTATTATTATATAAAAGACTCACATGACTACTGCGTTTATATAAATTTGTACAAATTTTATCTTTTCTTTCTTGTTTATTCCCGCAAGAGATTTTAACTTTCCCAAACATTGTTCAAGAGCAGTAAAAAGACTCTATTATTATATAAAAGACTCACATGACTACTGCATTTATATAAATTTGTGGTAATTTTTTTTTATCTTTTCTTCTTGTTTATCCCCGCAAGAGATTTTAATTTTCCCGAGCACATAACTACTGCATTTATATAAATTTGTACAATTTTTTTTACCTTTTCTTTCTTCTTTATTCCAGCAAGAGATTTTAATTTTCCCAAACATTGTTCTAGAACAGTAAAAAGACACTATTATTATATAAAAGACTCACAAGACTACTGCATTTATATAAATTTTTACAATTTTTTTTATCTTTTCTTTCTTGTTTATTTCCGCAAGAGATTTTAATTTTCCCAAACACATTGTTCTAGAACAGTAAAAAGACTCTATTATTATATAAAAGACTCACATGACTACTGAATTTATATAAATTTGTACTATTTTTTCTTATCTTTTCTTTCTCGTTTGTCCCCGCAAAAGATTTTAATTTTCCCGAGCTTTGTTCTAGAACAGTAAAAAGACTATTATTACATAAATGACTCAAATGACTACTGCATTTATATGAATTTGTAATAATTTTTCTCGCCTTTTCTTCTTTATCACCGCAAGAGATTTTAATTTTGTGGAACTTTGTTATGGATCAGTAAAAATACTGTATTATTACATAAGACTCACATGACTACTGCATTTATATAAATTTGTAATATTTTTTCTTATCTTTTCTTTCTTGTTTGTCCCCGCAAGAGATTTTAATTTTCCCAAGCTTTGTTCTAGAACAGTCAAAATACTCCATTATATAAAAGACTCACATGAGTACTGCATTTATATAAATTTGCAATATTTTTTCTCATCTTTTCTTTCTTGTTTATTCCCGGAAGAGATTTTAATTTTCCCAAACTTTGTTCTAGAACAGTAAAAAGACTCTATTATTACATAAACGACTGACATGACTACTGCATTTATATAAATTTGTAATAATTTTTCTCGTCTTTTCTTATTTTTTATCTCCGCAAGAGATTTTAATTTTGCGGAGCTGTTCTGGATCTGTAAAAATACTCTTTTATTACATAAGACTCACACGACTACTGCATTTATATAAATTTGTAATATTTTTCTTATCTTTTTGTCTTGTTTATCCCCGCAAGAGATTTTATATTTTCCCGAGCTTTGTTCAAGAACAGTAAAAATACTCTATTATTATATAAAAGACTAACATGACTACTACATTTATTTAAATTTGTAGTATTTTTTGTCATCTTTTCTTCTTGTTTATCCCCGCAAGAGATTTTAATTTTCCCGAACTTTGTTCTAGAACAGTAAACATACTCTGTTATTATATAAAAGACTCACATTTGCATTTATATAAATTTATAATATTTTTTCTTATCTTGTTTATTTCCGCAAGAGATTTTAATTTTCTCGAGCTTTGTTCAAGAAGAGTAAAAAAACTCTATTATTATATAAAAGACTCACTACTGCATTTATATTAATTTGTAATATTTTTTCTCATCTTTTCTTCTTTATCTCCGCAAGAAATTTTAATTTTCCCGAGCTTTGTTCTACAACAGTAAAAATATTCTGTTATTATATAAAAGATTCACATGATTACTGCATTTATATTAATTTGTAATATTTTTCTCATCTTTTCTTCTTCTTTATCTTCGCAAGAGGTTTTAATTTTTCCGATCTTTGTTCTAGAACAGTCAAAATACTTCTTTTTTATGTAAAAGACTCATTACTGCATTTATATGAATTTGAAGTACTTTTTCTTATCCATAAACTTTAAAATTTCGAGAGCTTTTCTAGAACAGTATCAGATAACATATCACTTCTTTTTTATGAAGCAGACACACAGTACTATTGAATTTACATAAATTTGAGGTTATATAAACTGCATTTATGTAAATGTAATAAGTGGTTTAGACTTAAATTAACTGCAGAGGCTGATAGAATTTTTAATTCTTTTTTTTATACATTGATGTCCAAAATTATCTTTACATACTGAAATTCATGGTAATGAATCTCAGAAATAGTTGACTATAATTTTTTTGGAATTTTTCTAAAATAATACATAACTTTGACTTTTGAGTGCAAAGGAAAAAAAAACAGAGCACTGCATATGATATATGATTCTACTACTCATTACCATGTTTCTCTCCAATGTAAAAAAGCCCCTTGGCTCTACCGTCAGCGCGTTCAGCAGAAGAGTCTCCGAGTAAGCCTAAAACTTCCAAGAGTCAAATGAGAACCTCTCCTCCGCTACCAACATAAGACTCTTGGCCTCTCTCAGAAAGTAGTGTTGATGAACGTTTATTTCTCTGTAAAGTTTTGTTAATTAACCTTATTAATTAGCACTGACACCTTTAAGTAAATACGTATACTATTGTAATTTTTGTCTTAAATGTGTAAAGTATAAATACTGTTTACATTTTTAAAACATTCGTGTACCCGCATACACGAAAATTCGTAGGAGCAAATTCTACTTTGCGGTTTTTCAGCTTTCGCGAAAGGTTCTGGTCCTCATTAATCGCGAAAAAACGAGAGATCACTGCAAACCGGACTTCTTGCAAGCAGGTTATACAGAAATGAACGTGTAAGGTAAAACATGCAGGATATTAGATTGACAATTAGGAGGTTATAATTATTATAAATGAACTTATTTCCAAAAAGAGTTCTATTTCTTTTTATTAACATGAGCTAATTCAGTCACGAAAAAAGGTGTTTAAATTCATTATCTAATTTGAGATATTTGTGGATTTTTTTTAACATGTAATCTTTGAAACGTGTTTGAAGTAAAAACGTCACATACTTGCATCATACTGGATCAAAGTCTTTGAAGAGGTCGAGAAGGAAGCGTATCTCTGCCAAGAGAGTGTCGTCTCCTACTTGATATCGCGCGCTTCTGTTAATCAGTGTCAACGTGCGATAACGCCTCGCTTTTGTCGTTGCGCTTAAGCTAGACGGTTTTTCATCATGCAAAGTGAAAACACAAAGAACTTTGGACGTCCCAAGGCAAGGCGTTATCCAGCTTTTATCTGCCCTTCCCCTTTGTTGTTTATTTATGCGCTGATACGATAATTTTTTATAAAAGTCCTTCGTGTATTTTAAAAAAAATTAATTTGGCACATTTTAAACCAGATTTCAAAATTGAGATCTTTGAGCACATTTTAAGCTAGATTTCAAAATTGAAATGATAGAGGCACATTTTAAGCTAGATTTCAAAATTTAGATCTGAGAAGCACAATTTAAGCTAGATTTCAAAATTGAGATGATAGAGGCACATTTTAAGCTAGATTTCAAATTTGAGATCATAGAGGCACATTTTAAGCTTTATTTCAAAATTGAGATGATAGAGGCACATTTTAAGCTAGATTTCAAATTTGAGATCATAGAGGCACATTTTAATCTAGATTTCAAAATTGAAATGATAGAGGCACATTTTAAGCTAGATTTCAAAATTTAGATCTGAGAGGCACAATTTAAGCTAGATTTCAAAATTGAGATGATAGAGGCACATTTTAAGCTAGATTTCAAAATTGAGATCATAGAGGCACATTTTAAGCTAAATTTCAAAATTGAGATCATAGAGGCACATTTTAAGCTAGATTTCAAAATTGAGATCGTAGATAATTTATTTTGAAGCGCCTTCATCTATTTGCAAAAAACTTCCAAATTCTAGCTCAATGAAACATACTTAAATGTCATTAGCGAGGTTTTGAAACTTAGATCGTAGAGTTTATTATGAGAGAGGCTTAATGTAGGGTTTCTTAAGGTGTGGTCTGGGGAACCTTAGGGTACCGCAACAATGTTCCAGGGGTTCCGAGAGAAATTTTTAAGCAATATTGACTTTCTCAATGATTATATAGAGCAACACTTCCCTAATGCACAACTCGATAATTATTGGAAAAAATAATGGTTCAAAAATTCATTTGTCTTATAAACGAAGAACTGTATTTAAAGAAATCTTCTAAATGGATTTGAAAATATTTATTTGGCTCCTTAACTAGATTTAAAATTGAGATTGGGAAGAATTATTATGATAAAGATTTATGTATTGCAAAAAGCTTTTTAATAGTTTGTCTGAACTAAATATTACACGTTTAATGTCACTTGAAGTCGGGGAAGGGGAGAATTTTCAAATTTAGGGACAGAAATTTTATATATTGCGGAGTCGCTGTTACTTTAAAATTTTATTATTTTAATTCTTAATCATTTTTTAAAATTAATTTTAGACTAAAAGGTCATACTAGGTTTTTTTTCCCAAAATAAACGATTCAGAACAATTTCATTAAGGCATAGAAAATTTAGATAAAAAAGTATTTACAATATACATATGCACCCACAAAAAATGTCAATTGTCACTGCCTTTTAAAAATAGTAAAACAGAACTTACACAACTGCTTTAGCATTTTCGACAAAACTCTTTCAAAAAAAATTCTCTTTAAAAAAAATCTCAGCCTAAAAATTTCTCAGGAAAATTCTGCGCCTAAATTATACAGGATAATTCTTCTACTAAAAATCTCCATCGAAAATTCACCACTTAAATTCTACAGTATAATTCTTCTACTAAAATCTCCATCAAAATTTCGCCACCTAAAATTCTCTCGGGGAAAATTCACCACCTAAATTCTACAGGATAATTCTTCTACTAAAAATCTCCATCAAAAATTCGCCGCCTAAAAATCTCTCGTGAAAATTCACAGCCAAAATACTACAAGATAATTCTTCTTCTAAAATGTCCATCAAAAATTCGCCGCCTAAAAATCTCTCGGGAAAATTCAACACCTAAATTCTACAGGATAATTCTTCTACTAAAAATCTCCATCAAAAATTCGCCACCTAAAAATTTCTCGGGAAAATTCACCACCTAAATTCTACAGGATAATTCTTCTACTAAAATCTCCATCAAAATTTCGCCACCTAAAATTCTCTCGGGGAAAATTCACCACCTAAATTCTACAGGATAATTCTTCTACTAAAAATCTCCATCAAAAATTCGCCGCCTAAAAATCTCTCGGGAAAATTCACCACCTAAATTCTACAGGATAATTGTTCTACTAAAATCTCCATCAAAAATTCTCCACTTAAAAATCTCTCGGGAAAATTCAACACCTAAATTCTACAGGATAATTGTTCTACTAAAATCTCCATCAAAAATTCTCCACCTAAAAATATCTCAGGAAAATTCACCGCCTAAATTCTACAGGATAATTCTTCTAAAATCTCCATCAAAAATTCTCCATCTAAAAATCTCTCAGGAAAATTCACCGCCTAAATTCTACAGGATAATTCTTCTACTAAAATGTCCATCAAAAATTCGCCGCCTAAAAATCTCTCGTGAAAATTCACAGCCAAAATACTACAAGATAATTCTTCTTCTAAAATGTCCATCAAAAATTCGCCGCCTAAAAATCTCTCGGGAAAATTCAACACCTAAATTCTACAGGATAATTCTTCTACTAAAAATCTCCATCAAAAATTCGCCACCTAAAAATTTCTCGGGAAAATTCACCACCTAAATTCTACAGGATAATTCTTCTACTAAAATCTCCATCAAAATTTCGCCACCTAAAATTCTCTCGGGGAAAATTCACCACCTAAATTCTACAGGATAATTCTTCTACTAAAAATCTCCATCAAAAATTCTCCACTTAAAAATATCTCAGGAAAATTCACCGCCTAAATTCTACAGGATAATTCTTCTACTAAAATCTCCATCAAAAATTGTCCGCCTAAAAATCTCTCAGGAAAATTCACCGCCTAAATTCTACAGGATAATTCTTCTATTAAAATTTACATCAAAAATTCTCTGCCTAAAAATCTCTCGTGAAAATTCACAGCCAAAATACTACAAGATAATTCTATTAAAATCTCCATCAAAAATTCGCCGCCTAAAAATCTCTCGGGAAAATTCACCACCTAAATTCTACAGATAATTCTTTATAAAATCTCCATCAAAAATTCGCCACTAAAAATTTCTCGGGAAAATTAACACCTAAATTTACAGGATAATTCTTCAATAAAATCTCCATCAAAATTTCGCCACCTAAAATTCTCTCGGGAAAATTCACCACCTAAATTCTACAGGATAATTTTTCTACTAAAATCTCCATCAAAAATTCTCCACTTAAAAATATCTCAGGAAAATTCACCGCCTAAATTCTACAGGATAATTCTTCTAAAATCTCCATCAAAAATTCTCCATCTAAAAATCTCTCAGGAAAATTCACCGCCTAAATTCTACAGGATAATTCTTCTACTAAAATGCCCATCAAAAATTCTTCACCTAAAAATCTCTCAAGAAAATTCACCTCGTTTGAGCTTGTTTCTCTTATATATATATCCCTTTGCAAGACCCAAGAAGCGCTGTTGCCCTTCTTTTATTTTATGTCGATGTATCCTAAGCGGTGAGATAGCTATTCTTCTATTTTATATTCTAGACATATATGCTTCAGTAGTGCGCTATTATTATAGAAATGTGCCTATTGTGAAATGTATTATTTACGTAAAAAGAAGAGCTTTGTGATGTATTTGCGTTAGCAAATCTGAGCCCTCATGACTTTAACAGTCGATGGAGCACCATCAGTGGTCCTCAACACTCGAAATTCGCTGGGTTTTCTCGACGTAAAAACCGAACAGCTGGGACTCAAACGGTTAAATAAAACTACAGTGAAGAAAGTGAGACAAAGCTCAAAAGAAGGCTACAAAGAAGTCGGTCACTTGCATTCCATCGCGGGGTGTCGTCTTGATAATTTATATGTTTCTGTTTTATTCTTTTTCATCTTCCTGTACGTTTCTTAGTGGATAAAAAAGAACCCAACAGTTTCGGCGTCATAGGCCGTTAGCTGAGTGCTCCACCCTTCAGGCACTACCTGTTCATTCGCGTTTTCTGTTTCCCAATTTCGTACGCACACAATAGCGCGGGAAAGAGATATCGTTAAAGATTTCTCCTGACATCCTTTGGATCTTCACGCTGTGACGCCTTCAATATTCTCAGGTGAGAGGTAACGTGAAGAATGGATGACAGTCAAAGATAAAATTGGAAATTTACTTTTATTCTTGATTAACTACGGCTATTTACGAAAGAATGTTAATTCTCAAATCATGTAGAACTGCAAAGGAGGGTTGCCGGTAAAACTTCCTCACGACGTTCACAGTCGAAAGAAAAACAAGAGATTTAATAATCTCTTACAAGTGGGGAGGCTTTTCAGGGTGCAATCAAACCCAATTTATCCCCCGTTCGGTATCCGAGACTCTGCCGCTCCATATATAAGCGGACTTTACGAATCTCTCGAACTAGAAACCTGGCTCCGGTAACAAAACGCGAAAGCCTTCAGGAGGTCAACACACCTACATAAAAATGACGAAAAACCCTGAGTCGCGTAGGCTTTTTATACCTGGAGGGTCAGTTACGGTCCCGCCAACTGCATTTTTGGGTCAGTTAAGATCCCAGTTACTTGGGAACTCCAGCTAAAGTTAGTTTTATTTCTTAGCTGAATTCTCATTCGCTGGCTGTCCCTTTACGGAATTTCCGAGCATTCATTAACGAGATCCATCAGGGGCGTATTCGTCTATTCAGTCCGGTTGTCAAGATCCCAGACTTTGCGACGACACGCTATTGTCCTGGTAAACAGGTGTACTCCGGTCAACTGTTTTGGTGCGTGCTCGGACAAATGGGAGTCTTCACAACGCACTTATGGAGTGCAGGACCCCCACTGCTGAGGAAACATATTTGTCTGCCGTCAATATTTTTTAAGTAACATGAAATTTGGTTAACCCTTTGACAGTTTCATTTTTTTTCCAGAATTCAGTCAAAAAATGTCACATTTTTTTATTCATTTTACATTTTTAAGTAAAGATATGTTATTAAAATTAACATTTCTAATATTTTTAAGCATTTATTACAACTTTTTTCTTTCTATGAAAGCATCATAGAACTGAAGTTTACCTTTATAGTCTCATCGATATCCAAGTAAATTTTTGGAATTCTAGTAAAAGCAAATCTAGGAGGTGGATCCGAAGGATTATCACAATTAATTTAAAAAAAATTGTCTTGCTTGACTGATTCCATCTGTACTACTATCAGAGTCACTACTATCCAGGTCATCCAGTAAACTTTCGCTACTATCATTTACAGATAATTCAGTTTCTGATTCCGAGTCACAGTTCGAATCACAAGAAATTAGCTCCATACGCTCTGAATTATCCATTATTTAAAAGTAAAAAATATATTATTCAACTCTTACATCAATAAAATTATCAGGCGGTTAGTAAAATATAACCAGAAAGCTATACACTGAAAGATAACAATTCGTCTTCTGATACAAAACATGCGAAAAAACCCGCGCTTTTGAACCAATCAGAGTAGAAAATACAATAAACTGCAAACTATCATTTACTGGACATCTATATGAATTATTTGTTACTAAAATTGGAAAAAATACGGTCCAAACAGTGCTAGCGAAATAGAAATCAGATTCCCCGTACACTGTACGGGCATTCAGTAAAGGCCAGAAAGCTGTGCCCGTACGGCGTACGGGCAAAACAGGGAAGGGGTTAAAGACTCCACAACTGGTGAACAAAAGAAAGCAGAAATTGAAATATCTAGAAAAGCACATTTGGATTACTACCTAAAAAAAACCACCAATTATCAGGCCCTGATTCACAATCGCAAATTTCAACCTGGGTCTCCAGTTTCGATGTAATTACTGTGCATTATAATCAGAAAATTCGTAATTGAGAGCTAAACATGAGGCAAAGAGTACAACATTTGCAAATCTTGAAACAGGCAGTATTTACTACAATTATTTTTAACGCTACCAATACCTAACTGTAGAGAAGAAAGATTATTTAATCAAGTTTATCATTTGTTATTTTTAGCATTAGAACCTGATATAGCACAAAGATTAGATTTTAAGAAATTGCAGAAAGTAGTTTAAAATAAAAAAAAATGTTAAAATTTAAAATGATTTAGCTTTAAAATGGTATGATGATTAGCATATTATTTTCATACAATTTCCTTTTTCTTCGGGATATGGGGTTATTTCATCTAGTTAGAATTTCAAGGAACTATAGAGTTCCGAAACGCAGTTCCGCAGTCATATACACTCATGTCCATAAATTAAGGATAAAGAAGTTCAGGCAATGAAAGAGCAAAAGCAAAACAAATTTGACTTATTTGTAAAGTCTATTTATTAAACAAAAAGGTAAAGAGCAAAAAAGATGCTATATGTTTGACATAATTAATAAAAATTGCGATTTTTACTCCCTGGGGCAAATTTCAAAAAAGAACTTATTTACAGAAAACAGTATAACATGGTTAGTATGATGGTTAATACGGAGTATGTCTCCCGGACGATGCAATACAAGCGTTACAACGCCTACGCATGCTGAGTATCAGATTATCAATCTGATCTTGGGGAAAATTACACCACTCATCAAGCAATGCCCTCCGAAGTTCCGATAGACAGTTGGGAGGGGGTTGACGGGCTGCAATTCTTCGGCCAAGCATGTCCCACACATGCTCTATTGGATTCAAGTCCGGTGAGTATGCTGGCCAATCCATACGGGTGATATCCTCCGATTGAAGGCATTCGTCTACAATGTTTGCACGGTGAGGTCGGGCGTTGTCATCCATATACAGAAATTCAGGACCCATGGCGCCCCGAAACAAACGTACATGTTGTTCCAGAATGACATCCCGATAGATGTGGCCTGTCATCGTTACACTCTGAACATGCAGGTCAGTTCTGGAACCAAGAATAATTCCTCCCCAAACGAGCCATCCTGCACCACCGTAACGGTGTCGTTCAATGGTGTTCTCTTGGTGGTAACGGGTACCTGGCGCTCTCCATATGAAAGTCCGGCGAGAATCAGAATGTAAACTGAACCTGGACTCGTCGGAAAACATCACACAAGACCACTGTTGCGGTGTCCACAATGCATGCTCTCTAGCCCAGCATAATCGCAGGCGACAGTGAGTTGCGGTAAGGGGAACACATCTGACAGGCCTACGAGCATATAGACCAATGTTCCCTAAGCGTCTGTACACGGTCTGCCTTGAAACTGTCGTACCGGTAGCTGAAGAGAGCTGACGAGACAGGTCTGATGCTGTGCTCCGTCTGTTTCTTTTGGCAGTAACTGCCAAATACCGGTCATCATTCGGCGTAGTAACTCGGGGCGACCTGTGCTGTAACATCTACTCACATTACCATCATGTTTGATCGTTGCCAAAGCCTGGAGATGACACTCTGGGCGATTCCAAGTTCCTCGGATACTTCCAGCTGGGTACGTCCACATTCCAGTCGTCCGATAATTCTACCACGTAAAAAATCATCCAAATGCTTCCTTTGTGCCATAACTATGCGGTTATTGCACTGAAATGCTTTTAAAGCGCTTGTGAACAATTTTACTTCTTTGCTACCATTCCTTATATACCCCTTTCATAGACTCTCTTCATTGTGACGTACTATCCTTGCCATCTGGTGGTTTCCTGCAATTTGCATATTGCATTCTTCTTCAAGATGTGTGTGATAATTCTACAGGTGAAATTTTTATTTTAGAGCTCAATTTCTGTGTGATTCTGAATTATCCTTAATTTATGGACATGAGTGTATTTGACTGTTTTCCAACGATAAAACCTTTCTCTCAGACTTAAACTGACAAATAGAAAATAAGCAACGTTAGGATGTCACCCAACATCTTCACTCTCTGATTCTATGGACCAATACTGTCCTAATGAAAATTTAATTGGAAAATAAAAAAAAACAATCATGGATCAAAATTTCACTTGTTATAAATGACAAACTTTCTTGCCTTTTCTTAGAAAGGATATGAAATATTTTTAATATTTCTAATAACTAACCATAGAGGAGAAAGATTGTTTAATTAAATTTATCACTTGGTATTTTTTAACATTAGAACCTGATATAGCACAAAGATTATATTTTAAGAACTTACAGAAGATATTTTAAAATCGAGAAAAATATGTTAAAAATTGAAATGATTTAGCTTTAAAATGGTATGATGATCAGCATATTATTTTCATACAATTTCCTTTTTCTTCGGGAATTGGGGTTTTTTCATCATGTTAGAGTTTCTCAAAGTGTGTTTCATGGAACACTAGGGTTCCGCAACGATTCTCCCTGCGACTTCTAAAAATTTTTAAGCACCTTCGAAATTTTAAAGAAAATTTTTAAAATTTTTTCCTTAATTTTCCGCAGCGACAAATTTGATTGTTTTCGAAAAATATTTTTCTCGGAAATTCAAATTAAAAGTAGAAAATAAGTAACATTAGGATGTTACCCAACATCTTCACTCTCTCAGTGATTCTATGAACTAATATTCTGCCTTATTGGAAATTTAACTCGAATATATATATGTATATATATATATATATATATATAATATATATATATATATATATATATATAATATATATAGTATTTTATATATGTCGTATGTATATAATATGTATGTATATATATGTATATGTATATGTAAAATGTATATTTTGTATAAAATGTTGTATAGTATATGTATGTATGTATATTTTAATTATGTATATGTATATGTATGTATGTATATGTATATGTATGTATAATATGTATATATATTATGTAATGTATGTAATATTATGTATTATATATATATATGTGTATGTATGTTATATATATGTTATTATGTATATATAAATATTAAATATATGTATGTATGTATTTTATGATGTATGTATATATATGTATTTATATATATATGTATGTATGTAAAAATATGTATGTTAATATAATATATGTATGTATATATATATATGTATAATAAATATGTATATATGTATGTATATATATATTATATATGTAAAAATATTTATATATATATATATATGTATATATATATATGTAAATATATATGTATATATATAATATATATATATATTATATATATATGTATATATAAATGTATATATATGTGTATATATGTGTATATATATATGTATATATATATGTAAATATATATATATATATATATGTATATATATATGTATATATGTAAATATATGTATATATGTATATATATATGTATATGATATATGTATATATATGTAATATGTATATATATATATATATATGTATAAATATGTATATGTATATATGTATAATATATATATGTTATATGTATATATGTTAATATATATATGTATATGTATCTATGTATATATATATATATGTAAAATATATGTAATATATATATATATATAAATGTATATGTATATATGTATATATAATGTATATGTAATATATTTATATATAAAATAATATGTATATATGTTATATATTATATATATATGTATATATATAATATATATGTATATAAATGTATATATATATTATAATATGTGTATATATATATATATAGTATATATATGTATATATAAATGTATATATATGTATATATATATATATTATATATATATATATATATGTATATATATATATATGTATATATATATATATATATATCTATATGTATATGTATATATATATATGTATATATATATATTATGTAAATATATATATAATATTAATATATATATATATATATGTATATGTATAAATATAAATATATATGTATAAATGTATATATATATATATGTATATATATATGTATATATATATGTATAAAGTATAATATATATATATATATAATATAAAAATAGTATATATATATGTATATATATATGTATATGTATAAAAAAATGTATATATATATATATGTATATATATATATAATGTTTATAAAATATGTCTATATATTAAAAATGTATATAAATATATATGTAAATATAGTATATATATATGTATATGTATATATGTATATAAATAAATATGTATATAAAATATGTTATATAATATTATTTTTGTAAATATGTTATATATATATGTATATGATATATGTATATATTATATGTATATGATATATTATATATATATATATATGTATAAATGTAATGTATATATGTAATAAATATATGTATATGTATATATGTATATATCATAACAATATATGTTAAACAACATAGATATATATATAAAAAGCATATACAGAAATATATAAATAACATAAAATAGAAAAGAATATAAAACATATATATATATAATACATATATATAAAAAATAAATATAAAAAAAATAAATATAATATAAAAATATAAAAATAATGTAATAAAAAGATATTATAAAAATAATATATATATATATATAATAAAATATATATATATATACACATATATATATAATATATGTATAAATAAAACATATAATAACATAAATGAAAAAAATATAAATTATATAAGTATATATAATATAAAATAAAAATTATAAAAAGATATATATAAACAACATGAAAGCATAATATAATAAATAAATAAATATATATATAAGATAGAATAGAAAATAAAATTGTAAACGAATAACTTTTTCATCTAAAGAATATGAAGTATTTTTAACGCTCCTAATACCTAACCATAGATGCATAAGATTGTTTAATCAAGTTTAACACTTGTTATTTTAGCACTAGAACCTGATATAGCAAAAAAATTAGATTTTACAAAGTTGCAGATGATTTTTTAAATTGAAGAAAAATATATTAAAAATTAAAATGATTTAGTGTTAAAATACTATGACTAGCATATTTTAATACAATTTCCTTAATGTTCGGGAGATAGGGTTATTGCATCTATACTAGGATTTCTCAAAGTGTGTTTCACCTTAGGGGTGCTGAATCTTAGGGTGGAACACCCTTCTGGGACTCCTCGAGAAATATTTATGCACCATCGAATTTTTAAAGGAAATCCGCAAATTCATTCTTTAATTTGCTACATCCATAAATTTAACTGTTTTCCAACAATAAAAAACCTTTTTCTCAGACTGAAATTCAGAAGTAGAAAATCAGCATGAATAGAAGACAATCGTGGATAAAAAAAATTTTACTTGTCATAAATAAAAAACTTTCTTATTTTTCTTCGAATGTATATGAAAAATGTTTGAACTGACATCTGACTGATCAATATCAGCACTTTATAAAATAATGCCAATGTGAGAATTCTAGTGTCGTTTAAAAACTAATCATAATTATCAATCCGTTTAGTACATTCCTTACGAACATACGTCTATGGGAGTTTCTATTTAGTGCAAGAGATCATTTTTTACTTACGTGATTCTTCGTAATTATTCATCGCATAATTACAATGAAAGTATTGTAATAGTTCAAAAATCCGACCTTGAGATACCGATGAATATTCAGGTTTCAGTCTCGATAATTACGTTTAAAGTGGGTCAAGCCCAATCACAGACACTGCCTCAGGAGCTCACAGTGAAAGCTATTTGTGAAAGTGAATATTTAGACAACTGGCCCCCGTAACAAATAGTTTTCGAATTTTTCATAAATTTTGAACGCTTTCTGTAGGGGCTGTTTTGGTACATTTTGACAGAATTTAATAATCTTTCTTCTTGTATTAAATTTGATATGTTTTAATGCCAGAATTTTATATTCGAATATGACAGGTACGACTTATGAATATTTATGGCAGGGGCGTAGCCAGAAATTATATTCGGAGGGGGACCATTGTTTTTTTTTTGTGAAGGATATGTCAATAAAACTACAGGTTTTCTTATGTATGTACACTTTTAATAAGTATCATAATACAGTGTGGTTTTAAAATATCAAAATAATTAATTAAAATGATATAATGAACAAATTTATAGACTTGAATGTGTAGTGCAGTAACTATACAATGAAATTAATAGTAAAATTAACAATGAAAATATAAAAACTATACATGCTATTAAATTCTAATTTTTAAACCAGAATTATAACTACAGAAAAAAGAATAATTTTGAAAGAAAATGAAAATTTTCAAAATTTTACTTGTATATTATAAAATATGCTCTTTTTGAAATTTTTGCCCACAAAATTCTCACAATTTCTTCCGATTGCTCAACAATATTGTGATGAGTTGCCAAAAGTGCTAGTCACTCTGTTCTTACATGTCGAATCTAATTTGCACCTACTCCTTAACTCAACGTCACTGTTCTAAGCCCACTGTTGTCTATACACAGCTAGGCAGATGACACACCCACACACATGGCCCATTTTCTTTCCAGGAAAAAGTATTTTAGAATTTCGGAGGGGGACCAGTCCCTTAAATCCCTCCCCTTGCCTACGGACTTGATTTATGGGGTTTGTTAGTCTCGCCGATGTTCGTCTCACCCTAGTCATTTTGGCTATGATTTCGCATGGGTCTCGTATAAGGAACAGGTATGGAAACGAAATAACCAACCGTAGAGGATTAAACTTAACAATGTTGATTTATTACAAGAAAAAAAATTAAAGAAATATTAAAGTGTATGCAGATGCAGCCTATCGTCTAGAGAAGAGATCACTCTAGATCAGGGGTGGGCAGAAACCGACCCGATGGCCGGATCCGGCCCTTTTCCTTACTTTATTCGGCCCGTTGAAAAATCCTGCAGTCATGCAAAAATCATGAATTTTTTTTAATCTCTTATCTGCGATTCTGTTAAAATCAACAGTATGTGTATGCGTAGTGTACATATAAATAATGAAAAATATATAAATAATAGAGAGTATTATAATTTGAACTTCTGTAACCAAATCCCTACTTTAATGTATGCAACATACATACTCTCCTAAAGCGTGTTGTCGGCTTACTACATAGAATTGAACGTGCACTCATCTCACTCTTCGAAGGTCGACAGACCGCAGCACGCGTACTGTTTAGTTTAATTTAGCACTAGTCGCATACTCGTCATTTCTTTTGAGACTAATGTTTGTTATTTTTGCAAATATAATAATAATCTACACTCGGTATTAAGGACTGCTACAAGCGATTTGGATCCAAATTGTGAAGAAATAATATCAAATGAACATTCCAGGTTTCGCATTAACTAAAACTATTCTATTTTAACGTTTGATGTTTGTCTTTTCTTTTTATAATTCTATTTACTATTATATTTACAAAATGTAATATAAATATAAAAATGTAATAACTATGATCAAAATAAAGTAATTAAGATATAAATAAATATCAAAATAAAATCTTTCATTAACTGATTTATTTAATGACCATTAATTTAATATAATGGATCATATTTCTTTAAAAATTACGTGACATATTTTACTGGGCACAAAGTTTTCGCATATACACCTAAGTAAGACAATTTTTTATTACCATTATCTTTTATTAACTGCCAAATTTCTCTGTCCAAATGTTTTAAAATGATACTTCTGGTGTTTTTGTCAAAACAATTTCTTGGACAGGAAAAGAACTCCACCCAAAACAGCGTACGCGGTATAGTTCTCCGGCCCGGGAGACATTTTGAAAATTTCATTTTAGCCCGCGCGTAAAAGTATTTTCCCACCACTGCTCTAGATCAACCTGCTCTCTTAGAATTTCAGCCGGTAGTACTCCCGCTTCTCTCTTTTCCAAGCAAGAAACCTCCGTTTTAGGGGAGGTTGGCATCCCCCCTTTGACCCTTGTCCTTGGGGTAGCCGAGACGCCCTTTGGCGCCTGGCCGACTCGGTCACACAAAGCAAAATTTCTTTTCTCTGTCGGGGAGTTGATAAACGGCCCGCTTGACACTTCCAATGGTCTTTGCGTCAAACTGACCATTACTAGTGCAATACTGCCGTTTTCAATTGTTCGGCGTCATATAATAAACAAACGTTCGCTTTAACCAACGCTCATCTTGACCCCCGACAGAGACGGACGCGATGCTTACAGGGCTTATGACAGATGCGGCTGCAGTCAGGACCTAGGAAAGAAAATTTCCATATTTTTTAAACATTGCATCAAAAATTTTAAGTATCTTGTATTTCAGAATCCAATTTTAAAAAAATGAGGTAAGTAAAGTTCATTTAAATGATTTTAATTAAAATTTTCGCAACCGTTAAAATTTGTTGAAATTCTTATGCTTTTATTAATACTAATATTTTTGGCACAGCAGGAGCCGGTATTTTCTGCGAATATTTTTCACACTACCATTCGCTGAGAACATATAATTCATCATTTCATGGTGAAATCGAGGCCATTAACCCATTAACGCCCAACGTCCTCATTTGAGGACAGTCAAAAAATGGCTTATAGAGTTTTTGTTTTCTTGAAACGATTCTTCCTTTTTAATGGAAATAGATATTAATCTTATGAATAATCTCCCAAGTTTTCAAATATGATCTTATCTATAATTTTGTCATTTATATCGGCATTTTATGATTTCCAAGCTTAGAATAGGAACGTATTATGACTGGTATTCTGAACGTATACCGGTCAAAATCATGGCGAATAGCCATATCTGTAATAAGTGATTTCTTTTCAGTACTTTTCTCATATATGATAGCAAATAAATCTCTTATCACGATGTTTTCCTTTTTTTAAAGATATCTTATGTTTTAAAATGACACCTCCTCACTAACGATGACTTGATGTCATATTTAAAGGTGTTTAAATTTCATAATTTGTTTTACTTCCATGTCTATAATAGCTTCTATGTTAGGTAGTTACTAATATATAGTCATCAGCAATATCCGGGAGTTAATGAGTTAACACATTTGCGATGCATTTTCGATATTTTGTCCAAGGCGCCGACTTGAACTTTTTATTATGCGATGCATATGCTATAAAATGAGTTATAAAATCATGCTTGTAGCAGTTTTCGTGATAGGGGTCACCAGTGACTCCCACGGCACGGTAGGTACTTGTTACGAATTTTCTTTTTTCAAATAATCGTGCTTCGATTGCTAAGTGATTACTTTCTTTCTTTAGCATTCAAAGCAGCTAGAAAAAACTAGAGCAGAGGATTTGACTAAAAAAGTTTTGTGACTTATTGTTCCGATTCACCTTTTCTTCTTTGCTTTGAATTTTTCAATCTGACTCATCGCAATATCCACTGATAAAATGTATATTTTTCGTGTACTATTAAAATAATTTTCGTATGTTCTATATTGCATTAATAATTTCTTCAAACCATTATAATAACAATGGTATTATTGAAAAAATTTCTCAGTATCCATATTTACTATAATTAAATACCTTTATTATTTGCTTTGCCACCGGTCACCTCCACGGCACTGTAGCCGAGAGCCGGTCACAGGTGACCCCCATGGCAGTCAACGTATTAAAGTTGTTCTAGAACACCTAAACTCTCGCCCTTCTCTCTTTGAGCGTGCTGCTATTTCCTGAGATTTCCAGGTAGTGATTTTGACTATTGGCACTTGTTGTCAAGTCCTTAGCTCTATGACTGTTCAGTAATGTAGGTCTCTCCTTAAAGAGATAGGAAAATCCAAGGTAGTTATTTTTCAGTGGATTCTATCTCACTGCGGGATCCCAGGAAATGACAAAGCGAAGGAGCTGGCATAAAGGGGTTGTCTTATTAACCAGACTCCATTTAATTTAGTCAGCTATAAGTATGTTTCATCGAAAATAAATCCAGCTGTTACGGGTTCACACCAATCCCAATTAGAAAAATGAATAGAAGAAAAGCCACGGAAGAATACCGTTCGGAACCTCCCTGACTGTCCCAGGGACAGAGCTGTGGCTGCTTTTTGTAAGACGACTCAATATGACTATCTCTAAAGGCTCCTCTACACTATGGTCCACTGCAAACCATTACCACCGTCTGGAGGGGGTATGGCTTATCGTGGTCGATGGTGGCAGACGATAAAATAGCCTTGGCGGACTATGGCTTCTGAGGCGTTTTTTCTCCAAAGATCAAAGATAGCATGATGCGCAACTAAAGTGCGCAGTATACCCTATGCACGAATCCACTAGCTCAGCTCATTTAGTGGCCCAGCGTGTGGATGCAACACGTGAACCATAGTCCGAGGTCACCATGAGGAACTGGTGAAAAATTGGCCATAGTGTGGAGGCTACATAAAGGCTCCTCCACACTATGGTCCACTGCAAGCCATTACCACCGTCTGGAGGTGGTATGGCTTATCCTGGTCCATGGTGACAGATGATAAAATAGCCTTGGCGGATCATGGCTTCGCAAGCGTCCTTTCTCCAAAGATCAAAGGCAGCCAGATGCACAACTAAAGTGCGCAGTAGACCCTATGCACGAATCCACGAGCACGGCTCATTTAGTGGCCCAGCGTGTGGATGCAACCCGTGAACCATCGTTCAAAGTCACCTTTAGTAGTGGTGAACAATTGGCCCTAGTGTGGAGACTACATAAACTTATCTGTACAGACTTCTTTGATAGATATCCCTGCCTGCCCCCTCTACCGTGCATTGATGTGCATTGATGAGTGCTGAACAGCTCTGTGCATTGATGGGTGCTGAACACCTCCCCGTATGCTCAGCCCTTTCGAAGCCATGCATCTTTTCTCGTTTTTGGGAGGCAAGAGACTTTCTAATTTACTTTCTTAGTCATTTAATATTATTCTGTTGTTGTCTTTTTTTTTTTTTTTTTTTTTTTTTTTCTTTTGCTCAGTGATTTGTACGTTTAATTCTTGCACTTCTATTTCTGTATAGCGTTAGGCTAATGCCGAAAACGCTGCTACATTAGAAATTAAAAGTATATTTTTTGAGAAGCAAGAGACTTTCTAATTTATTTTCTTGATCATTTAATATTATTTTGTTGTCTTTTTTGATTCTGTTCAGTGATTTGTACGTTTAATTCTTGCACATCTATGTCTGTATAGCATTAGACTAAATCCGAAAACGCTGAAACATTAAAAATTTAAAAAAATATTTTTTGAGAAACAAGAGACTTTCTAATTTATTTTCTTTATCATTTAATATTATTTTGTTGTCTTTTTTGTTTTTTATCAGTGATTTATATGTTTAAATCTTGCACATTTATTTCTGTATAGCGTTAGGCTAAATCTGAAAACGATGCTACATTAAAAAAAAATACTTTTTGAGAAGCAAGAGACTTTCTAATTTATTTTCTTAATCATTTAATATTATTCTGTTGATGTCTTTTTTTGTTTTTGTCCAGTGATTTGTACGTTTAATTCTTACTCATCTATTTCTGTATAGCGTTAGGCTAATGCCAAAAAAGCTGCTACATTAGAAATTAAAAGCATATATTTTGAGAAGCAAGAGACTTTCTTATTTTCTTGATCATTTAATATTATTCTGTTGTTGTCTTTTTTTTGTTTTTGTTCAGTGATTTGTACATTTAAATTTTGCATATCTATTTCTGTATAGCGTTAGGTAATGCCAAAAACGCTGCTACATTAGAAATTAAAAAAGAAATATTTTTTGGGAAACAAGAGACTTTCTAATTTACTTTCTTAGTCATTTAATATTATTCTGTTGTTGTCTTTTTTTTTTGTTTTTGTTCAGTGATTTGTACGTTTAATTCTTGCACATCTATGTCTGTATAGCATTAGGCTAAATCCGAAAACGCTGCTACATTAAAAATTGAAAAAAATATTTTTTGAGAAGCAAGAGAATTTCTAATTTATTTTCTTGATCATTTAATATTATTTTCTTGTCTTTTTTTGCTTTTGTTCAGTGATTTATACGTTTAATTCTTGCACATTTATTTCTGTATAGCGTTAGTCTAAATCTGAAAACGATGCTACATTAAAAATTAAAAAAAATATTTTCTGAGAAGCAAGAGACTTTCTAATTTATTTTCTTGATCATTTAATATTATTTTCTTGTCTTTTTTGTTTTTGTTCAGTGATTTATACGTTTAATTCTTGCACATTTATTTCTTTATAGCGTTAGGCTAAATCCGAAAACGATGCTACATTAAAAATTAAAAAAAAAATATTTTTTGAGAAGCAAGAGACTTTCTAATTTATTTTCTTGATCATTTAATATTATTTTGTTGTCTTTTTTGTTTTTGTTCAGTGATTTATACGTTTAATTCTTGCACATTTATTTCTGTATAGCGTTAGGCTAAATCCGAAAACGATGCTACATTAAAAATTAAAAAGAATATTTTTTGGGAAACAAGAGACTTTCTAATTTACTTTCTTAGTCATTTAATATTATTCTGTTGTTGTCTTTTTTTGTTTTTGTTCAGTGATTTATACGTTTAATTCTTGCACATTTATTTCTGTATAGCGTTAGGCTAAATCCGAAAACGATGCTACATTAAAAATTAAAAAAAATATTTTTTGAGAAGCAAGAGATATTCAGATTTATTTTCTTGATCATTTAATATCATTCTGTTGTTGTCTTTTTTGTTTTTGTTCAGTGATTTGTACGTTTAATTCTTGATAATCCATTTCTGTATAGCGTTAGGCTAATATCGAAAACGCTGCTACATTAGAAATTTAAAAAAATATTTTTTGGGAAACAAGAGACTTTCTAATTTACTTTCTTAGTCATTTAATATTATTCTGTTGTTGTCCTTTTTTTGTTTTTATTCAGTGATTTGTAAGTTTAATTCTTGCTCATGTATTTCAGTATAGCGTTAGGATAATACCAAAAACGCTGCTACATTAGAAATTAAATGTATATTTTTTGAGAAGCAAGAGACTTTCTAATTTATTTTCTTAGTCATTTAACATTATTCTGTTGTTGTCATTTCTTTTATTTTTGTTCAATGATTTGTACGTTTAATTCTTACACATCTATTTCTGTAAGGCAGGATATTGCCCAAAACGCTGCTACATTTAGAAATTAAAAAAAATATTTTTGTTGCGAATATTTCTTAGATCTAATACAAGACTCTATACAAAACTGTAAATAAACTTTAAGGTGTCTCTAAAATTATATTTTTATGAAATAATTTTACTGACACTTACAAGAAAAAAAGAATGAAATTTCATTGTTTCTTTTACTTTTATATGTGGTATAAAAAAATAAGCAACTTATTGCTGATTCCATGCATATTCTTTTTTTTATGCATTGCTGAAAACCTGTATAAAAAATTAACACTTGTATCTAAAATGCAAGAAAATCCTTAGCATTAAGCGCATTGAATTGAAGGAGAAACGGATATGAAGAAAAAGTCACTTTGAGCTTTCATTTAGGAAGAAAAGCCTCTACAAATGAAATGATATTCATAAATGCTTTTTGAAAACCTGAAAATACATATTACGAATTTTGCAATTAGGTGTAGAGAGTTCAGAATGGTAATTTGAACTAATGAAAAAAAATTCGCTTCTTTTGACCATATTTGGCATATTCTGTTTCCTTAGAAAATGTCACGAAAATTTGCTGTTAACATAGATATAAGTTTAATTTTTTCTAAATAGTGTTTCTAATACGTACAAAATTTTGATTTTATTTTGGTAAATATATAATTTTCTTTCATTTGAAATCCATTGCCAGAATAAAACTTCATTTTTAAAACATAGTAGTAAAAATTCGGCCTATTAGATATATATATATATATATATATATATATATATTATATTATATATAAATATAAAATATAAATAATATAAATTGTAAGGAAATTCTCATTTTCAAAACTTAATAACTAAATTTCGTCCTTTTGCATTCCCCTTTTTAACCCCTAACCTAAATTGACCACTGGGGCTACAGTTAACACCCTCAAAAAAGGGGTTTGACCAATTATAGCTCTACATTGGTCATTATAACATAATTGGTCAGACCCCTTCTCTGAGGGCGTAAACTGTAGCACCAGTGGTCCATTTAGGTTAAGGGTTAAAAAGGGGAATGGAAAAGGACGCGGGAATTTTTAGCCCATGACCTAAGTTTTGAAAACCCCTGAGAATTTTCCTTATAATATCCTCCCTGGGCAAAAAGAAAGGGGTGAACAAAGTGAGAGCGTTGTAAAATTTTATGTTAGTGGTGTTATATAACTTTTTTTTGGTCTTTTAGGGCTAAATGGTCTTTGAGATAAAAGATTATTTCATTTAGATCGTCTGAAATATCCTATGAATAAACTTATCGTAATTTCACTCCTTATTTCTATAACAGACAGTTTGCTAAATTTCGGAAATTTGCCGCCGTAGGTTATAGCCTAGTAAGCTATTTAACAACTTGCCACTGATTTTTAGTATAATAGCCAAATAAACGATAGTTTCACTTTGATTTCCACAAATACATCACCTTGTATAATTAGCACACATTCACGTGAAGCTGCCTCTTATAAAATTCCCACTTTCTAAAAGTGGCAACCTCACGTGGAAGAATAAGAGAGAGTGAATTGAACCCGTGAATTTTGTTACGCATTACTACTTATTCGAGTAGTCCCCCTTCCGTTATTTGCCAACGATGCGCACAGACGATTTCCTTCCATCCCGCAGACGACTTATATTCCGCTTTGTTTACCTTGCTTCCTCAATGGAACATCCCTCCACCGTTTCGAGTCAGCTGATTAATAGTCCTCTAAACGGCCTACGAGATGTCCACGTTAACCAATCACCGTTCATCATGCTTTTGGCCCCCACTTTCCTTTCTCCCTCCCCTCTCTGGTCCGATCATTTGAATACACTTAATTGACGAATTCCTTAGCTAATCGTCGATGTGTTTTAATGTTCCATTCAAGCTCTTCTTTCTCTCTCACTTAATCGTTCCTTCTATTCCAGAGAGAATATCTCAGGGTCAGTGCGTGTATGCGTTTTCTCTCTTTCGGGAAGAGGGAGAAGAGAGTGGAACCGGTTCCGAATTCGAACGGAAAAACTTTTGCGCGCTTCTGTGAACCACAGACCTGTGAGCAAGGAGATCTCTTTTGGAAGAAGAAATGCGTGATTAGAATGTTTCAATTTCGCTTAGAGTCGAGTTGGTTTCTCGCGGCGCGCGAAGGATTTGAAGGGGAAAAAAATATAAAAAATTAAAGCTTTAAATGAATGCAACAAGGCAAGCCGGAGTACTTGGGCGGGAAGAGCATATATTTATTTATTAGGTGCAATGATTTTTTTTAATATTTTTTTTATGGAGCAGTGACGTGATTTGTATCGTTTCTCGCTTTAATAAGGAATGCAAAAAGACGAAGGCTGGAAGTACGTGAGTTTAAGATAATCGCCTTAGTAATTGCGAGGAAATGGCTCGGCTGTTTTTTTAATTTTATTTTTTAACCTCGAAATTCAGATTGCTATTAGTAAAGAGAAAAAGAAACCTTCAATGTATATATTTTTTTCATAATTTCTCAGTAAAACTGGAAAATCATGAAAAAACGTGTTAATTTTTTTTTTTTAATTTTCAGCAGCTGATTTTAATTTATTGCTCAATATTACTACGAACTATTTAATATTCAATAATGGAAATAGCATTTGTTTAGGATATTTTTTTCAGCAGTTATTACTTTTTTTAAACCCTTTTGCTCTGCTTAATGTCATGAGGCTCCTAATTTAATAAATAAGGAAATAGTAAGGAATTTGCACCCACGAATCATGTGGGCTTTGATGAAATCGGCAGAATCGCCCCATCTGACCCCTTCCACCCGGCGTTTCTTAGGAGAAGTAAGAAGCCGGCCGACAAAAGGAGACCTCGGAGAAGGAGGATGTGCTCCTTTTAGTAGGACTATCTACAAAGATTCTCAAAGCGTTTTGCATTCATTGATATCATCTTATAGTTATAACCCTCTTATTTTTGAAATCCTTATCTTAATAACCAACCTTACATCCATGGGATTTTTGTTAATTTTTATCTGAGTTCCCTCTAATGTCAGTATCAATGGCAATGAACTTGTGGATAAAGCTGCCAAATCTGCAACTACCTTAATCCTAGTATGAATTATCCTGACTTCAAAAAAATTATCAGAGAGTTAATGCATGCTAAATCTTGGGATAAAGTGTCGTCAAATAAATTGCGAGATATGAAAAACAAAGTTATCTAAGAGTTAATACATACTAAATCGCAGAACACTGGGATAAAGTATCGTCAAATAAATTACGAGATGTGAAAGGCAAAATTATCAAAGAGTTAATACATGCTAAATCGCAGAACTCTTGAGATAAAGTATCGTCAAATAAATTACGAGATGTGAAAGGCAAAATTATCTAAGAGTTAATACATGCTAAATCACTGAACTCTTGGGATAAAGTGTCGTGAAATAAATTGCGAGTTGTGAAAGACAGAATTATCGAAGAGTTAATACATGCTAAATTGCAGAACTCTTGGGATAAAGTGTCGTGAAATAAATAGCAAGGTGTGAAAGACAAAATTATCGACGAGTTTATACATGCTAAATCGCAGAACAATGGGATAAAATGTCGTGAAATAAATTGCGAGATGTTAAAAACAAAATTATCTAAGAGTTAGTACATGCTAAATAGCGGAACTCTAGGAATAAAGTGTAGTGAAATAAATTGTGAGATGTTGAAAGATAAAATTATCAAAGAGATAATGCATGCTAAATCGCAGTATTCTTTAATAAAGAGTCGTCAAATAAATTGCGAGATATGGAAGACAAAATTATCAAAAGGTCCTAACTACTTTCAAGGAAACATGCTGATTTTATTTAATGTCTGAAGAAACAATAAATAAAATAATATGATACTTTCAAAAACCTGATGTTTAATACTGTTATTGCTGGTCTCACGCACCTGATCTCTTGATGGTTGATGCACCCCCACAGAGTGCGCAGCGCAAAACACCTTATACAGTCTCTCACATTTTAACCTCGTGTTGTTTTAAATCTCTGTACATAAAATATTTTAGTAATTCATCAACGAATTTAGATTCAATATTCGGGGGAATGCCGTAACCAGGCTTATGTCCCTTTCTATTGGTTTTTATTATGAAATCTAAATTCTGAGATTTTTATCTTTATGTTAATTTTAATTTTTTAATTTTCAGTCTTTTAAAAGAAATTTAGAATTTGCATTTATTATTTTTAATTATACATTTCTAATCAATTTTGTAAATATTTTTATCTTAATTTTTTACTTTCATATTAATTTTGACTATGTTTTCAGCGTCTTAAATTTATTTTTTGTTTTTTCTCTAAAAATATTTAATAGGGATTTTACAATTTGGTAAATATTATCGAATTAAATCGAAATTCTTTGGTGCAGGATCTATTGAATTTTGCGTCAATAAACCCTAATCAATCAACCAACTAACCTATAATCTCAAGTATTTCTGTGACACTGCAGTGATCTCAAAGCTGGAATGGGCCTTTCACGTGAGTCCACCGCTTGCGTATGCAGGCTTCCATAAAATCTCTAGTGTAGCGAACGGTCCAAGCTCGGGTCCAGGTCTAGTCATCGAGTCTGATATTATAAAAGCAGTTAGTAATATCTTAAAACTGGTTCATCTGGAAGCACTTGAGATAAAGCCCTGGAAACCTAGGGCTGGGAAGGGGCGCAGCTGCTTCCAGAACAAGCCTAGAAAAAAGACATGTGCAAAGAATGATCCAAAAGAATAACGAGATAACAGACTGTGGCATTCAATTTCGTTGTCGGAAGGAAGCCAACATCAAATATCACAAAAATAAAATAGGTAATAATAATTAGGAGAAAATGTAATTTAAATTTCAAGAAATCGGCAGTATTCGCCAAACAGAGAATAACATACGAATCTCAAAATTCGAGGATTACCAACAATGGATGTATATAACCAAGGATATGGTATTTTCCAAGGAAGAATTTCTCGATTCTTGAATTAACTTTGTAAGAGCACATGTGATTGACAGAATTAACTTTGTAAGCGTATATGTGATTGACAAAGTCATATGACTATGCACAAGCAGATGCTTACATGTAGGTTAGTTCATTCGTAGTGTTTGTATTTTATACTAGCAACCATGATGGAAATTAATGCTAAGCGAAATTTTACCACCATTATAAGAGAAAGTTTAATTTATACACTAGACAAACACATCAATATCATTATTGTCTTGTATTTTATTGATTACCAGCTGTAAAACTGGTGATCCCATTAGTGTACTGTCACACGTTAATAAAGTGATTTTGAATGTTTTTTAATTTAAATCTTTTATACGACGAAAATATGACGAAATTCTAATATTACAAAAATACCACGTGCGTTCCTTTCATACGCACGCGGGTTCGAGAATAGATTGCTGGCCCGGGTTCTCTCTGGCTTGCTCACGGGACCTCGATGTCCAACAACTGTTGAATCCCGACATCGAGTCCTTTTTCCACACCTTTACACCTCTGTTCAACGCCCCCTTTTTTTCTCTGTCCCAATCACATGCTGGTGAAATTTTCCCACATCTGCACCCCTTTTGGGTGTGCAGGTGGGCTCAGTGAAATGGCCCTTCTGGTAAAAGTTGCCATTATTGCTTAGCCCCTATTCCATATCTCACGGCTACATCCCTACCTGGGCTTGACCGTTACACTTGTGCCACTCCGTGAGCTATAACTCCTCCGCAGGGGTCCCCACTAAAACTCGAAGTCAACAGCTGCTCCTAATTTTTTTTGAAAATTTAGTTCACAGCTGTGTATTTATTCACTTGTTGACCATCGTGGGAAGTACATCGATACACTAGGCAAATACATCAATCTCATTATTGTCTTGTATTTTATTGATTACAAGATTTTATGGATTTTATTAATAAATTGATTAGGTAAAACTGAAGATACTATTAGTGTACTGTCACAAACTAATATAAAGTGATTTTGAATTTTCTTAATTTAAATTCTCATGTTAGAAGATACGACGAAATTCTAATATTACATAAAAATCAAGTTTCTCCTAGAATAACATTACATAAATATCAGGGCACGGAGATAATGAGTTACATTTACATGTATGAAATAAAAAAAATCTGATTTAAGTATTGCTGTGAGTTAACACTAGCAAAGTATCAAAAATAAATAATAATATTTTAATGCCTCTTTTCTATTTTGAAACTGTATTTTAACGCTAAAACTGTATCAGATCTGGCAAACCACCTTGTATCACACAATTTCTTTAATTCTTGAACCCCCGGAATCCCTTTACATGCTACAGCATAGAATGTCAACTGATATGTGTGTGTGTTTGTGTATGTATAAATGCTTTGCTATTGTTTTAAATTTTAATGCTATGTCCAAATTATTAGAAACTCAATAAAGTATTAATATATAATTTATTAGAACGTATAGTTACTATACATCTGTGTTTAGATGTATAAATTTATTTATACATATACATACGTGTGTGCATATTTATTAATGTATTTTATATATAAATATGGCTTGAGGTGAAATTACTTCAATGGGCATTCTAGTGTTAATGTATAAGAACCTTTTCGATTTCGAATTTGTTGAATTGTTGTTGAAGTAACATTTTTGTATTGCTAATTCATTCTATAGCTTTCTACATTTTTTTGGTTTTAGTCTCAATTCCAGTTTGTTTGGATCTCTTATTTCAACTTTTAATCTTTTAATTTTTTAAATTTTTAAATCCGGATTTTCACTTTTGTATTATTTGTTTTATTACTTTTTCTGATTTAAATTTTAAATTATAAATGTTTAACCAAACTTTGCTGATTGATCTATCATGTTAATTTTTTTTGTGTTCCTCAATTTTCTGCCGAACGATGGCCGATTGGTTAGGGTGCTGGCCTTCGGTACCGAAGGTCGTGGGTTCGATTCTCACTGTGTCATGGATATTCGTAGCCATTCGGAATCGGCTTTAATCTGTAGGTCCCGGTCTCATTAGCCTTCGTGTTTCAATATAGTAGACCGTAGCACTCCAAACCAAACAAAACCAAATCCTCAATTTTCTACTATTTATTTATGTTAACTGCTTTTTTTTAATATCTGTTTTAGATAACTCACCCTTTTACCTTATCCTCAAAATTTGTTTTACAAAACTGGTGTTACAAAACGGTGTAATTCTATTGAGTCTTATTTTTTTTGTCTTGTTTGGTGCAACTTGTCCCAAGTGTATTTAGAGCCACCAAATTGCAACCAACCAACCAACCACTCGTCTATTTCTTGCCGTTTTACTATTAAAAAAATATCTATATGTTAATTAGAGAACTAGAGTTGCTTCATAACAAGCAAATAATCTTACAAAAAAAATAAAAAATGATATTATATTCATATATTTTACTTTAATTCTAAGCATATTTATTTTATGAAAATATTATTTTAAACGATCTGAAAAGCTGCAATAATTTTTCATCAATTGTTGTAGTAATTAGAAGTAGAGATAGTAGCACATTTGCATAGTAATGCAGTAATTTTAAACCTTTGAGGAACCGTAAGTACGTAATCTTGTTAACACTTCTTTTGGGAATGCAAGTTTGCATTGATTTCTTTTAGAATGACAAGTAACGAGTTTTTAGCATAGTAACGCATCATATGAAAATGCTACCAGGCGTACAGGAGATAACTGAAAAAAAAGAAAGGGAAGAAATAAAAAATATTATATTCATATAAAATAAAAAATGATATTATATTCATATATTTTATTTTAATCCTAAGCATATTTATTTTATGAAAATATTATTTTAAACTATCTGAAAAACTGCAATAATTTTCCATCAATTGTTGTAGTAATCAGAAATAGAGATAGTAGCACATTTGCATAGTAATGCAAAAATTTGAAAATCTTGAACCCTAAGTACGTAATCTTCTTAAAACTTCTTTTTGGAATGCAAGTTTGCATTGATTTCTTTTAGAATGACATGTAACGAGTTTTAAGCATAGTAACGCATCATATGAAAATGCTACCAGGCGTACAGGAGATAACTGAAAAAAAAGAAAGGGAAGAAATAAAAAATGATATTATATTCATATAAAATAAAAAATGATATTATATTCATATAAAATAAAAAATGATATTATATTCATATATTTTACTTTAATTCTAAGCTTATTTATTTTATGAAAATATTATTTTAAACGATCTGAAAAGCTGCAATAATTTTTCATCAATTGTTGTAGTAATTAGAAGTAGAGATAGTAGCACATTTGCATAGTAATGCAGTAATTTGAAACCCTTGAGGAACCCTAAGTACGTAATCTTGTTAACACTTTTTTTTGGAATGCAAGTTTGCATTGATTTCTTTTAAAATGACATGTAACGAGTTTTAAGCATAGTAACGCATCATATGAAAATGCTACCAGGCGTACAGGAGATAACTGAAAAAAAAGAAAGGGAAGAAATAAAAAATGATATTATATTCATATAAAATAAAAAATGATATTATATTCATATATTTTACTTTAATTCTAAGCTTATTTATTTTATGAAAATATTATTTTAAACGATCTGAAAAGCTGCAATAATTTTTCATCAATTGTTGTAGTAATTAGAAGTAGAGATAGTAGCACATTTGCATAGTAATGCAGTAATTTGAAACCCTTGAGGAACCCTAAGTACGTAATCTTGTTAACACTTTTTTTTGGAATGCAAGTTTGCATTGATTTCTTTTAAAATGACATGTAACGAGTTTTAAGCATAGTAACGCATCATATGAAAATGCTACCAGGCGTACAGGAGATAACTGAAAAAAAAGAAAGGGAAGAAATTGAATGAATGAATGAATGAAAGAACGAACGAACGAACTGGAAAAGAGAAAAATCATTTCTGTCCAGCGAAAAATAGCGGAACGTGCGAGGCAATAACTCATCCCAGCGAAGCATTATATGATCATCATCGCGCCCAGACAAAAAGTAGTTGAGAAATTGCGCGCGCTAAACAAAACAAAAACATTTCAAAACTCTCTCGCACACTCCCTCCCGTCTTCAAACAAATCCGATAACAAAAAACAAAGCGAAAATATAAAAAAAAACAATTCGCTCGGACACGAATTTTCCCCTTGCTATCGCTCGATACGATGTCGTGACGTCATCGTGACGCGATTCCAACGTCAGGGTCACGTGCGCCATTGACGTCATCGCTGGCAGACTTTGCTGAATTGAGGTGTTTTCTCAGAAAAATGTACTCCGGGTTTCGGATTTTTTTTACTTTTCGTTTCTGAATATGAGCCCCCCCCTCTACTTCTCGATATATTAGCGTTATTTTTCAAGGTAGCATGTGTTCTATGAAAATTCTTATACTAATACATAGGTGCCAATGCTTCCGATATACCCGGAAGTTTTCCGATTTTTCAGTGTCTTTCCGATATTCATATCGGAAAACTAATTCTTCAGATTTTCAGCGATATAGTCTAAAATCCCTAAAAAATTCCCGTTTTTGCTTTGTTCTTCCATCTGTTGATAATTATGCATTTCAGCAAGAAGTAAAATGCGAATATTCAGCAAAATAATAATAATAAATAATAATCAGAACTGATTTTATACAATCTCTACTTAATAATTATTAATAATTTATTGTCTGCATATAACTATTAATAATTAATTAATATCATATAATTATTAATAATTATTATTTAATTATTAATAATTATATGATATTAATTATTAATAAATAATTAATTAATATTATTTAATTATTAATAAATAATTAATATTACTTAATTATTAATAATTAATATCATTTAATTATTAACAATTATTTGATATTTTTTGCCTAATAATTATTAATTATTAAGTGTGAAATGCAGTAAAAGTTTGAAATGTTTTAAAAATGTTTTTGACAAGCAATTTTTGAAAATAACAAAATCTTGTAGAGCAACATTTGGAAATGCTTATATTGAATAAAGGGTATTAAAATGTTTCACCTTTTTAATTATATTTTGTATATACACTAAAAAAATATTATTTCAATAAACAGAATTCTTTTACTTTTAACGCATTTGGGAATACTAAATTGATATATATTTAATAAATTAAATAAATTTTGCCATTTTTTTCTATTTTTCCTTTTTTTAAATTTATATTTTTATCTATAATATAAAAAACGTTACTGCGATAAACAACAGATTTTTCTCTTTTGGAATTTGGCATCAATGCTAATATAACTGAAAAATATACTTTTGTTTGTACTAAACTGAAGAATAAAATTAATACGCAGGGAAATATTGAAATCACAAGTTTTAAATATGCAACAACCTATAAAAAGAAAAACCTTCAAACACATTACAAAAATAAAAGAATATTCATATATCTGAGAAATAATAGTCAAAATAAATTAATAAAACTCTTATGTTTAATTAAAATCGAAAATATATGCAGAAAGTTATAAATACATTTTAGAAATGTAACATATTTAATTTTTAAATGACACTGCCTAAAAATTCTAAAAGCATGAATTTGAAAAAAGTAAACTAAAACCCCTAGAATCAGTCAGTGTGGCATACAGACAGCTAGTGGCATACTCAGGGGGTATGCCACTTGTAATTTTTTTTGGGGGGGTGCATATTGTCATTGTCAACAAGGACGCCCACATGGAAAGTGCAGAAGGGGCTTGAGATCCCCCCCATTTTGTAAAATTAGTTACTTAAACAAGATTTAATACTTAAATATGCAAATACAACACATGCATACACACATTTTTATCTCAGACCCCCCCAATCCTAATTACTCTCATATAGGCGCCTATAATTTCAATGAATAAAATAATTTCTTTAATTTAGCATTATCATTATGTAAAAACTAAAGAATGCATTATATCATTCGAATTTCTCCGTTGTAAAACTATCCATGAACTGATATAACTTTTAGCCAATTATAAAAATTAGAAAAAAAAATGGCCATTTAAGAAAAAATAATAGAGATAGTATGACAGCAAAATTATTTACTTACCGGAATTGTTAGAATCTTGTATCATTGAAAATTGATAAAATACCATTTAATGATTGAAAAAAGCAGTTTCAATTTTAGAAAAAAATTAAAAATATTCGATGACAATGCAATGATAAAACTATTCATATTAGTTTTTACAAATTTATATTTATTCTCCTTTTGTTTTTCTAAAATATTTAACCCTTTAGCGGACAGTGGTTTCGCAGCGAAACCTCCTGTTAAACCTTTTTTTTTTTCTCTAATTTTTGGAGAAATATGATTTTTTTTCGATTTTTCTATGTTTTTGACATTTAAAACTTACAATAAATGACAGTACTACATTTAATTTTTTTAAATATATGTATTTATACTTGCTGTACCTGGAAAGTTAGTAATGAAATTGTTTTTCACTTATGACCCCAAACAAAAGTATCTATTCAAACAACACTTATAAATTGTTAAACTATTTATTTTACTTTTTTAAGAACATTTATATTTTGTTCCTCCAGTATAATTACAATTTTAAAAAGTATTATGTTCACGCTATAAAAGGGGATAGGTTTGTCAGTTAACCCCCCCTCAATTCCTTCTATAGTATCCTCTAAGGCAATTCTCTCTAAGGATTGCAAAGAAAAACTTTAATACATTTTGCATTTATAAGGTTCATAGACGATATTTATAAACTAATTTCTTTAACCACTTCCGGTATCATTTAATAATGAAAAACTGTGCATGAAATAATCATTTAATTTTTATTTAAAAAACTTGTTTCATTTTACAATTCTTACATATTCTTAATTAAAATCCACTTTTTACATAGTGTTAAATAATATCAGAAACAGTAAAATTAAGAAAATATCAAAGCAAAACATTAATAAGGTATACAGATAATAGTCTTCAAGCTAGTGGTACTTTTCAAAACAAAGTGCAAATTAATTCTTAATTGTTTACACCGCCAAGTAGTCTCACTTTTAATTGGATTCTTGTAACACACACGGCATTTCTTAGTAGGTTTTCTTTTATTCTGACTCATTAATTTGGCAATGACTTGTACCAAGTAAACAATATGCAATAGTGACTTGTGATTTTCACAAGTGATAAAAGTGTTGCCAAATTCAGTACACTAGAAATTTTAAACTAAATTAATTATCATATTTAACAATAACTATAATCGCATGACGAGTGTAGCTCGTCATTGTGCGGTATGGAATGAAAAACTAATGACGAGCTAGACTCGTCATTTTACCGGAAGGGGTTAAATTCAAAAGAATTCCTGTAGGTGACCTTTAAAGGGGTAAAACTTCATCTTCAGTTACAGGAATACTTTTATAGATATACAACAAGCAAAGTCCATTGTGATTTGTAGAATTTATTGTTAATACCGGAGATAAAAATTTTCATTGCAACAGAAAATAATTGGTGATTAAATTTAAAATTATCACGTATGTACCCAATATTTTATCTAAGAGAAATTATTAAGAAATTTTAAATTAAAATAATTAAAAATAAATTTTAAGAAAATTATTTATGTGACATTTTTTTTTTTTTTTTTTTTTTTTTTTTTTTATTTTTTTTTTTTTTTTTTTTTTTTTTGTTGGTTAACCCCTTCCGGTGCGATTTAAAAATGAAAAACTGTGCATGAAGTAACAATTTATTTTTTATTTAAAAAACTTGTTTCATTTTACAATTGTTACATATTCTTAATTAAAATCCACTTTTTACATAGTGTTAAATAATACCAGAAATGGTAAAATTAAGAAAATATCAAAGCAAAACATTAATAGGATAGACAGATAACAGTCTTCAAGCTAGTGGTACTTTTCAAAACAAAGTGCAAAGGAATTCTGAATTGTTTACATCGCCAGGAAGTCTCACTTCTAATTTGATTCTTGTAACACACACGGCATTTCTTAGTAGGTTTTCTTTTATTCTGATTCATCAAATTGGCAGTGACTTGTATCAAGAAATTCTAAGTAAACAATATGCAATAGTGACTTGTGATTTCCACAAGTAACAAAAGTGTTGCCAAGTTCAGTACACTAGAAATTTTAAACTAAATTAATTATCATATTTAACAGGAACTTTAGTCGCATGACGAGTGTAGCTCGTCATTGTGCGGTATGGAATGAAAAACCAATGACGAGCTAGACTCGTCATTTTACTGGAAGGGGTTAAAACTGTTTCATTTGCATGCCTGTTTACAAGAAGTATTTTACATATATATGTTAAATTATAAGTTTTTAATAACGAACAAACTTGTAAAATTGAATCTATTATAAAACTAGCATATAGCCCGTCATGTGACGGGATCAGTAAATTTTTAATTTTCAAGAATTGTAAAGTACCTTATAAAGCAGATAAAAAATGGTTTGTGTTTTGGCTAAGAATTATCTGGTACACTCTCAATAATTTGTTTATCTTTACACTCCTATAAAGTCTGCCTATACAGTGAATGCAGTTTAGAATTATATTGAATTCATTTAGTTAAACCATGTGGTTATGTATAAAAAAAACAAACACACAAACGAACAAATTTCTTAATTTTCAAAGATATATAACTTAAACGCTAGATATTTATTAGTCCTTGAAACAGACTCCCAGACTTTTATGAAAAGAAATTGTTGTTAATACCGGTGATAACATTGTCATTACAACGAAAGATAATCGATGATTCAATTTAAAATTATCACATATGTACCTATTCTATTATTTATGCCGAATATAAAAGAAAGTTATTTACTTAATAACCAAATTCAGCAATAAAACGTATGAAAACAATATAAACGATATTTAAATAATTTAAAATAAGAAATAATTAAATGATATGGTTAAAGAAATGACGTCATAATGCTAGAAAAAATGTTATTTTTACCTATTCATTATGTGATAAATTGATAAATTTAATCGCTTTCTCATAAACGCTTGAAAAAGGGGGAAAGGGGTGGATTTCGAACGTTTTAAAGATGACAGTATTTTTAACTGTGATATGAAGCATGTGTATACCAATTTTAGCCTCTGAGTGGAACACATCGAGGAAAAAAAGTTTCCAAAAATGCACTAAAGGTTTATTGTGTCAGAGGCGAAAAACGTTCTATGATTTTTTCCATCACCCTTTGTCGACTAGAATGGAATACGGGAAACAAAAATCCTCGTTATTGTCCCTTCCGGTTATACATAGATATATAAATAGATGTTATAGATTATTAATTTTTAATACCCATAAAGCTCGTCAAGTCTCGAAGATCATCAAATAAGAACTAATGGATTCTAAAAGTACAAATAAAATATTCTTTGAGAGACATTTATATTTTGTTACGAAAGTCACTAGAGATATTTAAGTGGTGCAATTAGAGATACATCTGTTACCGCAAACGAAATACTTCGAAATAGAGATTTACAAAGCCATGAAAAGCTATCAGCGTCTTTGCCTCATGGGGGTAGGGGTGCATCTCTCAATAAATATCAGTCAAAGAGGGATGAAGTTCCTAAACAATCGACCTGATCCTCCTACCGCAACATTCCATGGGAGAACGCACTGGCAAAAATGTACTTTACATCCATTTTCGGAACGTTTTTGGCGGTCGAAAATTGTACGTTTTGAAGTCGTCATCAGTTTGGTGGAATTGTACGTGAGAAAAGCTTAGAGGGTTAGAATCGGATCCATAGTTCAGGAGAAGATAAACTTTACTCCCTTCGATTTTTGCTAACCTAACTCATCAAGAATCCAATATGAATGCCTCTATATATTCCATGTCCTACCGCTTCATAAATTCGATTACAGACGGACAGAAGGGTTATTATCATGTAGGGGATATTTTTTTTGTATGTGTGAATGTACGCATTTCTGCCTGTATGCTTTGCATTCTAAAATAACTCAACAGTTCTTGATGAAATTTTACCTACTGATTTAGGTTAACCCTGGAAAAATTTAATGATTAAAGAAGATGGTTAAAGGAATGACCGATATTCCCGATACTGCGAATGCAGTTTAGAATCACAATGAATTCTCTTAGATAATTGGAAGTTTCCTTAGCCAAGTCGAAATTATCGTTAAGTTCTTCTCATTTTTTTTGCCACAGTAATTAATGGAAGTAAAGGAATGAAACTATCATTTCCACCACACCATGGAGGTAGATATAATTTGTTGTTAATACCGGTGATAAAATTTTCATTGCAAAAAAAAAAATCGATGATTAAATTTAAAATTATCACATATGTACCTAATCTATTATTTAAGTCAAATAGAAAAGAAAATTATTTACGTCATATCTAAGTTCAGTGATAAAACGTATGAAAATAATGCAGACGATATTTAAATAATTTAAAATAAAAAATGATTAAATGAGATGGTTAAAGGAATGACGTCATAATGCTAGGAAAAAATGTTATTTTTACCTATTTATTATGTGATAAATTGATAAATTTAATCGTCTGCTCTTAACCGGGGAAAATAGGGCTTGAAATAATGGCATTAAATGCTAGAAAAGGGGGGAAGGGGTGGATTTCGAATGTTGCTAACCCTAACTCATCAAGAATCCAATATGGATGCTGTATCCAATCCAGGTCCAACCGCTTCATAAATTCGAGGACAGGTGGACAGATAACTTAGGCTATTATTATATAAGGGATACAATTTTCATTGCAAAAAAAAAGAATCGATGATTAAATTTAAAATTATCCCATATGTACCTAATCTATTATTTAAGCCAAATATAAAAGAAAATTATTTACGTAATATCTAAGTTCAGTGATAAAACGTATGAAAATAATGCAGACGATATTTAAACAATTTAAAATAAGAAATGATTAAATGAGATGGTTAAAGGAATGACGTCATAATGCTAGAAAAAATGTTATTTTTACCTATTATGTGAAAAATTGATAAATTTAATCGCCTGCTCTTAACCGGGGAAAATAGGGCTTGAAATAATGGCATTAAATGCTAAAAAAGGGGGGAAGGGGGGATTTCGAACATTGCTATCCTAACTCATCAAGAATCCAATATGGATGCTGTATCCAATCCAGGTCCAACCGCTTCATAAATTGGAGGACAGACGGACAGATAACGTAGGCTGTTATTATATAGGGGATAAAATTTTTAAGTCTTCAAATATACGTTTCGAAGTTCTGCGAATTTTCCTCCCTGAACTGCTGATTCTGAACGCAGTTAGGTAGGGTTAAAGTTTTTTTCCCAAGGTCACTCTGTCTATCTGTAACTACAAACCAGAAATTCCCTGTTCCAGTTTTTGTTCTCTTTTCGACCGCTTAAATCACGAAAGATCAAACATGGCACATTTTTTCGCATTTGCATATTTCGCGATCAGCTTTTTGAGATAATTAGAGCAATTATGTTGACACTAGACGCTCAAAATTAATTTATTGAACTTGTAATCAATTGCTAGAAACTTTGATAATGAGTTAGAAATATATTCATGCAAAATTGAAAATTTCAAGGTAAAATGCTAATTATTTTAATCATCATTAATTATGAAATGTCTCAACAGTAGCGACATCGAAATGCCATTTTAACACCCATGTACTTTTTGCTTATGGGTACTTCTTATACATTAGAATTAAGATTAGCTGTTGTCATGGTATTTGAGAAGAATATTAGCACATTGTATGCGGGACACGTACTAGCGCGTTTTCTGATGATTGATACTTGAGAGCGAGACACATACTAGTAAATTTTCTACCGACTGATACTTGAGTGCAGGTCATGAACTAGTACGGGTTAGTGTAACAACATGGTTTGTTTGTGGGTACAAAAATAACGGTATATACAGGAAAACGAAGCCGAATGTTCTTGTCTACTACATAGATTCTGGAAAAATTTAGACAAATAAAGACTAGTTTTTATTACATTTTATGATTGTTCTTTTCATTTTTTTATAATGCAAAAATGTTTATATATAACATGATAAAAAAAATAAAACTATATACTACTATTTCTATTTGATTTTTCATATTTACGATACTATTATAAATTTATCCACTAAAAAATATGTTTTTTGTTTACAAAAATCTTATTGTTATTATTTATATATTTCTACTTATATATTTGTTTATATATTTCAATATAAAATACAAAAAGTTGGTTAAAAAATTAAATAATTTTCGATCTAATGAGATTTAACTGAATAACTAAATTTACACGCAAAACGCCCGCTCCCGGTACAATTCCGCTGCGAAATGTACCCGCACACAATGTGTTAATACAACATTAAAAGAAAAATATCTCAAATATCAGCCAAATGTGAATCTTTTGAAATAAATACAGAATAAATAAAGAATAAAAAGGGTAAAACGAAAAAGAAAGCAGAAATAAGGAATGTTCTTTTTCTACTCAGTCTTAAGTCGCAATAGTTCAAAATCGACATAATCAAGTTGTTATCGCACCGATTTTACGGTTTGTTTGGATGGCAGCAGTATTGAAACGCTTTGATTATTGGATTAGGAACATTGGAGATTTGTTCTGAGGATTAAACCACTGCGATACTTCTACGCATACAGTTTCAGCACATGGGAGAAAATCCTAAAAACTTGAATTCTTTTGCTGTTTCATCCGTCTGTTAATCTGGCAAGATTAAATTTTACCAGAAAATTTTAGACTGAATTATATTAATACAAAGAATTTTTCCGTTTTCCTTCAAATTTTGATCGGGTTTTGTCTTTATACTCCATTTCCACGAGGTTTAATTAAAAATAAAATTGTTAACACGTATGCGGGAGACGTACTAGTACGTTTTCTGACGATTGGTACTTGAGCGCGGGTCACGTACTAATACGGGTTAGTGTAACAACATGGTTTGTTTGTGGGTACAAATTAACGGTATATACAGGAAAATGAAGCCGAATGTTCTTGTCTACTACATAGATTCTGGAAAAATTTAGAAAATAAAAACTAGTTTTTACATCAGTCGATGCGGAACCACAGAACGGGAAAAAATTAAAACTCTATACTACTATTTCTATTGGATTTTTCATATTTACTATACCATTATAAATTTATCCAATAAAAAATAAATTTTTTGTTTACAAAAATCTTATGGTTATTATTTATATATTTCTATTTATATATTTGTTTATATATTTCAAAATAAAATACAAAAAGTTGATTAAAAAATTAAATAATTTTCGATCTATTGAGATTTCAATGAATGACTAAATTGACGCGCAAAACACCCGCTCCCGGTACAATTCCGCTGCGAAATGTACCCGCACGCAATGCGTTAAAGAATCTGCAGTGTCTTGAGAAGGCTAAACAATTTCAAAATTACAAAATTCGAAAAATATTTTATTTCTGTAAAAATTTAAGATAGACGTAGCTTTATTATGAAATGTAATACATCGAATTGATTGAATTGTTTACTTCACAAAAACCGTTTTTTTTTTTTTTTTTTTTTTCAGCATCTTGACATACAAATAACACTCACTCCCACGACCAACAATACTCATCCAACCACTCTTCCAACCAAACTCCTCCCACCACCAAAGCCATGGTGGGAGGAGAGATTCATATCCAAAATCAACAAAAACTTAATATTTTACAAAAAATAATATTACATAAGCCAAAAGGCTATAGGCAGACAATATTTTACAAATTACAAAAACAATTACAACTTCCAAATTTTAAAAATACAATATCTTTACCTGTTTTAAGTGAAATGTGTTTTAGGTGTAAAATTAAGTGTTTTTAATGAAGCGAAAAATTATTAATTAACCTAGCAGTTATTTAAAGTTTGTATTTATTAAACAGTAATTCATTAAAATCTCTAGAGACTGCAGCCAGCAAAATGCATCTAGCAATCAACCAAAATAAAACTAAGTACATGCCATGTGGTATTAATAGCATATTTTGAAATTGGAAATTACAAATTTGAAACAGTTAGAAAATTTAAATATTTAGGACGAGAAGTTAATACTCTCAAAAATTTAATGCCTGAGATCCGTAGTAGAGTCACAGATGCTAACCGTTGTTTTTTCGGACTCAAAAAATGCTTAAAGTCTTAATTCACTAGCAGAAAAATGAAGATCCAAATTTACAAAAGCTTCATCAGACAATTCTTACTTACTCTGCTGAGACCTGGGCAATGATAGAAAAAGTAAAAAATATCGTTTCAGTTTTTGAAAGAAAAGTTTTGAGAAGTATTTTTGGTGGCATAAAAAATAATAATATGTGGAGAAGAAGAACTAGCTTTGAAATCTATAAATCTTTTAAACATCTAGATATAGTACAAATTATAAGGATTCAGAGAACTAAATGGGCAGGACACCTGTGCAGAATGGATGAAGATCGTGTAACAAAAAAGACCTTGTAGGCTAGACCATTTGGCACCCGAAAAAGAGGAACAAATGAAACGAAGGAATAAATGAAAGGGAAGGAAAAGAGGAATGAAGGAAAAGAGGAATAAATGAAAAAGACCCACGCTCGCGAAAGCTTTTAGGATAATCCGGTCAGGCGGAAGCATTTCTCAGCGATTTGATGAGCTTTCAAACAGATAAGTTGGGATTTGGCGCGTGGACATGGAGCGGTCAAGATCTTCACGCATAGCTCCGCCACAAACATTGAAAATGGCGCTTGTTGTGGACGATGAGTTAATAAAACTTATTATTATCAAGAAGACTATGTTCCATTCGCCTTAACTCTGCACCACGATTTAAAACACACACACACACACACATATATATATATGTATATATATAGCTATGAAATGTATATATGTATTTAAAGTATGTATGTATATATATATGTGTATATATAATATATATATATGTATATATATGTATATATGTATATATATATGTGTATGTATATATATATATATATATATATATATATACATACATATATATACATATATATATATATATACATATATATAAATATATATATATATGAATGTATATATATATGTCCATGGCTAGAGACAGAAGAGCTTGGAGTTCGATTCTGAGGAAGGCAAGGGCCCATTTTGTGCTGTCTGGCCATTGAAGAAGAAGATAAATTTCACAATTTAGAAGAAGGTAAAATTAAGATTAAAAATTAATTAAAAAAAAGAAAGACATTTAAAAGAGACGTTTATATTGGTTATAACAAAAATGCGATTTAAAAAATGAAATTTTAAAAAATTGCCAGTTTTTACGAAATATTTTTCCTTAATGTTGTTAACTATTATAATATTTGCATCCACGACCAATTTTTGCAACATGAGTGATGCGTGACGCCTTCTCTTGCACATCGAAGATGGACTCGTTGACCTTTCCACCCCGTGTTTCTCGGGGGACAGAATAGCTTGGAATTCAGTTCTGAGGAAGGCAAGGGCCCATCATTGGCTGTCTGACCATTGATGAAGAAGAAAAATTAATTAAAATAGTTTTAAAATATTAACTGTTTAAAAACATGTAAATATAAATGAATACTCACTGTTTAAAAGATTGTATATATCTTTCAAAATCTTCAAATATCTTTTGCTACTTTTTATGCGTTTAACATAGATTATTCAAGCGTCTTTCTTGACATACACTGACGAGCTGGGGTTGCCATTTCTTTTATGTGTCACTATAGACTTTGACGAGTCTGACTCGTTAAGTTCTGTTTTTGGCTAGCACCATGCAGTACTGTGTAACGTTACTCAGATGCTTCACTGCTGACCTTGACAGCTTAAAAAACTCTAATGCTGACAGTGGAGTAATGTGAGTGAATAGGAAGACTAAAGAAAAACTTAAACTGTACTTTAAACATTTAATAAAGAATAAAATGAAACATTTACATAAGAAACATCGTCCATCGTCTGCAAGCTTTCATACAGACCAGCACCGAAAAATACAGTCTTGAGTGGGAAGGGGAAAAAAAGTCTTCAATTTATAGATGCAAACTTTGCATATTCCAGTAAATGGCGTTGCCAGATCTGCGATCCAAACATGAAGACCGTTTCTGATTCAGCTATGGGTACTTCAGAAAATTCAACTTATAACAAATATGTTGGAATCGGCACATTCAAAATTCACATCGATATTCAAAATTCAAAAAATATGGCTAAAAACTCCTCCGATTCTTGTTTGTTCAGCATTCAAGATGCCAATCTTTTCTTCTTTTCAACAGTATCAACAGTACCAACAAGAAAAGTAAACATTTAGGGGGTTTTGTGTAAATGCTGTAAAAGCATTAAAGTGGAAAAAAAATAAATTTCTTATTATTCTTATTCTATTAAGTATGGTACTTAATAGAGCTATTAAGTATGTAAATAGTAATTATTAAGTATGGTAAAAAATATGCCTTTTTTGGGAGCATTTCTGGTAACAAAATTGACCGCTTAAAGGGTTAAAGCATTGATATTCATAATTATACAGTGTTACACTTAATTCCTCATTTTCGTAACAAAGTACGTATACTATATTTATTTATTTTATATAAGCAAATAATTTAGATTACCATTAATGCTTAGTAGTAGTTTGTTTTTGCGATAGCTAGAAGAAAAACTATGATATAAACAATAAACCAAAAGTAAATATTGGATACAGGAAGTATGCTCTTACAATTTTAAAAACGTAAACAATTAGTTTTAACAACTATTTTCTTACCCTCAAACAACATATAATCTAATTTTTTTTCTCTAAAACATACCTCGTTTCCTTTACATGTTTTTAATGTTTCACTTGCTTCAATAAAATCTTTAAATGCACATTCTAGCTAACTGTATTTTTCGTTATTTCTTTTTGCGATAAGTATCGAATCTCAAAACATTTTTAAGATGAACTAAGAAACTTGGCCAAGATGTTTTATTATTTATTTCCAACTTAGGAATAACAAGCTAATCTTGTTGTACTTGTTTACTTATTTTATGGGGACATGGTACCCCAGTTTCGATCAAAATATGAGATTTTATTTTATTATTGGCGCAAATAATTGCTTGAAGATTTTTAGATGTAAAAATAATTTGAAATAACTGAAAGTCACTGAAATCGTGACCTCAAATTCTTCAAAATTTAATTATGTGTAATCGAACATCGATCCACTGTTTAGCGAGGGAAGGAAAAAGGAAACGATGAATGCAAGAAAACGATGTAGTTGAGTTTTGTGAAGATATTCTATTAAATATGTGAATAGGAATAAATTATTTACACTATTTAAAAATATACTAATTAAAAATATTTACCATTTTATAAAATTCTGCTTATATTTAGTCTGTTATTTAATAATACAATAGAACCTAGATTATCCGAACTTCGATTATCTGAAACTCTCCCTTAACCGAAGTCGGTTTCTTCTTCACCTTTTTCACTTTCCAATATCATCTAAAATTTTCTCTGTGCAAACATGCACTTTTAAAGTTTTCTTTTTTCCCTAATTCCTTTTCTATACCAGCCGTCCATTCCAAATTACGAGTGCAGGTAAATATTTTGGAATTCCCTTTTTTAGAATTTCTTCTTGCAAGCACAATACTTGGTATGAGTATACTCTTCTCCTGTTTCAAACATCCCTGTTCTAAACGAAAACACACCCCATTTCGAAATTTGGAAGGTCATACTGCCGAGTCCCAGAACAATCGAATGTTATTGCAGGAATGACGGTACTACATATTAAAATAGAGGATTATTGATGAATTCTCGATTATCCAAAAATTTCTATTATTCAAAGTTCGGTCGAAATTACTTCGGATAATCGAGGTTCTACTGAACTGATGTAACGGACCCTCTTTTCTACCGGTGCGCTACGTTTGGCGTGTGGTCTGCCCGCCTACTTTACTGGGGCAGGTATGTTCCTTTCCTGTCGTTGGGATGCATATTACTTACAGTAATTCCTCAAAAACTTGGACGGACAAAACAACATTTTTATTTACACAACATTTAAAAAAACAAAAAAAATCACATATCATCGTGAGTCTCAGAGCCAGTCCTAGCTAGATTTTTAATGACCGAGCGTTGTCTTTCCTCACATCAGCGTAGTGAGATGTTCCTCCGCTGGCGGCTCTATCTCGACTCTCTGAACTCCGCTGAACTCTTTCAGATTCCCCCCTTCTTCGGGGGGGGGGGTGTCTGGAAACTTGAGCCCTGCCGAAATGGGCATACACTCCTTCTCCGAGAACCTGCAAAAACATCCACCAGTGCCTCCGAAAAACGTTATCAGCCCCCTTTTGCTGGCCGGCTTCTTATTTCTCCCAAGAAAAGCCGCGTGGAAGGGGTCAAAATGGGGCGATTCTGCCGATGTCATCCAGAGCACACAAAGTCGTGGGTGCACATTCCTTACACTGAACATTACATTTTTTTTAAATTTGGTTTGGTTTTGGAGTGCTACAGTCTACTTTTTGCAACATGATGGCTAGTGAGACCGGGATCTACTCTAAAAGCCGATTTCGAATGGCTACGAGCATCCGTGTCATAGTGGGATTCAAATTCACGAACTCCGGTTCAGAAGCCCAGCACCCTAACTATTTGGTAATCTTTGGGAAATTTTTTTTAAATTGATGCTTGCTTGTACTGTAACGCCATATATATATAAAGTGATAAATATTTTGGTAGGGCTTCAGCGGTGATATTTAAGACTCCATGATGACTTGGACCTCAAAGGAAACTCAACTACAAAATAAAGTTTTATATCTATTTATATTATTTACATATTTGTAAAGCTACTGGGACCTTCCTGGCTCAACGGTAAATTAAAACAGTCTCTCACAAAGAATCTCTATCCCTCTCGGACTTTTCAGGAAGGAACATTGAATAGGAAAGTAAAGGGGAAAAACATACTCCAGCTACAAAGGGACAGTCGCCAGCAACCCCCATAAAAAAACATTCAAAGGCTGTGACCAACGTCGTTTACAGGCTATAAAAATGTAGATTTGTGGTTACAGATGTGGGGAAAAGACCCAGGCGTCTCAAAAAAAGTATATACCATTGCTCCCTTGCATTTCGGTTCACTTCAATGCGGGAGTGAAAAACAACCATCGGCATACAAATACAGTGAACTCCGCTTAATGTGATCGCGGTTAATGTTATCAATCGCTTATTGTTATCGAAATCACTTGGTCCCGATTTCTTCTATTAATTTATATGTTAAAATTATCGCTTTATGTGATCGTTACATCGGTTAATGTTATCAGTTTATCTATTGTCACCACATTAAGTGTTATGTTACTAGTTCTCTGGTAGTCCATGAAAGCTTCTGATGAGCATAAATTGGGATGTCATCCACACTACTTTTAATATAAAAAATCCTATATAAAAAATTCATTTTCCTGTTTTTCTAAATTCCACAAAAACGATACTTCCAGAAATGCAACAGGGCCAAAAAGTTTCGACAATAGATGCGGGAAAAGAGATTTTGGGAACAATAACATTGGTTCTATCAGGAAAAATTAAGAACCAAATGAATCGAATGATTTATGGGGGAAAACGAATGTTACGGGAACTATACATCTAGGTTTTCTTATAATACCATAGTTACTAATAATCTGGTGGTATAGGAAAGCTCTTGATAAATATATACATTCATATCAACACACAAGCGCCTTCATTTTTCCAGTTCTCCTTAATTTGATGAGGGAATCTTTCATCAAATAAAAGAGAGAGAAATTGAACAATCAATACGGGAAAACAAATAATGCGGGAATAATAGATCGAGCCCCCCTGTAATTACTTTACCACCTTTCTGGTGCTCTGAGAAAGCTCCTGATGAGCATATACATTCATATCAATACATACACACAAACCCCTTCATTTTTCGAGTTCTCCTTAATTCCAGGAAAACGATACTTCCGTTAATGCAAAGCTGATAGAACGAAATTATTTAGATGATAAATCCGGGAACACAGAGAATCTAGAACTGATAAAGAAAAATTAGGGAAACTTTCAGCACAAAAAAGAGGGAGAAATGGAACGATAAATACGGGAAAATAAATGCGAGAATAATAAATCGAGGCCCGCCTGTAATTACTTTACCACCGTTCTGGTACTTTAAGAAAGCTCCCGATGAGCATATACATTCACATCAACACACACACATTTACTCCCTTCATTTTTTCAGATATCTTTAATTCCAGAAAAACGATACTTCCGGGAATGCAAAGAGGATAGAATGAAATATTTCGACGATACATCCGGGAAAACAGAATCTGGAAATGATCAATAAAGAAAAATTAGGGAACTTTCAGTACTGAAAAAGAGAGAAATCGAACGATCAATACGGGGAAACAAATAATGCGGTAATAATAGATCGAGGCCCTCCTGTAATTACTTTACCATACTTTTGGTGTTCTAAGAAAGCTCCTAAATGGCATGTACATTCATATCAACACACACACAGACCCTTTCATTTTTTCAGTTCTTAATTTCAGGAAAATGATACTTTTGGAAAGGCAAAGCGGATGGAATGAAATATTTCGACGATAGATCCAGGAAAATAGAGAATCTAAAACTAATAAATAAAGAAAAATTAGAGAAACTTTCAGCACAAAAAGTAAAAGAGAGAGAAATTGAACGATCTAATAGATCGAGGCCCTCCTGTATTAACTTTACCAACTTTCTGGTGCTCTAATAAAGCTCCTCATGAGCATTTACATTCATATCAACACACACACACACACACACACACACAAACCCTTTCATTTTTCCAGTTCTCCTTAATTCCAGGAAAACGATACTTCCGGGAATTCAAAACGGATAGAATGAAAATTTCGACAATAGATCTGCGAAAACAGAGAATATGGAACTAATAAATAAGAAAATAATAAGGAGACTTTCAGCACAAAAATGAGAGAGAATTGAACGATCAATACAGGAAAAAAAAATTGCCGTAATAATAGATCGAGGTACTATTGTAATTACTTTACCACCCTTCTGGTGTTCTAAGAAAGCTCCTGAAGGGCATATAGATTCATATCAACACACACACGCAAACCCCTTCATTTTTGTAGTTCTTAATTTCAGAAAAACGATACTTCCGGGAATGCAAAGAGGATAGAATGAAATATTTCAATGATGATTTGGGAAACAGAGAATCTAGAACTGATAAATAAAGAATAATTAGGAAAACTTTCAGCATAAAAAAGAAAAATAGAACGATCAATACGGGAAAAAATAATGCGGGAATAATAGATCGAGGCCCTCCTGTAATTACTTTGCCAACTTATTGGTGCTCTAATAAAGCTCTTCATGAGCATGTACATTCATATCAACACACACACACACATACACACACAGACCCTTTCATTTTTTCAGTTCTTAATTTCAGGAAAATGATACTTCTGGGAATGCAAAGCGGATAGAATGAAATATTTCAATAATGATCCGGGAAAACAGAGAATCTGGAACTGATAAATAAAGAAAAATTAGGGAAACTTTCAGCACAAAAGAGAAATTGAACTTTCAATACGGGAAATTAATGCGGGAATAATAGATCGAGGACCTCCTGTAATTACTTCAACACCCTTCTGGTGCTCTAAGAAAGCTCCTGATGAGAATATACATTTATATCATTACACACACACACACACACACACACATAGCCCTTCATTTTTATAGTTATCCTTCATTTCATGAAAACAGTACTTCCGGGAATGCAAAGCGATTAGAATGAAATATTTCAATGATAGATCAGAGAAAATAGAGAATCTGGAACTAATAAATAAAGAAAAATTAGGAAATCTTTCAGCACAAAAAGTAAAAGAGAGAGAAATTGAACGATCAATACGGGAAAATAATGCGGGAATAATAGATCGAGGCCCTCCTGTAATTACTTTAACACCTTTCTGGTGCTCTAAGAAAGCTCCTCATGAGCATATACATTCATATCAACACACACACACACACAAACCCTTTCATTTTTCCAGTTCTACTTAATTCCAGGAAAACAATACTTCCGGGAATTCAAAAGGCATAGAATGAAAATTTCGACAATAGATCTGCGAAAACAGAGAATCTGGAACTAATATATAAGAAAAAAAATAAGGAAACTTTCATCACAAAAATGAGAGAAAAATTGAACGATCAATACGGGAAAACAAATAATGCGGGAATAATAGATCGAGGCCCTACTGTAATTACTTTACCACCCTTCTGGTGCTCTAAGAAAGCTACTGATAAGCATATATGTTCATATCAACACACACAAACACACACACACATTTACCCCTTCATTTTTCCAGATCTCTTTAATTCCAGAAAAACGATACTTCCGTTAATGCAAAGAGGATAGAATGAAATATTTCAACGATGATTCGGGAAACAGAGAATCTAGAACTGATAAATAAAGAATAATGAGGAAAACTTTCGGCATAAAAAAGAGAAATTTAACGATCAATACGGGAAAAAAATAATGCGGGAATAATAGATCGAGGACCTCCTGTAATTACTTTTCCAACTTTCTGGTGCTCTAATAAAGCTCCTCATGAGCATTTACATTCATATCAACAAACCCTTTCATTTTTCCAGTTCTCCTTAATTCCAGGAAAATTGTACTTCCGGGAATTCAAAACGGATAGAATGAAAATTTCGACAATAGATCTGCGAAAACAGAGAATCTGGAACTAATAAATAAGAAAAAAATAACTAAACTTTCCGCACAAAAATGAGAGAGAAATTGAACGATCAATACGGGAAAACAAATAATGCGAGAATAATAGATCGAGGTCCTTCTGTAATTACTTTACCACCCTTCTGGTGCTCTAAGAAAGCTCCTGAAGGGCATATAGATTCATATCAACACACACACACAAACCCCTTCATTTTTGTAGTTCTTAATTTCAGAACAACGATACTTCCGGGAATGCAAAGCGGATGGAATGAAATATTTCAACGATACATACGGAAAACAGAGAATCTGGAATTGATAAATAAAGAAAAATTAGGGAAACTTTCAGCACAAAAGAGAAATTGAATGATCAATACGGGAAAATAAACGTGAGAATAATAGATCGAGGACCTCCTGTAATTACTCTACCACCCTTCTGGTGCTCTAAGAATGCTCCTGATGAGCATAAATATTTTTGTCGTCCACACTGCCTTAAAATATTCTTATCAGCAGTAAAAAACTCATTGCTAGAATTTTGGAAGTCAAATACAGAAAGAAATAACTCTGATGGTTCTATCAGGCTAAATTCAGGACCAAATGAATCGAATGATTAATGCGGGAAAACAAATAATACTCTAATAATAGAAAAGGGTTATTCTATATGAGATGGCTATTATAAAAGCTTTTTTTCAACAAATGAGCGTATTAAATAATTTTGTCTCCACGTTTTCCTTTCATCAAACTCCTTGCATTAAAAAGGATTTTTTTTTTTTTTAGATTTAGTTATTTAGTGAAAATTCTTTATACGATTTTTCTGTAATATATACAATAAAAGTGTCGTGCAGTCCTCGTTTTTATTTGAGTATTAACCTGTGATCAAATGTATAGTGGGATTTTATTTTGATTGCGTTGTGTAAAAGTATTTTAGTACTATATTTAACCACAGGTTCTGAGAAACTACAGACATAAGAAATGAAACTAAACTGAAAGATAAATTAACAGTATCCGAAACTAGCTTAATATAAAAAAAAATTTATTATAATATATATACATCTATGTACAGTACAAAACTGATGCTAATTTTCATAAAATATGTTTTATCAACATCTTCTAAATTAGTTCTGATAAATAATTTTTAATACTTAAGCTATTATGTAAATATAAGAGAGAGGACCTAATCTCAATTTCAAAATGTATGTAAAAGGGGGTACCTTTGGGGAGTTAAAATGGTGTGACCAGAACATTGCTGGTTGATGGGTATCTATGGATCTCTCGTCGGTCTGGTCAGGGGCTTCCTCCTGAGTTTTTGGGGTGCGGCCGTGCTATTTGATGCAGGAACCCTTCCTATCGGACTTGGCTGGACTCTCGAACTTTTTCCGTCGGACTCCTCCTTTCGTCTGCACTATCTCACACCTTCTGTCGGACTCTCTTCTCGTCTCGACTTCCGAACCTCTTCTGTCGGACTCCTCTCTTCGTCTCGACTATCGAACACCTTCACCTTTTTTTCGATCTTTCTTATTTTATTAATTTTATCCTTGTCCCCTCTTCCTTCTTATCCTCCAATCGGGATAGTTGTAAGAATCCAATTGGTCTGCTTAAACCCCGCCTTGAGACCGCCAACGTGGAAAACCTTATCCCTTCTAATTGGGCACTGTCCCTTAGGGACTCATAAATAACTCCACAAA
>JAGEOH010000017.1:879825-897325 GCA_032207245.1 Pardosa pseudoannulata | reverse complement strand
TTTTCTAGAAAAGAATTAGTATTTCAATTCTCTAACACACACACACACACACACACACACATATATATATATATATATATATATATGCATATATATATATGTATATATATCTATATATATACATATATATATATATGCATATATATGCATATATATATATATATATATATATATATATATATATATATATATATATATATATATATATATATATATATATATATATATATATATATATATATATATATATATATATATATATATATATATATATATATATATATATATATATATATATATATATATATATATATATATATATATATATATACATATATATATATATATATATATATATATATACTTAAACCATGCAAAAAATACGCAATTTTTAAAGAGATCAAGGTTTACAAATTGAGCAGTCAGAGGGTTAATTTACACTGACACGTTTAAGTAAATACCTATACTGATGTAATTTTCGTTTTAAATGTGTGTATAAATACTGTTTACATATCTAAAACATTCGCGTACCCGCATACAGGAACATATCCTACACCGCGGTTTTTCAGCTTTCGCGGAAGATTCTGTTTCCCATTAACTGCGAAAAACGAGGAATCACTGTAGTGTTTCCTTCCAATTCGAAATCATATTTTTCTCATTAAACACAAACACGAAAATAAAAATATATTATCCGCTTAAAGCGTCAATATAGATCTACAAAATAACGAGCATAACAGATACCAAAATTGGAGGGCACATACGCTACCAACTTACATTTCTTTCCTCAATCTGCGCCGTACAGAAGCGTTAAAAAGTGAAAACAGATAATTATGCCGTTGAACCGTAATTTTGAATCGATCTTCCAGGATGTTTTTGAATTCTGTCATTGTATGCTCATACAAGGATAGTGACTCGTTAGTGATTACAATACAGCTCTTTTTTGTTAAGCGGCGAAATATTTTTGAAACGCGTCTCAAGGTAAAAAGAAAATTATCTATGTTTATATATTTTTTTAAAACTTAGTATATTTAGAGGAAATTTTGTACAGAAATCTGACTTTGAGACAGGGATAAGTATCAATGTCTTAGACAGTGCTTGTTTAATCGAAAAGACTTAGTAGTCCGGGTGACATTAGTAGCTTATTTTGTTTCGGCAAACAATTATACAAATAAATATATAAATATATGTATGTATAATTTTTTGAGATGATAATTTGAAATAACACATTAATTGAACAGTAGACTATTTAAAAATATTTAACTGTACATGAATAATTTTATCAATAATAATCAATAAAGTAGTTGATAGTTTATACTCGATTGCGAGGACATTTTCCTTTATTTTCAATATCCTCTACTATAACGCAAATTTTGTTGTCCATTTTATTATTGGATGACCATATAGGTAGCCAACATTATTCCCCTCATGAAAAAACAATGGAGGTGCATTCAAGACTTACTCTGAAATCAAATCCAAATGCATTGGGTAGACGAACAAATGTTAACTACTATACAATGTTAAAATAATCGAACAGTGTTATATTCATATAATCAATTCAATATATGTTTTAATAGTAAATGTTGTTAATTCCTACTGCAGCCTAGCGTCCTTTTTTGGACTATTAAAAAAAATGGATTATACATTTTTTCTATTTTTTGGGAACGCATTTTTTCTCTTCCTTAGAGCTAGGAATCCTATAAACAATCAACCATTTTTTTTAGAATCTGCTAGTATTTAAACTTTCCTCATTTGGATCGACATCTTAAGCTTTTCTACAGTCTCTCATTAACTTACATGCTTGGAAGATGCATCGACTGAAAGGACAACAGAAATTTATATATTATAGCGTACTGGGGCTCTAAGTGAGCCCGAAAGAGGATAGCAGAGGCCTACATACAGACCAAAGATATTTATTTAGAAACACAATGTTGAAGTTATGATAAATACAGATGAAACGATGAATATCTACAAATGAAAATGATGATCGTTGCAGGAATCAGCTTCCCAATCGTTTTGAAGAGAAAAAAAGGAGGGATGACACTCAGCAGCTCGCCTGGACGTTCTCGGCCGATGAGTTAGTTCACAGGAGACTCGATCTGTCAGAAATTCTCCATCTGGGCCATGAATTCCGGTCTTTTATATCGTCGTCTGCCCACAAATGTCCATCTCAGCTGATCGGACATCTGGTTGATGACTTAGTGAGGAAAACCGTCTGTTGAGCATGTGCAAGCCAAGGGAAGTTTGCAGTAATCGGGAGCAATCTCGCAGATCATTAATCGACGACTCCGGACATACCCTTGGAGAACAAGGTAGAAAATATTGCTGCTTCCCTTACAATGTAGAGGATTTCTGTCATGTGAGACTCTTTCTTCGGAATACCATTGAAACGAACACTGGAAACACTTCGCCAGCATCCTAATGAATTTCTCAAACAGAATGATTGAGATGGTCCTCGGTGTTAAGAATCCTCTATTCGGCATCCTATTCTGAGCGAAACAACGTTCTTTAACTAGGTAAAGAGGAGCTCAGTTCAAATGCTCACAAAAAGCTCGTTCACTATTTCCACTTTATGCAGTTTTTTTCTCACTGTCCTAGATAAGTCTGTATCTGGAAATTTAATGTAACTCAAATGCGTTACAATATATATATATATATATATATATATATATATATATATATATATATATATATATATATATATATATATATATATATATATATATATATATATATATATATATATATATATTATAAAGTTTTACTTTATAGCAGCGCTTCTCAAGCTTCTTTGCTTCACGACCTCCTAAATACTAGACATGAATTAAAAAATGTTTCGCACCTTCCCAGATAGTAAACATAGAGTTATAAAATATTTCGTGAACTCCCCCCCCCAAAAAAAAATATTGAATATGAAGATCAAAAATATTTTGTGACACTCCCCCATATAGTAAATGCGAATTAAAAAATATTTTACTACCCTCCAAATCGTAAATATGAAAAACAAATATTTCTCCGATCCACAAATTCTACGCATGAAAAAAATATTTCGTGACGTAACACCCCACCTACCCCCTAATAAGTATGAATTTTAAAAAATATTTCGTGTTTCAAAATAATAAATAATAAATGATATTAAAAGCTCCAAATAATAAATATTAGTTAAGAAATATTTCTCGACCCGAAATAGTATATATGAATGTAAAAAATATTTCGCTAGTTCCCAAATAGTAGATATGAATTAAAAATTATTTCATGACTCCTGTAAGAGTAAATATGAATTTTAAAAATATTTCACGACGTCCTCCTAAAACAAATAGTAGATATGAATTTACAAAATTCTACCATACTGATACAAAATCTAGAAGCGTATTTAATATCTTATTTATTTGTAAATACATGTATTTCTTCGCTGTTCTCTAAGGGCTCACGTGCTCATGTGCACAAAGAGAGAAGCTTCAACCAACACGAGTATATACAGTAGTTGAAAATTCATGCAAATATTCCTGAAACAAAAGATATTTAAATAATCCCGGAGGCCTTTTCTAATCTTGTCCAGAAGGTAGCCGCTGAATTTCTCATACCTCGTTGAATGACGTCAGTCCAATAAATCACCAAAGCATTCATAGGTGATTTCTTTGCGGAGATAATTACGCATTGTTTACCCACGTGCGGACAGTTTCGCCTTCATGGATAAGCAGAGCGAACCAGGCTGAGTCATACGTGTGGAAAAATACGCGATTAATGTTAATAGTGTAGTGACTAATAATAAGTCGAAATTTAAACAGACGATTTTTATGTTTTCTCTCACCGGAAATACGGATCCTTGGATGTCCGTGGGAACCACTAATTTAAATTAAAAAGACGTTGTTTCCTCTAAAGGTCTCTTCAAATTGTAGTCCACTGCAAGCCATTACCACAGTCTGGAGTGGGAATGGCTTATCGTGGTCGATGGTGGCAGACGATAAAATAGCCTTGGCAGACGATGGCTTCGGAGGTTGTTTTTGATAAGCTTAATGGCCTATTCTTTTGTATTAGCGAACAGTAAAACATGAGAAATAAGTTAACAATAACAATTTTATTGTCATAAGAAAAACAATAAAAGCACTTAAATTACAACTCTAAACATATCTCCTAACACATCTCTAAATTGAAATAAACTTAACAGAAATGAACTCTTACTGGGGGGAAGGGGGGAAAACAACCTGTTAAACACATCTCCCAACTGAACTGTTATTTGGGAAAAACACAACATAATCTAACATAAACATATACCCCAACACATCTCTCGAGGCTATAATATACCTACTAATTTGCATAAAGCTCACTCCGGTGCGATGTACCACAGACGGTAATTCCCGATTGGTTTGGCTATTATGTCAATAGTCGGAGGGGCGTTTCATCGATGGAAATTAAAAATAAACATGAAAACAATATTTAAGAAAATAAGTTATTTAAAGAATAATAAATTTTTTTAATTTAAAAAAATTGTTTATAAATTCTCCTATGAACCTTATAAATGTAAAAAATAAAAACAAATCTTACTTAAAGAAAAAAAACCAACCTAAAATAATCTTAAACTTGGGAACAAAAAACACATCTAACATATAAAAAAACACATAATCTACATAATAATATAATTCTCACAACAATAAATCGAAATTCTAAGTTAAAGTTTAGCCAATTCAAATGGAAAAAATGAATTGTGGGGATTGCTGTGCTATTGTCATATCAAAGAATTAAAAAAAAACACCATGATTTTAAGAAAATTAAGTTGGCAGTTAAACGAGCTATTTTAAGCTTAAAATTCTGAAAATGCCGACAGTTTTTCTTCAAAGATCAAAAGCAGCCAGATGCGTAACTAAAGTACGCAGTAGTTCCTATGGACTAATCCACGCGCTCGGCTCATTTAGTGGCGCAGCGTGGAGATGCAACCCGTGAACCATCGTTCAAGATCACTATTAGGAAGTGATGAACAATTGGCCATAGTGTGGAGGCTACATAAGCTTTATAGCTGCAAGTGGCTCTATGTGTTGGAGCTTCAGTCACTGCAATTGTACTTTTATGGACTGAGAATGGACCATATGTCTCTTGCTGTAGCCCTGTTAGATTTATTTCTTATCGGCAAGCTGTGTCCACCTAGAGAGGGTACTAGGTACCACTCTGAAGGTGAGGGTACCTCTCATCCCCATTTGTTGAACTGGCTTTTGTGAGAGAGTTACTGGGTTATGGGTTGGATTGACTTTTAAAGTGATAACGACCCCTGAGCCAGCTAGAAAGAGGTTGTGCTCGGCGAGTTGTTAAAACTTGTACACGCTGCGATATAATAAACTTCTTGTGTATTTAACCCCTTAAAAATCATTAAAATCCGGACTTTGATTCGGCAAAAACGTATTATTTAATTTTGTTCATCTGAACAGTCATGAGCAAGCCGAGGACAACGCTTTATTTTGAGTTTTGAATTCTTATAAAACATTTAGTTGGTTCAAACATTGTCATTTCTATTATTTCTTACTAGCATATAGCCCGTCATTTGACGGGTTTAAGAAAAAAGATGTTTAAGATGTTTGAAATGCTAAAAGTACGCCAAATCTCTTTGTATTCTGGCGTTAGTTGATAATATTTTTTGCCTTGATTTATTAAAACATACGATTTACATTTTTAATGAGCATAAAAGTGTATAAAAAACGTCATTTTCTAATTTAAATAAAATAATAAATTATAGAATATAGTTAATTTAAAATTTATTTAAGTTAACATTTGAAACTTTAAAATTTATGATTTATAGTAACTTATTTATATTTTTTAATATTCATACGACATTGAATTTAATTTTTATATTTATCTTAATATATTTTAATATATTTATTTTAATATATTTATTTATGATCTCTATTTATAATCATGTTTTAAATTGTTGTTTATTTGTTTATTAGTATATAGCCCGTCATATGACGGAATCAGTAAAATTTTTAATTTTCCAGAATTATAAAGTATCCTATGAGACAGGTAAAGAAATGGTTGTTTTGTTTTGGCTGAGAATTATCTGGTACACGCTCAATAATTTATCTCTCTAATCTTGTTCTCTTCTTCTAATCTTGTGATCTCTCTCTCTTATCTTGTTTATCCTCTAAAGTCTCCCGATACTGTGAATGCAGTTTAGAATCACGTTATATTCAATTAGACAAACCATGTTTGTATGTATAAAAAATAAAACCATAAAAAAACTTCTTAATTTTCAAAGATATGTAACTCAAACGCTAGATATTTATTAGTCCATGAAATAGACTGATAGACTTTTATGAAAGGAATTTGTTGTTAATACCGGTAATAAGTTTCATTGCAACAAAAAATAATCGATGATTAAATTTAAAATTATCACGCATGTACCTAATCTATAGAGCAATTTCATGTAACGTCATGAACTACTTTAATGCCCTTCCCATACATTTGCATGTTTACGATAGCCAGTAGGCAAACAAGAAGCTGCCCTTCCGTTTTAAACAAGAGTCAGAATTGTTATAAGTTCAGATGTACCCTGCTGCGTGAAATCGCCTCATTATTGAATCCAAGTATACAAGAAAATTATGTAAGTAATATCTAAGTTCAGTTATAAATGTATGAAAATAATGCAGACGATATTTAAATAATTTTAAATAAAAAACTACAAAATGAGATGGTTAAAGAAATGACGTCATAATGCTAGAAAAAAATCTTATTTTTATCTATTTATTATGTGATAAATTGATAAATTTAATTGCCTGCTTTTAACCGGGGAAATTAGGGCTTGAAATAATGGCATTAAATGCACGAAAAGTGGGGAAGGGGTAGATTTCGAAAGTTTTAAAGATTTACTTTGAATTTTGCTTACCCTAACTCTTCAGGAATCCAATAAGAATGCCTTTATCCATCCCAGGTCCAACCGCTTCATAAATTCGAGGACAGACGGACAGGTAATTTACGCTATTATTATATAGGGGATAGCATTTGAGTCTATCCGTCAGAAAAATATACAGCATCGCATTTGACGTGCGAAATAACTGCCTTACTGAAAACTGATTTTTATGTTCTTCTCTCTGCTTTAGGCTGTATACCAATAGCAGACCATCGAAATAAACTAGAGGTTGCACTTTACACGAAAAAAAAAAAAAAGATCGGTTAATTTGCCGACGCCGGTAGCTCTGCAACTGACTGGTGCCATTGGAGCTCAGCGGAAATTTATCCGTCGTCCCCACCCAATGAACGTTTGCACACACAGCGCTTTTTTCTACTGTTTTCATTGGACTTTAGTTGTAGATATGAATAGTTCCGTGAACATAAGCGTTATTGTTAATGAAATTCTGATTTTATTACCCTTTCGCTGCGTATTTTTTTTTATCAAAATGGGTTCAAAAATTGCGTATTTTTTTATTACATATTTCAAATCTATATATATTTTAGAGTTAAAATATACGCAAAATTTGTGTTAAAAAGTTTTTTTAACACATAATTAGGTCCTAAAAAAAGGTGCTCAGAATAATGAAATTAAAGAATTATGATATAAAAGCTAAATTTTGAAAATTAATCTTGGTTAAATTATCATTTATTTTATAAAATACAAAAGCAAAACGTATATACTAATTAAAAAATGCAAAAGAAATGCATTTATTAGAAATGAAGTCTTGTATGTTAAATTTCGAAACAAGGCTCGAGGCAAAGTCCTACCCGCAATCCTTGCACCAAATTCGCGTTTCTTTTCGAAGTTTTTGTTCAACCTTCAGTTTTTTTTAACAACAGAAAGCACACTATCTACGAGGCTCTTTCTTGATGGGATTTGGGTGTATATGGCTAGCAAAGTGTCGAGCAGTTAGTCTCATGGGTCTGTTACTCTCATGTACTGTTGGTCTCTTTTACTATTATTTGCAACATAACGTCGTCAAAATAAAGTCCAATAGAGTCCAAAACAGTTGCATTATTTGCCATAGTGAAATTTAGTCCGGGATTTCCAAGGAAAGGAAATGAAGCAGGAGCTGGTGGAATATTTTGCATATTAATTTTGCACCACTATCGAATATTTTGAATAGAAAATGAATTTTCAGATTCATCACTATCCGCAGAGGAATCCGTGAAATTCTCATTAGTTTCGCTATAATTATCTTCAATATACTTAAAATCTGAGTCAGAAGTGCTATCAATGTCGGAAATATCGTCAGGAGTACAGGTTATATCCCTCGCGAAACGCTTCCTGCCAGACATCTTTCAGCTATAAAAAGCGCTCTCAAAATGCTACAAAAAATTCTTCTATATTTCTCAGAAATGTGGACAATTAAAGCCATCTGCTAGTTTACAACTAAGTAAACAATTGAAAATCACAGTAAAGCCAAAATGAAAGAATAAACGGGGAAAGAGCGGGTTGCACAGTTAAATAGACGGCTAAAATGCATGCCCGCGGAAATCGCGGGTTGCGCAAATTTTGCTACATTTATGTTGCCCGTGGAAATTGCAGGATGCGCAGCGAGAGAGTTAATACAAGAGAGACTTGTTTTATGGGATAAAACTCTGGAAACTATGGGAAATTTTTAAGACAAAAACGCTACTCTTACAGCTTGGTATGAAGTTAGCCTGGGATTTCGAAGCGATTTCGATCAATTGGGAGAAAAAGAGAGAAATGAATTTAGTAAGTATATTTTCTCATATACCTATACACCCAGATGCAGAATACTTTTTAACAGTCTGCAACGGAAGTTGGGTCTCGTAAAAATAGTCTGAAGAATAGTACGTAAGAAAGGATAAATTGAGATGGTTACAGAAATGACGTCATAATGCTAGAAAAAATCTTATTTTTACCTATTTATTATGTGATAAATTGATAAATTTAATCGCCTGCTCTTAACCGGGGAAAATAGGGTTTGAAATAATGGCATTAAATGCTCGAAAAGTGAGAAGGGGTTGATTTCGAAAGTTTTAAAGACTCGCTTTGAATTTTGCTAACCCTAACTCATCAAGAATCCAATAAGGATGCCCTTATCCATTCCAGATCCAACCGCTTCATAAATTTGAGGACAGACGGATAGATAACTTAGGCTTTTATTATATAGGGGATAGCATTTGAGTCTGTCCGTCTGAAATATACAGCATGGTATTTGACGTGCGAAATAATTGCTATACTGAAAACTGGTTTTAATGTGTTTCTATGTGATTTAGTGTTTGTACCACTTCCAACCGAACCAATCATCATATTAATGGTAGTGAAGGAAACAATGTTAATTTCCAGAAAATGCGGTACGTTAAATCCTGAGTTAAAGGCACGTGCAGTTTTGTTAGTAGTTACAGGACTCTGCATAGTATTATGTAAAGAGAGAAATTATTCTCATACTACTGTAAGTGTAAAGATTGCTTAGAGGTAACTGTAAATACAGAATCCAAATTTGTGAACAAATGTTGAACAAGAATCCGATGGAGCTTTGATTAAATATATCTTGAAAATGATTGAAGTATGTACCTAACCAGTTTTTCATAGCTCGAATAGCCATATGGTATTAAATTCCGATCCTCATAGAATGTTCTTGAATATATCAGTACATATTTTTAGTTTGTAAATATCTAGGCTGGTATGTCGTGTAGCTCTCGTTTAAATTTAGGGTATTTATCTATGATCAAATTTATAGTGGTTATTTATTTTGTTAGTCAGAAAGACTAAATATTATTTGGGTTGCGTTGTGTAGATTATTTAAGTTTAAATTCAACCACAGGTTCTGAGAGATTACAAACTTAAAATAAAAAAATAAACTAATAAGCTAAATTAAGAGTAACTGAAATCAGCTTAAAATAAAAATAAGCAAATTTATTATAATGATATATACATGACTAATATACAAAAATTTGATCAAGTTTCATAAGATTTACTTTTTTAGCACGTTCAGTTAGGTGCCACACTAATTAAGATTTGACAATAATTTTCTATCATTTAGGTAAATATATATATAGGAGAGAGGATCTAATCTCAATTTGAAGTATTTATAAGTACCTGTGTGGGTCAATATGATGTGCCAAGGCGGTACTCTGGTCGGACGCTTTTGTGAAATGACGTAGATACTTTGAGTGTTATCTCAATTGATGGGACTACAACGTTGACTCCAATTTCACATCTTGTCTGGGGCATTCTAAATAAATTGGGATGATTCTGTAGGGCGGACGCGCTGGAAATACTTTTGGCCGGTGTGCGATGACGAAGTCTTTTTTGGACCCAAATTTCTTTTGGTCCCCGTACTCTGTCCTCGAGTCCTGAACACTTGCCGTCGAACTCTCGACCTCCGAACTCTGACAGTCCAACTTCTCTCTTCTACTCGACTGCCGAACATCCCTCCCTCTTGACTTTTCTCATTTTATAGTATTTTCATCTCTGTCCTTTCTTACTTCTTTTCGTCCAATCGGGAGAGTTGTCTAAATCTATTGGTCTCCTTTACCCCGCCTTGAAACCGCAAACATGGGGAAACCTTACATCTTGAAGTTTGGCACTGTCCCTGTGGCACTCATAAATAACTAGTCAAAGGTATATTCTTATTTAATGTCATGTACGGAGACGTGATTCTAATCTGGGACTGGGATCAGAATCCCGCCCGAAAATACCGCACACGACGAAAAAAATCGTTGAATATATTTTTATGGTTCTCTCCCCTTTACAAAAGTTGTGAGGAGGTCAGATTTATATCTCAAGCAATTCACTTCTCGTTTTATTTATAACAATTATATTAATTAATCAATCATATTAATTACATCAATTATATTAATTATCAATTATGTTAATGATCTAAATAGTCTCACCACATGGTATATTCAGTAACAACAATGGGATATCCTTATCTGCTATCTCAACGGCTCATGAAACATTTATAATTGGTTCCAAAATTTATGCTTGTAATTCTCCGGAAACATAAACACCAACTTTCTTCCAGATTTTTTTCTGATGGAATTTATCCTATTAACAATACGTGGCCTATGGCTAGAGCATGACGCAGCACTGGTGCATTACTGATCTTCTGTTTCGGGTTATTTAGAATATCCAGTTGAGTGAACTAGACAGAGGACATACATATTATTTTATCTTCATATTATAGACAACATAAGATGAAGTAATAATATGTTAGAGTGGTAAAAGCCAATAACTTTGAGAAAACTGAAAAAATTACAGTAGGGAGTTTCACCAAATAAATCTTTCATAGTGATTTTATAATTATTATTATTATTATTATTATTATTATTATTATTATTATTATTTATTGTGAGGTAAAATCAGATAGTGGAGGTATCAAAGAGTACCCTCCATCAGCTATTATATATATATATATATATATATATATATATATATATATATATATATATATATATATATATATATATATATATATATATATACATATACATATATAGAGACGGATCCCCTTTTAAACCACTAACCTAAATTCACACTGGGGCTACAGTTTACTCCTTCAGAGCAGTCTAACCAATTATAACTTTACAATACCTTAGCAGACAATTTAGGAAAATTCCAAACAAAAAGGAAATACGCTATCGGAGGGAGATTTTCCTAGAGATTTTCCCACAGATTTTGATTGAGATGTTGACTCAGGTGTTAAGCGCTTTTTCCTTATAACTTCATACTAACTGACTTCCCAGTTTGTCCTGTCGTTATAATGAAGTGGGAACCCGTACTCCAACGTTCTGTTAATAGAGGTCTTTGAGTAAATGGTGTCATTTTTATGGGCATGGCTTGCAACCACCGATCGTGAAGTCCGTCTTACTACATATATATATATATATATATATATATATATATATATATATATATATATATATATATATATATATGTAACATAACAAAATTATTTAACTTTAATATATTCTTAAAAACCTCCTTTGTCCCATTCTAATTCCTTAAAATCTTTTTCGCATCTTCTAAATGTCTTAATCAAAGAAGTGTCCTCGACTTAAAATTCTATCGATACATTTCTCAAAGCTTTCTATCCTATAGATGTAAATTTTCTGTCTATTCAACACATTTTCCAGCTGACGCCGGCAAATGGCAACGGGTTTTTCTGATCTTAACACTTAAATTCACTGAGTAAGTTTTCTCGTCCCTTTGACTTCCCTCTTCTGTCTTCGAACTGGGGTGCACCTTTGTCCGATCAGAGGGATTTTTGTGTCTTTCTCTTGTCTGCCGTTGACTAGTAAAGATGTCCATTTTAGCAGCTCTGAAATAAAGTTTTAGACTTGTGCCGGTCTCTTTCAATGGCTCGACTGCATCGTTATTACTGTTAGCTGATTAGCTTCTTCCCTGTCTAGTAGTTTTATAATTATTGGATTACACACACACACTCACACACACACACACACACACACACACACACACACACACACACACACACACACACACACACATATATATATATATATATATGTAGAGAGAGAGAGAAATGAGAGAGATAGAGAGAGAGAGATAGTGAGATAGAGAAGGGAGAGATAGAGAGTGAGATAGAGAGATAGTTAGAGAGATAAACAGAGGGATTGAGAGATTGAGAGATAGAGGGATAGAGAGAGAGAGAGAGAGATTTTGAGATAGAGAGAGATATAGATAGATAGATAGATAGATAGAGGGGGGGTAACTCTTCCCACACTTACAGTCATTACTTACAGTCATTACTTACAGTCATTTTTATTTATCTTTTAGAGGTAGCAATTAACTAATGAAATTGGTATTATGTTGATTTATATAAGCAACAGTTTGTGATAACTCACACCAAAGCTCGCTGAATATAGTGCCGATTTTTTTGTCCCAGACAAAATAAAATAAACAAGAAACGCACGCGTATATAACAAAAAGCATACGTCGCAACCAAAGAAAAAAAAACCCAAAAGAAGACACTCGTATATATAAAAGGAACACTATCTATGCACATATTACGTAAAACATTTCGTGCCATTCATTTTGAATAGCGGTCAGAAATAAGACAGAAAAATAAAATAGCATAAAACAAAACAGACAGTCGTCTAAAGCAAAGAAACCAAAAAAAGAAAAGAGCCAATTTATGGGCTTATTTTTGGGATATACGCTCGAATCCTGTGCAGATTAAACGTATAGGAACGTAGTAGACACAATACCGCCATCTCCTTTTTTATGTTTTTTTCTCCCAAGTTATATTTGCATACGACGTGGCGCGCAGTTTTCCGTCGCGCGCGGGACTTTTTTTGGCATTTTTTGCTTTATTATTTTATTTTTTTTACCCGAGACTTGGCGACAAATCACTCAAAGCATCGTGTCGGGTGAACTCGGAGCGTACGAATCCCAAAGGACCGTTAGTCTTTTGTGTGCTGCTGAAGTTTAAAAAAAATGTGATATATGTGTTTGCGTCTTACATAATAATAATCGCAATAGTAAAATAGAAAGAGATTTTCGCTTAAAAATAGGTAATTTTTTATGTCAGTTTTCTTATTTTTGCCGTCGCTTCGAGTGGAAAGTTTGGACAGAACGTGACTCCGAGAGTTATATCTGCATGGGAATGGATGAGAATAAAGAAAAGCTTAGTGTCTAGTTTAGCTACATGTGACAGTCTGCTTGTTCTTTTTTTTGTGGTATATCTTATAATGGATAATATCTATGATAACGGTGCGCAGTGCAACGAAGGACGGCACTATGTTTTATTTGATTATCTAAGATGCGATTGCGTATTGCCCAATCGTATGTCTCCGAATTATTCAGTTCTCACCCCATGGTTACAAAGCTGTAGATAACCTGGGGCAGCTGTAGGCAGCATCTTGCATACTGTGCGTCGATATTTTTCACACTCGAGTTCAGATGAGTCGAACATCTTTTTTTTTTCATCCTTTTACATTACATGGATGGGGTCGGAACATAGGGTTTAGAGAAAGATCTTCGCTTGAATGAGGTAAGAGTCGAATTCCGGGACGCAGTTAACCCTTTGACAGTTTCATTTTTTTCCAGAATTCGGTCAAAAAAATGTCACATTTTTTTATTGCATTTTTTTTTGTTCATTTTACATTTTTAAGTAAAAATATGTTATTAAAATTAACATTTCTAATATTTTTAAGCATTTATTACAATTTTTTCTATGAAAGCATCATAGAACTGAAGTTTACGTTTAGTCTCATCGATATCCAAGTTAATTTTTGGAATTCCAGTGAAAGCAAATCTATGAGGCGAATACGAAGGATTATCACAAATAATTTAAAAAAAACTGTCTTTCTTGATTGATTTCATCTGTACTAATATCAGAGTCACTACTAGCCAGGTCATCTAGTAAACTTTCGCTACTTTCATTTACAGATAATTCAGTTTCTGATTCCGAGTCACAGTTCGAATCACAAGAAATTAGCTCCATATTCTCTGAATTATCCATTGTTTAAAAGTAAAAAAATATTATTCAACTCTTACATCAATAAAATTATCAAGAGGTTAGTAAAATATAACGAGAAAGCTATACACTGAAAGATAACAGTTCGTCTTCTGATACAAAACATGAAAAAAAACCCTCGCTTTTTAACCAATCGGAGTAGAAAATACAATAAACTACAAACTATCATTTATTGGACATCTATACGAATAATTTGTTACTAAAATTGGAAAAAATACGGCCGAAACAGTGCAAGCGAAATAGAAATCAGATTGCCCGTACGCCGTACGGGCAAATCAGTAAAGGCCCGAAAGCTGTGCCCGTACGGCGTACGGGCAAAACAGGAAAGGAGTTAATAACTTTTTATATATAAACAGGGAAGGGGTTAAATTAATTTACGCCATTTCAAAACACATAATTTGTTGAAGCCCTAAAAAATAATCGATGATTCAATTTAAAATTATCACATACGTACCTAGTATATTATTTAAGCCAAATATAAAAGAAAATTATTTACGTGATATCTAAGTTCAGTGATAAAACGTATGAAAATAATGCAGACGATACTTAAATAATTTAAAATAAGAAATGATTAAATGAGATGGTTAAATTTAATGACGTCATAATACTAGACACAAATGTTATGTTTACCTCTTTATGTAAATTTAATCACCTGCTCTTAACCGGGGTAAATAGGGCTTGATACAATGACGTCAAACGATCAAAAAAGGGGGAAGAGATGGAATTTGAACCTTTTCCGAACTCGCTTTGAATTTTGCTAACCGTAACTCATCAAGAATTCATTATGGATGCATCTATCCATTCCAGGTCCAACCGCTTTATAAATTCGAGGACTGGCCGACAGATAACTTAGTCTATTTTTATATAGGGTGTAATGATAAGAGAAGGTAACATTTACTATATTTACCAGTTTCAGGTGAGTTGTTCAGCAAAGAAAAATATAATATTAACTCTCTAAGCGGTTCGCACGTACAATTTCACCAAATCGATGATGTCTTCAAAACGTACAATTTTCGACCTCCAAAACGCATCGAAATCGGATGTAGTGTACGTTTCTGCCAGTTCTTTCTGACATGGCGTTCTCTGGTAGGAGGGTCAGGTCAATTGTTTAGTAGCTGCATCCCTCTTTGATTAACATTTATTGAGGGATGCACCCATACCCCCTGAGGCACAAAGACGCTGATAGCTTTTCATAGCTTTGTAAATCTCTATTTCGAAGTATTTCGTTTGCGGTAACTGATGTATCTCCAATTGCACCACTTAAATATCTTGGACGACTTTCGTAAAAAATATAAAAACAAGCCTCTCAAGGAATATTTTTATTTGTACTTTTAGAATCCATTATTTCTTATCGGATGATCTTCGAGACTTGGCGAGCTTTATGTGTATTAAAAATTAACAATCTATAATATCTATTTATATAGCTATTTATAACCTGAAGTAAAGGGATAATAACGAGGGTGGGTTTCCAGTACTAGTTGACTAAGGGTGAAGGAAAAAATCATAGAATGCTTTGGCCACTGACACAGTAAATCTTTAGAGTAATTTTTAGAGACTTTTTTCCTCGATGTGTTCCACTTAGAGGCTGAAAAGTTAGCGCGTAAGAGCGAATTAACAAAAATAACAGAATGAATCGGAATGATCTTATGCGTGTGCTGATGAATTAACGAGTAAAAAAGTACATAAATTACAGTATTTGTAATCTACAAGATCTGCACTTTTAGTTACAATTTAAATGAAACTAAATTTCTAAGGTATTTCACGTCTCAGTTACCTTAATTACTTTCACTGCGCTTTAATAGTTTTACTACATCGTTAGAGTTGCGTGCATGTTTGAGTCCTGTTTATCTTACACAATAGACTTTTTAAAAGAAAAATTCTAGTTCTTTTCAAATACATCTTGGATCTTCATTAATTATTTACTACACAAGTAGAATAAAATTACACTTCATGGGAAACTGGTAACTAAGTAAAAGCTCAAAAGGATTATCCCCCAAAAACATATGGGGATGACCAGATTAAATCATCTTATGGTATGGCATTGACACATTGCTTGTGAGGAAGTAGGAAAATAAAACCAAGCTGCATTTTCAGTAGAACTAACTTTACTACACTGGTGCTAACTAGACTGGGACACTGTTTAAGCCGAATTCCGGACAGCTATGAATATCGATGCTGCAGCGTTGTTCCGAGCCCCTGAAAAACAGTACCAAAATATAGCGTGCTACTTTTCTGGCAATCGTACACACATATATGCATGTAATAAGACTTCGATAGTCTAATTACTTAGGCTTCTCAGTGCCCAAAAGCCCAGGCAAGGAAATACAGTAAGGACTACAATTTTTATTGTAACAGTTAGAATTTTTGAGCGCACGCACGCACACACACACACACACACACACAGAGAGAGAGAGAAAAGAGAGTGAGCGAAAGAGAAAGGAGGAGAGTGTGGGAGAATGGGAGAATGAGAGTGAGAGGTGAGGAAGTAAGAGAAAGGAGGAGGGCGTCGAAGAATTGGAGAGTGAGGGAGAGGGGAGGGAGAAAAGGAGGGAGTGGGAGGGAGGGAGAGATGGGGAGAGAAAAGGAGAAAGGGGAGTGAGGGTAAGGGGGAGAGAGAGGGGATACAGACAGAGGGGGAGTGAGATGCAGAAGGGAGAGTGAGATGAGAGGGGAAAGAGAATGAGAAGGGGGAGTGAGTGTAAGGGGGAGAGAGAGATACAGAGAGGGGGGGAGTGAGATGGAGAAGGGAGAGTGAGATGAGAGGGGAGAGAGAAGGAGAAGAGGGAGTGAGAGTGTAAGGGGATAGAGATGGGGATAGAGAAAGGAGGAGAGAGAAGGGGAAGTGAGAGTGAGAGGGGAAGAGGGAAGAGGAGAGAGAAGAAGGGGGAGTGTGAGATTGAGAGGGGGAGAGAGAGAGGGGATAGAGAGAGATGGGAAAGGGGGAGAGAGGGGGGATAGGGAGGGAGGGGAAGTGAGAAGGAGAAGGGGATAGAGAGTGAGTGGGGGAGAGAGAGGGGGAGAGAGAAGGGAAGATAGTGATGAAGGGATTTGCAGAGAGGGAGATAGTGGGGAAGACAATGGGAGAGTGTGACAGT
>JAGEOH010000017.1:872325-874825 GCA_032207245.1 Pardosa pseudoannulata | reverse complement strand
CCGTGCGCCCGGACTGACACCGCCCCGCTCAACATCACCAACTCGTCCCGTATGCCCGTGAGAAAAGCCCCTGCCTGCTCCCCTGCGACTTCAATGGAGGTAATCTATAAATAATATTTACAGTCCTTTGACTTAGGCCTCTGTTAATAATAATAATTCCTTATAAAGTGATGTGGGATAATTAGTCTGTAAATAGAAAATATAAATGATTGATTATGTTAACCAAGTATTTTTGTAAATAAATGTATAGAATAAATGTCTGAATCTATATAAGGTATTATATTCATGCTGTGCTTCCCCCTTGTAACGAACACTGGTGTATAGGTTGTATGTACATTACAACATGTAGAGTGTTAATAGAAGTGTTAAATTTTTAAAAAAGTAGTAAAATTTGTAAAATTTCGGTTGAATAGGCGTCACGCCCTAATCGGTCACGGTAATGATTCCGGAACATTGTCTCGAGAATTCCGGAACGGGTCAGCTTACGAATGATAATTTGACTAATTAACTAGGTGTAACCTTAGCTGGTGTTCTCAGGTAACTGGAATCGTAACTGACGAGAAAACGGTTGGCGGGACCGTAACTGACCCCAGGTATAAAAAGCCTAGAATTTTGCGACTCGAGGCTTTCGACATTTTTTCACGTAGGTGTGTTGACCTCATGGAGACTTCGACTGGAGCCAGCTTTTTAGCAATTACGTTCGGGAGACTCGTAAGGTCCGCTCATATTAGGAACGGCAGGATCTCGGACACCGAACGGGGGATAGATTGGGTTCTCGTTGCACCTTGGAAAAGCCCCCCGCATTCTTTTTTACGACTGTCATCCTCGTGGATATGTTATCCAAGCAACAACCCTTTACATTTCGAATTGTTTTGGGATATTAGAATCCCTTTGTATATAGCAATTATGAACTCCAGAAAATAAAAGTGATTCCCAATTATGTTAAATCTGTGCTACGTCTTCACTCAAGAAGACTGAAAGCGTTACACAAGCATGGTCTAAAATGAAGTTATTGTCTCAAAGTCAAATTTCTGGGCAAAATGTTCCTCTACATATACACAAATTTAAAATAAAAAACTGCACATAATTTTCTGTTTACCTTGAGACGTGTTTCAAAACAACACCGGCGCTTAATAAAAAATTCTGTTTTGTAATGACAAAAGATATATCGATGATGCAGCGTTGTAGGATCGACAGAATTCAAAAACATCCTCGGAGATCGATTTAAAATTACGGTTCAACGGCATAATTATCCGTTTTCACTTTTAACGCTTCTGTGCGGAGCAGATGGGGAATAGAAGTGCAAGTTGGTAGCATACGTGCCCCTTAATTTTCGTATCTGTCATGTTCTTCATATTGTCGATCTGTATTGAGGTTTTCGTAGATAACTTTTTTTTCGTGTTTGTGTTTAAAGCGTAACTTATAATTTCAAAATGGAAGAAAACTCTATTCATGAATTCTATATAAAAGCACGTAGTAAGTTATTATCGTTGATTAACTCTTGGCATGAGGGTATACTTTTCACCGCCAACTTACGCGTGCAGCGGGCGTTTTTTCGTGAATCCCGCGAATGTTTAGTTATTCAGAAAAATCGCAGTAAATCGAAAACTACTTTGTTTTTATGAACAAAACTTTTTTTATTTTACACTTTAATATATACTGTATGATTATTTAATAAAAAAGAAACAATATTTTTACGAAATCCCAAAAATTAACGATTTTTCAAATTAAAGTCCGATAATCTGTCAGCGCATATTTCTTTATCATATCTTTTTGTCACAACGGCTCATTTTATCAATTTTTTTTTCAACAATAAAAAAAACCAAGCTTCAAATTGACATAACACGACTTGTACGTTCTGGAGCTAGAAATTCGATTGAAGACGAAATAACGAAATAAAAGGCCTAGTAACTCGTCAATCATAACTTGTGGAAAAAAATGCATATAATGTCAACAAAACAAGCCTATAATGTCACACATACATGTAATTATACGTATTTAGTAGATTTGTGGTGGTTAGCGGGTATCAACCACAAATCTACTAAATACGTACTTTTACGTGACCCGCGCTCCAGTGACAAACTATAAAAAAACGTAAAAATACTCCAAGTGTTAAATCGGTACAATAGCAATTCTTTTCTTAAAAAAAAAATTGTTATTGTAAATATCAGTTTCTAGTTATTTCTCCATTATATGTTCCATTTATAAATTTTAAAAAATGCAAACTTTTGCGTTTTAGGTTAATTAACGGGTTTCAGCGGTTTCAATAGATCATCTTCGTCAGCACTACAGCCTGTTACAGTCTAAGGCCGCCGAACGATGGCCAAATGGTAGAGCGCTGCTCTTCGGAACCGGAGTTCGCGGGTTCGAATCCCGCTAAGGGCATGGATGTTTGTAGCCGTTCGGAATCGGCTTTAAGCTGTAGGTCCCGGTCTCATTAGCCCTCGTGTGCAAAACAGTAGACCGTAGCGCTCCAAACCAAACCAAACAGTCTAAGGCC
>JAGEOH010000017.1:852325-867325 GCA_032207245.1 Pardosa pseudoannulata | reverse complement strand
TTCTACAGTGTATTTGGTGGGACTGGAAGGGAATCATTTATTATGAGTTGTTTCCGTATGGCGAAACACTAAATTCAGATCTCTGCTGTCAATAACTGGACCGTTTGAAGCCACCACTGGACCAGAAGCGGCCAGAATTGGCCAACAGAAGAACTCTATTAGGACAACGCCAGGACAAACACGTTTGTAGTGACTCGCTAGAAATTCAGGGAGCTTAGCTGGGAAGTTTTAATGCATCCACCATATAGTCCGGACCTGGCACCAAGCGATTACTACCTTTTTCTTGCATAGCAAAACTTCCTGAGTGATAAGAAATTGGGATCAAGAAAAGTTTCTGAAAATCGATTACTAGAAATTTTCGCCAATAAGAACCAAGACTTCTATGAGAGAGTTATTATGAAGCCTTTAAAATGGCAACAAATTATACAACAAAACGGTGCATATTTGGCCCAAATCGAATAATCCGAAACATGTTAAATAAAGTCATTAATTTCAGGCAAAGATAATGGATTTCTTTTCCCCCAACCTAATACTTTAAAACAGTACTAGAAAGCAGTTTAGATCTGATTCCCATTATTTAGGATCGTTTTCGTGTTCAAATATTGAAAGAAACGTCACTACATTTATGTGTTTAAAACTTTTACACACCACGGCATTTCTATCGGTAAGCTACTAACGTGCAATTAAAAAAATATTATCGGCGTATTCATCCAAAACGAGAATAGGGACAATGTCCCAAAGATGATCATTGTTTTTGTTTTGGAGAGCAACTGTTTTTGCTCTAGAAGGAAATTGTTTTATCACAGAATTGGCTAGATGTAGTGTAGGAAAAAATAATTTTGTTGTTATATTTCACAGATATTACTTTTAACATAATTTTTAAAATTTAAACTACGTTTATTCCTTAAAAAAAAAAATACAGCACAGTAGCGTTTTCATGATTTTATAGGCGGCTTCAGTTCTTATGTACATACTAGCGTATATCCTGTCATATAACGGAATCAGTAAATATTTTAATTTTCCAGCATTGTAAAGTACCCTATGAGGGAAGTAAAAAATTGGTTTGTATTTGGAATGAGAACTATCTGACGCACGCTCAATAATTTCTTTATCCTCAAACTCCTCTAAACTCTCCCGGTACTGTGAATGCAGTTTAGAATCACGTCGAATTCATTTAGAAAGATAATTCAAAGTTTTCTTAGCTACGTCGAAATTATTGTTAAGTTCTTCCCCTTTTTTGCCACAGTAATATTTTTCGTGTTCATAAGGCAAAAATAGAAGAAAAAATTAAAAATTAATACACTTGGAACATTTTGAAAATTAACAAAATAGTTTGAGTTCTTCTTGAATATACTAGCATATAGTACGTCATATGACGGATCAGTAAAATTTTTAATTATCCAGTATTGTAAAATACCCTATAAGGCAGGTAAAAAATGGGTTTTTTTTGGTGAGAACTATCTGGTACACTCTCAATAATTTGTTTATCCTCATACTCCTATAAAGTCTCCCGATACTGTGAATGCAGTTTAGAATCACGTTGAATTCATTTAGAAAGATAATTCAAAGTGTTCTTAACCCTTAATTTGACTAAGTCCGCTACAACGAATAATCAAATAAATAAAATCTTTATAATAACTATATATTTTTATTGATAATACATAATATATTAAATATATTATATATTATTATTATTAATTATTATTATTATTATTTAAATTATTATTATTATTGTTATTATTATTTATTTAAATATAGTTTTAATCGATATTTGAAAAAACATCTTGTCAAATTAAGGGTAAACTACGTCGAAATTATTGTTAAATTCTTACCAATTTTTTTGCCACAATAATTAATGGACGAAAAGGAATGAAACCGTTTCCACTACACCCTGGAGGTAGATTGAATTTGTTGATAATACCAGTGATAAAATTTTCATTGCAACAAAAAAACAATCTTCAATGGCCAGACATTTTGTCTGACCATTGAAGAAGAAGAAACAAAATCTGACCTTTACCCCAAGTAATGCAATAGATTTGAGTGAAAATAAATAAAAAATAGCAAAAATTGATATAAAAGAAAGGATTATTCCAAATAAAAATTAAAAAATTAAATAACTGAAGTAAATCTTCACTAGGAACCATCTGGACTGATTAAAAACTTTTCAGGGTTACCCTGATTAACCGTGTAAAATTTCATCCAGATTAATCTATACCATTTTCGAATGCATATTGAACATAAATATAGAGGATTTTCTACCAGTATATTTTACAATGACTCCAGAAAAATTCCATAAAACCGTACTTCAAATATTAAATTTTTGATTCTCGAACGTATTCTGATTACCGTAATAAAAGCAAGATTATGTTTCTGCGAAATTTTTTTCACCCTTATCAGTTCTGAAGAATTATATCACGCGAAAAAAATATCACTGTAATAATCTCTAAAACTACTAAATTAAATAACTGAAGTAAATCTTCACTAGGAACCATCTAGACTGATTAAACACTTTTCAGGGTTACCATGATTAACCGTGTAAATGTCATCCAGATTAATCCATACCATTTTCGAATGCATATTGAACATAAACATAGAGGATTTTCTACCTGTATATTTTACAAGGACTCCAGAAAAATTCCATAAAACCGTACTTCAAAAATTAAATTTTTGATTCTCGAACGTATTCTTATTACCGTAATGAAAGCAAGATTATGCTTCTGCGAAATTTTTGTCACTCTCATTATCAGTTCTGAAGAATTATATCACGCGAAAAAAAAATATCACTGTAATAATCTCTAAAACTAATAAATTAAATAACTGAAGTAAATCTTCCCGTACTGAACCACCAGATTAAAAAAACAGGTAAAAAATAAACAAATATATATTTGTAAATAGAACAAGAATATATTTTTTATTTTACATAAAAATTCCATACTACTTCATATTTTTTCTAATTAATTCTGACCGTAATTTATGTTTTTTTCACTTCATTATTTTTTTTCCAACATTATATCTCTAATAATAATCTCTTCCTATTTATTTTTAAATCATTATCCTGGATTTAACGCTAAGTATTGTCAATCTTTTTATTTATTCTTTCACTTCAAAAATATCTTTTTTCAAATATTTTTGTTTTTGACTCCAGAAAAAAACATATTTATTTATAAAATTTTTTCTTTATATTAATACAAAAACTCACTTTTATGACTTTTATTTAACCAGAGTAATAACTCATGACATTGAGTTTTTTTTTTTGACTGAGAATTATAACAATTCTTAATTATATCTTCTTAATAAGTCTAATCATTTTTTTTATCAATCATTTAGTCAAACCATGTGGTTATGTATAAAAAACACACACAACAAATGAAAAAAATTTTCATATTATCTTATTAAATTTAAAACCTAGACTTTTAAAATTTTTTTAATAGATTTATATAAATTGTATTATAAAAAACAATACAACAAAAATATTTTTTCAAATTATAATATATATAATTATAAGCCAAAAAAGAAATTTTTTTTTAAGTTTATTAAATAAATTAATGAGATATTAAATATTTAAAATAAAAATTTTAATTTTAACATGTACAAAAATAAAAAATATTTCATATTTTATTTAATGTTTAAAATAATTTTTTGGTTTAACTTAAAATTTAATACTGATAAATTTTTTTTTTTTTTTATTTTTTTGTGATATAAATTAAGCAAATTTTTTAAAAAAATATTATTTTTTTTGATTTGAATAAAATAAAATAATTTTTAAATAAAATTTTTTAACCACAATTATATAATTTATTATTTTATTTTCTTAATTTTCAAATAAAAATTGAAAAAAATATTATTTATTATCAAATATTTAAATAAATAATTTTTTTTTAAAATTTTTTAATTTTAAATATTTAAAATTTCATTATTTTTTTGCAAATTTTTTTTTTATTATATTATTTTAAATTATTTTATTTTTTATTTTTTTTTTTTTTAAAAATGGATCAAACAAATTTTTAAAAAAAATTTTTTTTTTTTTATATTTTTTTAATTAAAAAGGTTTTTTTTTTTTTTTTTTTTTTTTTTTAATATATTTGTTTTTTTTTTTTTAAAGTTTTTTTTTTTTTTTGTTTTATTAATATAATTTAATTTTAATTTTATATGAAACCTCTATATTGCATTTTTTTCAAGTTTCCAATGAATATATAAAGTTTGGGATTATAGGTTAGTATTTGATACATCATAAATGAATAAGGTTGTTGTTATGTGAATAGCTCATTTGAATACACAATTTGTATTTTTTAATCATATTCTTGACTACATCATACATACATAACAGAGAATTACATGGCATAACAGGCATTATATGCCATGTTGGTTCATGGATGTTTATTCTCGTCCAGATCGAACGACAATATATATATATATATATATATATATATATATATATATATATATAATATATATATATATATATATATATATATATATATTATTTTATAATAATACGTCGATTTTGCTTACCAACATATTTATTAACACCAGAATAAGAGACCAGGCAAAAGCAGGGCAAGCCCCCGGAGCCTACCGAGGAAGTTAATTTATATCATGACTGACTCAATATATTTACATAAAATGAAATGCGGTTACGACCGAAATAATTTGTATCGATATGTTCTTTTTATCGATGAACCTTTAAAACAAGTACCTCGCGGGTTTTTCCAACTTATTCATCGAAAAATAAAAATGCAAAAATACAACCACGTCGGTAGTCACATTGCGGAAAGGAGCGTTGTTTCATGCTGATGCGCGAGAGAAAAGGATACCTGCATGTCAAACAAAGAGATGATATGACTCAGAGTAAATACCACGGGCTGTCATAAAGGCACGTGATTGGTTTCTGGTGCGACATCGACCAATGACAGTCCGAATGCATTTATCCATTTGAGTTGTGTTTTGTCGTGACTCCTGAGTTGCATCTCAGCGAATTTCTCCCTTCTTGGCAACCGGCATTTCTCATTATTGTTGTCGCGTGACCCGTTGTCATGGTTGCACTTGAAGGGAAAAAGACCAGTGTTCATGTGAACTCAAAACGATGATGTAGTGTGCATGGCGTCTCTCAATAAATGTTCTCTGATGGGAATTAATTTCTTGTGTCAATTTTTTCTCATACTGTCCACTCTGAGTTACGGCGCTCCAAGTTGATTGTTTGCGCATCATCGCAACCACACCTAGCATCTTCTCTTGGTGTATGTTGTCAGTCTTGTCCATGATGTTAACAAGACATTGACGACATTATGGTTCAAGCTGTCTAGTTCAGCAATCGTGTTCACGGGGTTGTCCTTGTACACGGGAATTTTGAAGGATAAGAAAAAAAAAAGACAACAACTACTCATCCCCATGTGTCTCTCCAGGGTGAAGCCCCTGGCTCTACCGTCAGTGCCTCCAACAGAAGGGTCTCCGAATGAGCCTAAAGCTTCTACGAGTCACGTGAGAGCCTCTCCTCCGCCACCAACACAAGACTCTTCGCTTCTCTCCTCGGAAAGCAATGATGTTTAATTTTAATTACTGTATAAAGCTTTATAATTAACCTTATTTATTAGCACTTGCACGTTTAAGTAAATACGTACACTGTTGTAAATGTTGTCTTAAATGTGTAAAGTATAAATGCTGTTTACATATTTAAAACATTCGTGTACCCGCATACACAAAAACTCCTAGGGGAAAACCCTACTTCATGGTTTTTCAGCTTTCGTGGAAGGTTCTGGTCCCCATTAACCCTCTGGCTGCTTATCCCGCGATTACGACGGGCATTTTCTTTTCTTCCTTTTTTTGAGAAGCGCATCCCACTTTTTCATCGTTTAACTAGTGAAATAAATTAAATGCATTATTAGATGTTTAATTATGTAAAATATAGAATTATATAAGTAGAACTATTGTGATGAGGCGATTTAGATCTGTTATATAATTGATTCATTCATACATGAAGTAAAATGTTCGGGATCTAAATCTGACCTCATCACATATTTGTAAAGAGATGGAGGACCATAAATTTCTATTCAACGGATATTGTTGTCTTGTACGGTGGTCTCGGGCGGGGTTCTGATCCCAGTCCCAGATTAGAATCCCGTCTCCGTACTTGACATTAAATAAGAATGTACCTTTGTGGAGTATTTATGAGTCCCTAAGGGACAGTGCCCAATTAGAAGGGATAAGGTTTGGCACGTTGGCGGTCTCAAGGCGGGGTTGAAGCAGGCCAATGAAATTCTTACAACTATCCCGATTGGATGACAAGAAGGAAGAGGGGACAAGGTTGAAATAATAAAATATGAAAAACCTAAAAGAGGAGACGGGGTTCGGAGGTCCCAGAGAAGTGGTTCGGAAGTCCCAAAAGAAGGTGTGTGTTCGAAAGTCGGAAGTCCAGTCGGGTCCGGCGGAAGTTGTTCGTGAGTCCAGATGAGAAGGTGCTCGATAGTCCAGCTAAGTCCGACAGGAAGTGTTCCTGCACCAAATAGTACGGCCGTACCCCAAAGACTCAGGAGGAAGCCCCTGACGAGACCAACGGATGATATATAGATTCCCTCATATAGATTCCCCATAGATACCCTTCAACCAGAAGTGTTCCGGGCCCAACATTTTAGACCCACAAAAGTACCCCAAATTTACATACATTTTTGAAATTGAGATTAGGTCCTCTATCTATTTACAAAATTACTTAAGTATATAAAAAATTTGTCAGAACTAATTTAAAAGATGTTGACAAAGCTTATTTAATGAAAATTAGCATTAGTTTTGTATGTAAATAGATGTATATATATTATAATAAATTTACTTTTTTTAAAATATTAAGCTAGTCTCGGTTGCTGTCAATTTAGCTGTTAGTTTATTTTCATACTTATGTCTGTAGTTTTTCAGAACCTGTGGTTAAATTTAGTACAAAAATACTTAACACAACGCAATTAAAAATGAATCACCACTATACATTTGATCACAGGTTCATACTCCAATATAAACGAGGTCTACACGACAATTATAGTTATATTAGATAATATACTTATAATTATATTGTGTAATAAATAGAAATTAACTGTAATTCAATTGAAATTTATTAAAAAAAATTCTTTAGTGTGATAAAATCAGAAACTGGTTTTTTTCACAGTTTAATATCTCACGATAAAAATTTATTTAAAAAATCTTTTCTAGAAAGAAAAAGTAAATATTCCATTTTTTCAATATATATAGATTTAAAATGTATAAAAAAATGCATACTTTTTGAACCGATTTTGACCTATAAATAAATTGAGCAGTCAGAGGGTTAACCGCGAAAATGAAGAATCACTGTACCTGTCTTACCATTCAGTATGTTGTTAATATGATTTTATTGTAATAAAATAAAAATATGATAATTTTGTAAATTTTAATAGAATAAGGCTTTGAAATCATATTTTTTCTACTCTTGACCAATAGGTCCCTTCATGAAAACGATAAGCTCAAAGAGTTTCCAGGAGTGTAAAAGGTTGAATAAATCTGAGGTAAGGTATAAACTTACTTGAGAATGTCTGTATATATATAAATGGAAATATAATTAAATTAGTAACAACATTAATTTTTTAAGATCAGAAAAACAAACTTTAAATTAATAATTTTTTGAAAATTCATGTGCATATACAAATATATGCGTACACTATATGGCAACTTTCAATTTCAGATGTTTTGTTGAATATATTTAAAAATACACGGGGAGTTATCCTGAAACCTTACGCGTGTAAAGAACACAGCAGACTTCCAATAGCTTGTAAATAGCTTTTTGGAATATGCTTTTTTATAGTTCGAATTATTGGCTCTAGTACCTCCTTGGTACAACAGCCCCTAGGGGGCCAGGGTCTACGGTACCGATCTCTGTTTACGTAACCAAGGGCCCTGGAGTGCGAAGCATATGTTCCGGTTAGGTGGTCAATCTTACGCGGAACCCCTAGTGTTTAGTTCCCAATCACGCTTGGTCCTCAGTTCCTCTAACCACTGAAGGGATGAAAGGCTGAGTCAACCTTGCCCAACCCGGGGATCGAACCTTGGACCTGTGTCGTGGAAGCGCGAAGCGCCACTGGGTTACTTGGCTTCATTGGCTCTAGTAGTTCTGCCAATAAGCTGATTGACTTAAAAATGTAGTCAAATATCCCAAATTATTTTTGACTACTTTCGTTTAGTTGTTCTGAGCTACCGACATACACAGTATATGGCTTATAGTGACAAGTCACTGAAGATTTTAGACGACTTTTTTTAATATTTCAAAAAATACACGAGGAATCATCCCAAAACCTTAGGCGTGAAAAGAGCATAGCAGACGTCATGTATTTCCGTGTAGGTGTGTCCCGGAAACCCTGATCATCATTAAAATGCTTCCTTTTCTTTTTACAAGAAAGAAAATATAATTTAACGATTTTGTAAAAAAACTATTTAATATTATTTGTGTGCCACTTGGTTTGGAGTACTACGGTTTACTTTTTGATATACGAGGATTAATGAGACCGGGACCTGCTTAAGTCCACTCCGAACGGCTACGAACAACTATGCTCGCCGCTGTACTCCAACCCCCGGACTTCGGTTCCGAAGATTAGCGCAATAGACACTCAACCTAATAGAACAACAGATGCTCCTACTAGTCTGACAAAATGACACTATTGGACAAAAGAAATTTGTTCGGGCCCCGCCCTTGACAGGCCTTCCTTGCCGATTGAAGGTGGTAGACAGGGCTGGGTCAGATAGACCGGCACCTGCAAGTGATGAATTTCGGACTAGTGAGGGGGGAGATTCCCCGACGAACTGGCCAACCAGGGAGCTGTAAGCAGTCAGGCGGCGTGAAAATCTACAGGGGGTAGAAAAAGAAAAATCTTTTGGGAAGAAATTAAACCAACGGAAGAAAGGAAAACCCAACGAAAGAAAGGAAAGCCAACGGAATGGGAACATTACAGTTTTTTTCTGAGATCTCATCTCCTAATTGATGGCTTACCCTAAGTCTGAGTGTACTTCAATTACAACTTGTTTTAGGGAGACCTGACCTCTGATCTGACTTTTAAAGCTCTCCTTTAGTCATATCACACTCGGTGCAAATATTGTATCCTCTGGACACCCTCTGTATCATCAAACACTATTTTTATATTTTATTTTGTGTATTAAATATGTGTTTTTGATACCAAAGCTGTGTCTCTGATCTCTGAATCGCCCATGTACTACCGTAAATAGTAGGACTCTGAGACACCACACGTCCTTAAGCAGTTTTCTAATATGCAGTGCAGTCGGAACATTTTTAATGTAATGTTGCTCAACAACTCAATTTTTACCAAAATATTTTGTATATTAATCAATTTTTTTTCGTATCTATTTATTGTGTGACTTTTATGTAACATCATTATTATCTATATTCACTGTGAAAATACATTTCAAAGTTGAATATTTTTAAAATTGTGGTTCACAATTTATCGTCCCCTTTATTCTATTTATATTAAGGATAAAATTGTAAATATGAAGTATATTAAACCATAGGTATTAAGATTCTCTTGAACTAAGAAGGATCAACTTGTCTGGTTCAAAGATTGTTAGAACGATAGAAACCATTCAACTACTCCAACGAATTTTCCACTTCAGTTACATCAACATACAGTTTGAAAATATGTTCTAATAATATATATAATACAAGAGCTTCTCCTTCCAGTTTGTGGTATCAAATGAGGTATTTATAACCGTGGTAACGTCAAAGTGATCTAATCCGTAAAATATAGTTATATATATGGGATTATTTAAAAGATAATCACGGGATTTTCTTTAAATCTAATCTTTAAGATATAACTGTATATATGCGAGATTTCCTTTCAAATAATCTGTTAAAGGGAAAGCATTGGGAAATATTTATTTGTAAATTAAATGGAATAAAAACATAGCAGGCCTACAAGAATGATCTAGATCAGTGTTTCCCAACCAGTGACACGCGAGTTGCAGGTAGGTGGTATTTGATAAATGATCAATAATGGTAAACGTAAAAAATAAAAAAGTTAATTTAAAAATATTATAAAATTATTAAATATTAAAAAAATATATAAGCATTGATAAACTATACGAACAACTTTATGAGGAAGCTCTTAAATATTTATTACCATTTACTAGTATGGAATTAGTAGTAAAAAGCTTTTTATTAATATATATATTTTTTAAAAAGCATCGAAACAGATTATCGATCAAAGTATCGATAAAGGGCCTCGCATCTTTTGAAACCAATTTAAAAAAATTATGCCTTTCGAAACTAGCAAAAGGGTGTCTTTAAGGCTCGTTGCACACACAGCGGATTTTTTACCGAGCGGAGAATTTACCGTCGCTGCTCAACGAAATCAACAACGTTGATTGGTTGATTTCGTTAATCGGCGACGGTAAATTATCCGCTCGGTAAAAATCCGCTGTGTGTGCAACCAGCCTAAATGTATCTTATTTAATATTTCACTATGATAAGAAAATAAATGAACTGCTTATTTTTATAGTTTTGCGTTTTTAAAACATCTATTAGTAGCCATTATTAGTAAACCATTAATAATTAAACCATAAATTACTAAAACCATTTATTAGTAAACGAAATATGACAAAATAGTATATAAATATGAACACATACATATATATTTTCCAATAAGTTTATTATCCTTCATGACATTTAGGCTTGTCTCAATGTAATATGTCTAACTATGTGAGGAGAATACATGGTGAACCCTGTAAAATATATAATATGAAAAAATAAACTCGCTCACAATAACAAATTTCACGAAATACAATCATTTTTACACAGTGGTACAATTTAGCATGATGTACTATTACGATTACAACTAAACGGTACTAAAGTACGATTACAACTAAACGGTACTAAAGTACGATTACAACTAAATGGTACGTGAGTCAAAAAAGGTTGGGAAACGCTGATCTAGATCATTGGTTCTCAACGCTGGTAATAACAAATTTCACGGAGTGCAATCATTTTTACACAGTGGTACAATTTAGTATGATGTACAACTAATTGGTACGCGAGCCCAAAAAGTTTGAGACACACTGTTCCAGATCATTAGTTCTCAACGCTAGCAATAACAAATTTCACGGAATGCAATCATTTTTACACAGTGGTACAATTTAGTACGATTTACAACTAAGTGGTGCTTAAGCCAAAAAGGGTTAGGAAACGCTGATGTAGATCATTGGTTCTCAACGCTGGTAATAACAAATTTCACGGAATGCCACCCTTTTTATTCATTTGTACAATTTAACAAGATGTACAACTAAACGGTACGTGAGCCAAAAATGGTTGGGAAAGGCTGATCTAGATCATTGGTTCTCAACGCTGGCAGTAACAAATTTCCCGGAACGCAATCATTTATACAAAGTGGTACAATTTAATATGATGTACAGCTAAGTGATAAGTGAGCCCAAAATGGTTCGATAACGCTGATCAACTCATTGGTTCTGGGGCGGTTGGACGATGCTGATGGGCAGTGAATTTGTTTGGGAAGGCTGAGGGGTGATGTTTTGGCTTTCAAACATAATTTTTAAAATACGAAATAAATTTATTGCATTAATTATCTAATTTACACGATTTTGACCAGTAATAAAAGGAACTGGCGACGTGCGACGAATGTGCGATGGTTCCAGGACCAGAAATTCGCGTAAGTCTATTGAAGAAAATTACTTAAACCTTTTTCCTATTATAATTGAGTAAGTCTCCTTCCCTATACTTTTATACTGTTTTTCTACATGAGGGCTAATAATACCGGGAAATACTGCTTAATACCGATTCCGAGTGGCTACAGACATTCATACCAGCAAGGGGATTCAAGCCCACGATCTACGGTACCAAAGAGCAGCACCATAACCATTCGACCATCGTTCAGACTATCATTTATTTATAAACAATATTGCATTTAATGTTTACGGAGCAATTACTAAGCATATTAACTGAAAATACAATTGTAAGTGTTTTATTAAACATTAAAGTGTTAAAAACAATCCTGTCAGTTTATTATATTTTGAAAAACATCCCCTTTACATAAAACAAAAACATAAAACACATTATTTGCACACTGTTTTTAATTTCAAATAGGATACAGTTATTTCTGCCACCGTGTAAACGTGTAACCATATTACTAGAGAAAGCTGTATATAACTGAACACATTGTATGCGTGTCACGTACTAGTACGTTTTCTGGAGATTGATATTTGAGCGTGGGTCACGTACTAGTACGGGTTAGTGTAACAGCATAGTTTGTTTGTGGGTACAAAAATAACGGTATTTACCAGAAAACGAAACCGAATGTTCTACTACATAGATTCTGGAAAAATTTAGACAAATAAAAACTAGTTTTTACATTATTAGTTTTATGATTGCTTTTTTCATTTTTTTATAATGTAAAAATATTTATATATAACATAATTCGAAAAAATTAAAACTATATACTACTATTTCTATTTGATTTTTCATATTTACGATACTATTATAATTTTATCCACTAGAAAAAATATTTTTGTTAACAAAAATCTTATGGTTGTTATTTATATATTTCTATTTATATATTTGTTTATATATTTCAATATAAAATACGAAAAGTTGGTTAGTTGTTATTTATATAAACAACTTGGTTAAAAGTTGGTTAGTTGGTTGTTTGGTTGGTTGTTATTTATATATTTCTATTTATATATTTAATTATATATTTCAATATAAAATACGAAAAGTTGGTTAAAAAAATAAATAATTTTCGATCTATTGAGACTGAACCGAATAACTAAATTTACACGCAAAACATCCGTTCCTGGTAAAATTTCGCTGTATCCGAAATACACCCGCACACAATCTGTTGAAATTGAGAAATTTTTCATATAAATTTTTATAGAAATGTATATAGATTTAATAGAGCTTTCGTCCAACTGTATTTGAAAGCATAGAAAACTGACGCCTTTATTGCCCTACATTTTTATCACAGAAAATAATCCACGTGAATAAAAATACTTTAATAAAATTTCTCAAGCTATCCAGACAGGTGTTACCAAATTATATGTTTTGAGGTTACGATCATGCAGAACTACCATTTGGAGAGAGTTTTTTTTTTTTATCTTGAGGAACGACACAAAACTTTTAAACGAATGCCATATGAAGTACTGTCTGCTCTGTTGACAGTTTTATTGATCATCTGAAAAATCGAATTGAAAGTTGACAGTTCAATTGATAATTCTATTGATTAATTCAAAATCAAAAGTAAAATATGAAGTTGACCAGATTTGGCTAGAATCATGTCAACCAAGGAGGCCATGACAAATATATTATATAAGTCAAGACCTTGAAATACTATTAATACGCAATTCATATTATTACTAGTTTAACTGGTTATTATTTTAAAGTTACCATTTACATTGATGATAGTGTATACTGCATTAAAACATTAGTTTGCATCTACTCGTATCGTTATTGATTGATGTTTGGTTTATAGTTGTATTTTAACCTTTTCAGACAAATATATTATATAAGTCAAGACCTTGAAATACTATTAGTACGCAATTCATATTATTACTAGTTTAACTGGTTATTATTTTAAAATTACCATTTACTTTGATGATAGTGTATACTGCATTAAAATATTAGTTTGCATCTGTTCGTATCTCGTTATTTATTGATGTTTGGTTTATAGTTGAATTTTAACCTTTTCAGACAAATATATTATATAAGTCAAGAACTTGAAATACTATTAGTACGCAATTCATATTATTACTAGTTTAACTTGTTATTATTTTAAAGTTATCATTTACTTTGATGATAGTGTATACTGCATTAAAACATTAGTTTGCATCTGTTGGTATCGTTATTGAATGATGTTTTGTTTATAGTTGTATTTTAACCTTTTCAGGAAGGATGTACAGTTGAACTTCGATAACTCGACTTCCTATAAGTTGAATAATCCGCTAATACGAACTTTTAATCAAGTCCTGAATCATTTCTATACCTTTCTTAAAAACCTGTCTCGATAACTCGAAATAAACATCTTCTAAGTCGAAGTTTTTGTGACAGATTTCCTCGTTAAAAAACACAATTCTATTCAAAACTTCGAATGCCTGTCCACTCGTGACCTTCGAGAACCTTCTTTTTCGAAGGTCCCGAGCAAGCACAGGACGCTATTCACATCTTACAACAATACCTGGACACCACCAAAGGTACTGACAACACCTTATTTAACGGTGTTCAAAAATTAGGCGACTTAGTGAAGGCCAACAACCATAAAAATAACTGCTTTTTTCAAATGAGATTTACATAGTATGTATACTAATTAATATGTAATGAGGCCAAATTTCTTGAGTTTTAAACCTTTTGAACCCATTCTTCTCTTGTTATTTACATAGTCTATTTGAAAATTGAAATGTGAACAACTATAATATTATGGCACATATCAAACCATTTAAACTATGTCGACCTTAAGTGCCAGTTGAGAGAATTGGTAGGTAACTTCGATAACTCGAACTTCGGATAAGTCGAATATTTTGGGGGGTCCCCTGGGACTTCGAGTTATCGAAGTTCGACTGTATGTGTTTCTGAGATATGATACAATTACCCAGTTTATTAAAAATGTTAAAAGTAAAAATAATTATCATTGGGGATAGCAACGAGTAAGTTCTTCAATAACTAAAAAGTATATTATTCATTCTATATAAATTAAGATAAGTCAGAAAATATCAGAATTGGACATCTGTGTGACTCATCTGTGAGACGATCGTCGTAAAAGAGTATTTTAAAATTTTCTGCTGTTTAAATATTTTAAAAAACAAATAAGGTAAATAAATATAAAAATTTTAAGAGTATTGACTGTGATGTTTACTATCAAGAGCTGTTGTAAGATAAAACCCAGATGGATTGATCATCTGAAAAATCGAATTGAAAGTTGACAGTTCAATTGATAATTCTATTGATTAACTCAAAATCAAAAGTAAAATATGAAGTTGGCCAGA
>JAGEOH010000017.1:837325-847325 GCA_032207245.1 Pardosa pseudoannulata | reverse complement strand
AAATTATGTTTATTTAAGCAGAAAGAGTAAAACTATACTTCTAATATTCTAAAATTTACAAAAACATATAGTGTTAAATTTCGAACTTCACTTGTTCCTAGTGTCCGTCAATGTGTTAAAAAGGTTTCGATATCAGAAAAGTTTAGGAAGCAGTGATACAGAGAATGCTTTCAAATCCTCTTTTCGGAAGCTGTACGTGGTCGGAAGTGAATCATGAAATGAACAAGAAACCAGAAGCATACCCGGAAGTGGCAGATCGACAGAGGTGTGCTGCAATGGCCCTGCAATCAGCACCGCAAAGGGTTGATTCCTCTCGGCTCGTGCGGAAATGGAATTGGGAAGCGGGAAGGTCACATGGGATCGGAAGCACACCGCAAATATGACTTTTATTCCTTCACTCCCCTTTCGCTCTGCCTCCTTTTTTCCTTTTTTATAAATGCAGAAATTTATAAGTTTACTATACTAAATAAGATTTTTTTTTCAAATATAAATTTTGGGCATTCTATCACTGGCAACCATTTGGCGGTAATAAATGAAATATCTTTTGCAGGGAATGGATGAGTAGAGTCTTAAATGCAAATTATTCTCATTTACAAACTTCGGAGTATGTAAATTTGTAATTTGACGTCAAAAAAGACGCTTTAGGAGCAGCGATTGAAACCAACCTTTCAACTTAACACTTTGACTGCTATAGCTATCATCCCCTATATAATAATAGCCTAAGTTGTCTGTCCGCGAATTTTTGAAGCGGTTGTACCTGGATTTTATACAGGATTTCATATTGGATTTTTGATGAGTTAGGGTTTGCAAAATTCAAAATGAGTAAAGTTTATCTTTTCCTAAACTATAGATCCGATTCTGAAGTAAAATGATATGAATAAGCTTCGTATCACAGCGAAAAATAATGTCCTCTATAAAACGTTCGAAATCCACCCCGTCCCCTTTCCGAGCGTTTAATGCCATTATATCAAGCCCCATTTTAAGAGCAGGCAATTACATTTATCAATTTATCACATAATAAATAGGTAAAAATAACAATTTTTTTCTAGCATTATGACTTCATTCCTTTAACAATCTCCTTTAATCATTTCTTATTTTAAATTATTTAAATGTGTTCTGCATTATTTCCACTGTATTTCAATTCATAAATATAGACAGATATCTTTGAAAAACACGGCTGAGAAGCTGTTATTCATTACCGCACCAGGGGAGCACGTGTAGCTTAAGAAATGCTACAGACGAGCTTAACATGCCTCCTCTGTGTCCTCTTGAGTTAAAAGTAGAGTCTGAGTCGAAAGCCCTCAGGCTTAGTCTGTTACCTCAAGAATTAGCGTTTGAACTGGGGAGGATATTGCTACCAAGTGCTGCACGTTGCTGAGAAATTACTGAACCGATCCCCTTTACCTTTAAATACTATTTTTACTCATTTAATTCTTAATATTATATTTTAATTTAATTGACTTTAAATCCATAAGGTTACCCAGGTTCTTAACCTTGCTATAGGCTCAGACTAATTAATTTCATTAAGACATAAAAAAATTTAAATAAAAAAAAAGAATTTATTTACTATTTACATATGTACACAAAATGTTACTTCAATTGTCACTGCTTTAAAAAATAGTAAAAATAGAACTTACCCCACTGAATCTGCTGCATTTTTTTTTCCAGCAAAAAAAAAAAAAAAAAAAAAAAATCACTAACATTCACTAGAAAAAATATCTCTGCAAATAATAAAAGGGAATTTTTTTTTTCTCTCCTCTTTTCCCTCTAAGCGGAAAAAAACTATCAACATCAGTAAGATCGTTGTTTAACCCCTTCCCGGTTTTTCCCGGTCTGAACTCGGGGAGGCGAAATGTACCATCCTGGCTCATCCCGAGTGTAGCTCGGGCACTGTGTAATCAGTCTTTCCAGAATAATCTCACATGCACTGTTTATGGTTTCGAATGCTGCTGTTTACTTTTCTGGCTACTAGATTATTTGCTGCTCAAAGAAAGACAGCAGAGGGAAAAAGGTAAGGAGAGAAACAAGGTTCTACTGTGCAAATTGCGATGTTGGACTCTGTGCAGTACCGTGCTTCATATTGTATCATACATGATCAAATTTTGATTAATGATATCATAATCATTTATGTAAAGGCAAAAGATATAAATAAAACTTAGTTCAAGATAAAAGCTAGGTATTCTAAGCTTTATATTTACTGCTAGTGTGAATTGACTCCAAAGTCTAATGATTTCTGACACACAGAAAGTCAACTATATAGGTAAATTACTCTTTTATTTAATTTGATTTTACATTAATTTTTAGGAAATTTTGAATGCGAATGATACTACTCTGTTTAAAAAGCTAGTATGTATGAAAACAAGCATAAAAAATTGACTTTTTTTACCCATAATCCTGAAATAAAATGAACATGGAAGGGGTTAATTGATTGCGATGCCTCAATAAGGTCATTTAACCATTTCAGAAGCTTACAGAGCTACTGGTCAGTTATAGGTGGGGGTAGAAACAATGTTACGTTGGTCTGGTGTTCGAGAAAGAAGAAATTAAACCTCATTAAAAAACACATGGACAAATGTCTTGATGAAAGGATTTTATAGAATTGAATGCCTAAAGAATACAACTGGAATACAACTTATCATTTGTAGACATTGAAGACTCCTCTCGACTCGGCATCGGTCTCACAAAAAATGGAGTCACTTTTCCTTTTTCTCGTGTTGCCACAAAAAATGTCTATCTCGCAAGCAGCGGATGCCAGCAGCTTTCACCCTCTTCTTTCCTCTGGTAACAACCTTGTCCTCTAAAAAAAATCAGACTGCCCCGCAGAGAAAAAACAGGGTCCACTCAGATACGGAGGGGTCAGAATCCCGCCAAACCAACAGGACCTTCTATTGGTTCGGAAAAGTCCGAAGTTTCTTCCTAGTGCAAACCGGTCGTGTTCTGTATGTCTTTGACGGAGGCTTACGAGAAGAGGTAAAGTAACGTTGAAACACCGAAAGTAACTGATTGTTACAGGGGGCAAACACAAACCGAATCGGCATAACCCACTGGAGTTTCTCAAAGTGTGATTTCCAGGCTATGGAAGGTCTCCCACAAAGACACCTTCACTCTGCTACTAGCACCACAATGTCGACTCAAGGCGTTCGAAATCGGATCCATGCTGTAGGTCTGCATGCTCACTGACCAGAGCAAGGCACGATCACGCCCTCAGGGAGTGAACAACAGAACGTGTGGACTGGAGATGAAATGAAGTTTTCAACATTCTTTTCTGTGGAGAATCCCAAATTTCTGTTCATTCTGTTATTAGGCGTATTTTGATGTGGAGGGAACGTGGCACTAGAAACAAGTCTGAGTTTGTGCACAGAAGTTTCAAATCCGGCGGTGGGGGAGTGATGGTCTTAGCTTACATCTTCATTGATGGGAGCACCGATCATTCGAAATGAAGCTTTGACCGGTCGCCTATATAGAAGAAAGATATTGAGACCTATTACACTTAACCCTACACTGCTACAATTGGAGATATCTCCATGTTAATGGATGACAATTGCACATAACATAACATAAGATATACATAATAAGATAAGATAACATAACATAACATAACATAAGATATTGAGACACTTAACCCTACACTGCTACAATTGGAGATATCTCCATGTTAATGGATGACAATTGCAGGCTACATACTGCTAACTTGGGAAATAACTTCCTTTTTGAGAAAAGAATCAGAACAATAGAATAGCATGTTCTCCAGACACGAAATGGATAGAGCAGGTTTGGGACGTGCAAAGCAGACGAGTTGCTGGCTGCCTACCACCCGCACAAACTCTCCAAGAAAGAAATTTATTTAGAAATTAGAAAGAATTAGAAAGAGCTTTTCTGGAGAGGTGGGACATAATAACCCAGTACATCATTAATAGCCTCATTGTCTCCATGCTTCATAGTTGTTGAACGTTTCTGGCCTTCCGCTACCCCCTATTAAAAATGATTTTTTTTCAGTGAAACACAATTTTTAATTGTTTTATCATATGAACAATTTGTGTTTTTTTCATTTTGTACATAAAAATACATTTTTTTTTATCGAAACATATGCATTTTTTTCTTATAGACTCCTATATCTGTCAATTTTTTAACAATTAAAATCATCAATCCTAACAATTCCCAACCCCAAGATCCACCCACATCCTCGATAACCTTTGTTTTCAGCAGTTTACATCCCGATGCTGAATGGATGAAATGGGTAAAAATTTGCAATGAACCCTGTTTAAAAAGCACTTTTACGTTAAAATAAATTAAAACACTAAGAGAAATAAACACAAACTAAACAAAACTCTCTCATCTATTTTCAAAGAATAATACAAGCTAAAATTCTGAAACAAAAATCCAAATTACAGAGAAACGTTAATAAGCGCGTAAGTGTGTAATTGTAGTCATGGATCACACCATTTTCGTAAAACTGCCTATTTTGTACCTTAAAACAATCGGTAGTTTCACTTTGTTACGTTCATTTGCTATTCAAATTTCAGGAATTTACCATCTTTTGGCTAAGTTCTTTTGGGACTACTTCGAAAAATCAGCACTTATTGCACTACCTGGTGGTCACTTCAAAAAACTCTAGAACAAAAAGCGAACGCATGCTGCAAGAGCCGTATTTTACAGTTTTCCAAATATATTTTTATATATCTCATTGATTTTAGGGAGATTGTTGCTTAGTCTGTAATGTACCAAATGCCCTAAATCTACCTGCTTGACCGAGCAAATCGAAGAGCCAAAACTGAATTCTAATAAAAGTGCTTGCTAATACCTCTCATCCTTGAATGGTGTCACCAGCTTCAAACCCCTTTGACTGCCTCCGACCTGACAGTGCAGTTTATTGCAAACACACACATATATACACAAATAGAAGAAAAAAACTGCTATTTGTTCTTGGATTTGCCACTGTTCTTGATATCCCATAAACCCGGACTAAACTTCCATTCTTCTTTCTTACAACCGCGCAGTCCGATGTAACTTTTTCAAATAATTAATCTCCTCAAATGTCTACTAATCTTTATTCAGGAAAGGAACTGATCAAGATCTATAACGATATTAAAACCGAATCTAACCTATCCACATCCTGCTTCAGAGAAATCCATCGGTTCTTTATAAAACGCAACCAAAATTTCTCACAGTCCGCAAGTGTCGTTTTTTAAACCATTTATCCACCTTTAGCGATGAGCTGACAGGACCTTCACGGACGACCAATGTTCCGGCAGGAAGAAGGATGTAGACCACTGCTCATCCAAATCATTTTGACTTGACGATTAACGAGCCCTCGGGTTAAGTAATCGAGGAGACTGGTAATCGCCTCTTCTCTCTGGGCAAACCATAACCACAGATGTTTATCACCCAGAGTTATGTAACGTTCATGAGAAGATGCAAGCTGGGTTCGTTGACAATCTTATTATACACTGTTGGTAGATTACTGCCAGAGAAAAAAAAATAAGCGTTTGTTTTCAACGCTTGAAAGGTTGAAGATCCTAATCTTAACCATATTATGAAATCAAGATCGATCCTACCAAATCCTTCTCACGTGTCATATACAAGGTGGTTATTACTGAAATATCCATTTTAAGGTAACCGTCCACGTTTAAATCAAGACTAATCACTGAAAGAACATTTTAGAAAGAAACCCTCATAAAGAAAAATATGCAAGGTTACTGAACCAAAGACAAAAGAAATGAAGGACAAATTGCGACTGGGTGATTAACGAGCCAACGGGTTAAGTAAACGAGAAGGCTCGTTATCTTTTTTTCTCCGCAGGCAAGTTATAACCAGAAATTTAATCAACCCGAATTACGTAATATTCGTGAGAGGGTATGAGCAGGGTTCATTGCCAGTGTACTATACTAGCAAGAGAAAAAAATGTTTTTTCGACTGTTGTAAGGATGAAGATCTAAATCTTAACCACGTTATATAAGTACCTTCGATCCAGTCTTATCTGTCTTCCTTGTATTATACAGGGTGTTTATAAATAAAATTTCCATTATCAAATAATCGACTATTTATCCATTTTTCCATAAATTTAAAATGATTTAACAGATTGGGAAAGAGAACTTCAGAAAGAACCAATTCACGATTACTAAACACAATGAAGGACAGCCATCCATGCAAGTCATTGCATGGATGGCTCTAATGAGCATTCAGCTTAAGTAAACAAGAATGCTTGTAATCTTCTTTACTGCGTGGAGATAAGTTTTAACCAGAGATTAAATCAGCCAGAGTTATGGAGTGCCATGAGATGGTATGAGCAGGGGTCACTGCCACCATAGCGTACAGAGAAGAGACGAATGTGGGTTTTTTCCCCGATTTTTAAAAAGAATGAAGATCTTAAGCACGTTATGTAACCAACTTCGATCCTGTCTTATCTACTTACCATTTGTTAAACAGGGTGGTTATAATTCAAGTATTCATTTTCAAATAACCGACAATTACCTACTATTTAACCATTTGAGCCTCGATAGCTCGTCCCCAAAGGACCTTATAATTGGAGGGTGGTGGGATCAAGCCGGTCAAAGGTTCCCCGTGTTCATTAAAAGACAGTTAGGGCACATAAAATAGTTGGGGCGCAATGTCCTTCAAAATCCCGATCGATACCTCAGCGGCAAGCGAAGCTTGTGGTGGGGGTGGATCTTATGATTGATTCCTGCTTCTAAATTTCGAGAATCCATTCTTAGAAGTCCAAATTGTCGAGGCAATGGAATCCATCTTTCCATGCGAAGTCATTTGATTTCTAAATGAACAAGACACCAATCAACCAACAATGGTTATAAAAGTTTTGGTTGATCTCCGTCTACTCCTAACTAATATATCCGAACGCTGGCCGAATGAGTAGGGTTCTGCTTTTCAGTACCGGAGTTCTTCGTCTCAAGTCCCACTAGTGACATGTATGTTCGAATACCACTCGGAATCGACTTTAAGCAGAAAAAAATCCTGATCTTATTGACTCTTGTGTAGCGAAACACTAGACCATAGCAAACCAAACCCAAACACTGAGTAATATATTCTTTCGATGATAGGTAATTCTTGCGATAGTTTCAGTTTGGTCCAGTAAAGGAAAATATAAAACTGAAAGCGATCATACGAGGCACGAAGTGGCTAGTTTCTTTGTGAATATACCTTTAACCCTCTAAGCGGTTTGCACGTACAATTCCGCCGGCTATCACAGACAATTTTCAACCTCCGAAATCGTTCCGAAAATAGATGTATTGTACATCTATGACATTGCTTTCCCCCATGGACTTTTGAAGTAGGAGGGTCAGGTCGATTGTTTATTAACTGAACCCTTCTTTGACTGACATTTATTGAGGGATACACCCCTACTTTCTGGGGAACAAAGATGCTGATAGCTTCTCATGGCTTTGTCAATCTGTATTTCGAAGTATTTCGTTTTCGGTAACAGATATATCTCTAATTGCACCACTGAAATATCTTGGATGACTTTAGTAAAAAAATATAAATAATTCTCTTAAAAATATTTTTATTCGTACTTTTAGAATACATTATTTCTTATGTGATGATCTTCGAGACTTGACGAGCTTTAAGTGTAGTAAAAATTAACAATCAATAATGTTTTTTATATATTTATTTATAACAGGAAGTAGAGGGATAATAACTACGGTGGGGCAAAGGGTGAAGTAAAAAATCATAGAACACTTTGGTCACTGACACGATAAAATTGGAGACTTTTGGAGCCTTTTTTCCCCTGTGTGTTATACTCAGAGGGTTAAATATAAAATTCTTCTGTTCCTGTATTTGTAGTAGAACTCCTCCTAAACGACTTGGCCAATTGGTTAGGGTGCTGGCCTTCTGTACCAGAGTTCATGGGTTCGAATCCCACAGTGGCATGGATGTTTGTAGCTGTTCGGAATCTGCGATAAGATGTAAGTCCCGGTCTCGTTAGCCCTCGTGTTGCAAAAAGTATACCGTAGCACTCTAAATCAAACCAAATCAAACCAAACCTACTAAACGACTAGGCTGATTTTGAGGAAATTCTGTGCATGTAATTAAGTTGATTCGAGAATGGTTTAAATCCACAATTTGATCCGATAGAAAATGTTTTTTTATTAAAAATCCAGAATTGTGATCTTATCGAGATTATTATAATGCCTCTCAAAACTCTTCACTGCCAACGTATCTGTGTCGCAGTGGTCGGCTCAACGGGCTTCAGTACGAAAAGTCCCAGGATCGAATCCCCGTACAGGTGATGTGAGAATTTTAAGTTAATCTAATTACTTTTGTGATGACTGTACGCGTGGTAGCGTCAAGTATTTTAAAAATAATTTCTTTTCCTCACTTTTCCATCAAAACGGCCCAATTTATAATTTATTGAAAAACCTTTTACAACATTTGGATTTACAGCGTTAAAACAGGATAATGTCTGTCGGGTCGTCTAGTATATATATGTATGTATGTGTATATATATATATATATATATATATATATATATATATATATATATATATATATATAATTTTAAGGAATTAGACTGGGAGAGAGGAGGTTTTTAAGGAAATATTAAAGTTAAATATTTTTGATACACACACACACACACACACGCACACACACACATATATATATATATATATATATATATATATATATATATATATATATATATATATATATATATATATATATAGTATTGATAAGTTGATCACCTAAGGGACTGTAACTAAGTGGTCAACATACGGAGGTGGTCAACTTAGGGAATTTTTTAAAAATATTTACTATAGTACAATATTAGAAAAAAGTTAGTAAGCTTTTTTAGTATTTTTTAAGGAAAAATTTAGAAAAAAATTAACACTTACTCATTTTTATTTTTACTGAAGGTACAACACATTTTTACAAATTTTGAAAGTATGATTCAATTTTTGTTTGAGTTTTCTTTTTGTTCATTTGGTAACTGAAAAAGCAATTTCACAGTTTACAAGTCCATTAAGCATGCGTGGGCATTTTTCTGCAGCGAAATCTTTAACTAGCTCCTTCATGCGCTTTCCAAGCGGATTTATTCACTCTTCAAGAAACAGGAAGGTCATCAGGTTTTACATTTTTAAATGCACGGGGTTTTGCGGTTTTGCCGATCACCATAGGCTTCAATTTTTCTCCAGTCATACTAGCACATAGAAGAACAGTAAAACGCTTTTTTTGAAAGTTTTCCTCTTTTGCAAGAGTCACCCTTCATTACTAGACTTCTATCAGGCATTGCTTTAAAGAAGAGACCGCATTCATCAGCATTAAAGATGTTCTAAACTTTAAAACCTTTAGCAAACTCTGGGAATTTTTCAGTAAACTTCTCCACCACTTCAGCTGAAATCTCATTCGATTGCCCACACAAAACGTTTCGAGAAATCTCGTATAGTAGTATGAATTTTTCAAGCCAACCTGCTGACGCTTGGAAGTCCTCAATTTCAAATTTTTTTGCTACTTCCTAAAGCCAATTACAGCTAATCCAAGAAATGAAAGCATTCAAAGGGCTAGAAAATCATTTCTCCTTAACAAAAGGCTGGGTAATCTCTGGTATTTCCCACCCATAGTACCATACTGGAAGTGAACAATGAATGGAGCATGAAAGAGGGGGGAGGATCGCAAGTGTTGCTCAGATAATCCGATTGACTGATAAAGAAATTCCTGGAAACCAGGTGGAAACAGAGGGAAGAAAAATCTAATTCAGGAAAACATCAGTGGTCAAATTACAGAGAGTAAAACCTACTAAAAATTGGTCAACATACAACTTATGGAGGTGGTCAACATAAAGAACTAAATTGCCATTGAAAATGTGTTTTGACCATTCAAACTAATAAATTTTGGTCAACATAGAGAGGTGATCAACGGAGAGAGGTGGTCAACTTTGGAGGTTTTACGGTATGTGTGTGTGTGTATCAAAATTATTTCACTTTAATATTTCCTTAAAAACTTCCTCTCTCCCAGTCTAATTCTTTAAAATCTTTTTCCCAGCCTCTAA
>JAGEOH010000017.1:829825-832325 GCA_032207245.1 Pardosa pseudoannulata | reverse complement strand
CCATATGGTTTGTACATGGGTATCGTTAGACATAAATTCTATGTCTGAGGCTAATCTCACTAAACAAATATTTAATGATGAAACAGCACGGAAAAACAAACATTTATAAAACATAAATAATAAATCCACGGGCGAAAATGCAACCTTGAAACCTCTGATCAAGGATCTGGTCTATGTACTTCCCCATCTCTCTGGCGCTTTCTCATTCACAAACACCTGGAACTTATATACACAAAGAGAGGGTGGGAAAGAGAGAACACAGAGGACAGAAAGAATGTGAACTAGTACTGGCGTTCGAATTTTTATTTTTTCAAAATTGACGGTACACAGAATAGACACCGTATTTTTTTTCGCCAAACTTGGCTATTTTTGGCGATTTTAGGGGGCGATAAGTAGGTTGGTGTGTCTTCATTAAATTTATTTTGCATTTTATTTATTACAAAGGGGGGTCGAGCGGGAAATCCCCCTCACATGTTAGATTTTTTATAATATTAGTTCTTATTATGATATACACTATTAAATGATATATATTGTGTTTATGCTGTGTTGATATATACTACAAATATTAATAATCTGTTATTTAGTTTTTAAATAACGTAAAAAATGATAATTATTATGCTAATTTTATTTTAATAATGCTATAAATTGTGAATCGTTCTATAAATTGTGCTATAATAATGCAATAAATTGTGATAAACACGTACCACGCCTACATGTTTCTTTTACTTGGCGATTTTTCAAACACGATTTTTATTTTTGGTCGCCAAAGAAAAACATGGCAGATGGGCCCGGCGTCTATAATGCATCTGCTCCAAATCGACATTGCTCTAGTGTTAGATTAGCTCATAACTTCAAAGGGACTAATAGAGCTTTAACCAATGAATACACTCTGAATGAGACACCAGCTCTTTGAGTGTATAGGTAGAAGAGAACTAGATAGTCTAAGACAGTGGTTCTTAACCTTTTTAAGCCGCGACCCAAATTTGAGAAATATGTTCATGTCGCGACCCAAAAAAAAGTCAAAATTTTTTCATTGCTTTATTTTAGAGTGTATTTTTAAAAAAAATCTTCAATCCTACGATGATGATTTTTTTTAACTTACAATTTTTTTATTTATTTTTTTAATAATAAAGATAAACAAAAGTACTTTTCGATCCAAGGAAAATTTAATTAATAATCAAGTGTTTTTAATAATTTTATTTACCAAATTAAAATATATTTATAACTTTTTGAAAATAATTGACATTTTAACTTATTCCTAAAAAAAAAAAGAAATATCAATACATATGTTAAGTCTTTTAAATTTTAAATGCAAGTCATACAGTTTTAATGAGAACCTTGTGCTTGAATACATTTTGAAAGATCTTCAAACCTCGGTTGAATGCTTGTCAAGGAGCACCTTATATCTATTTCAGGATTTAACTTGTTCCGGTAATTGTTTTTGATTACACACAGAGCCGAAAAACCAGCCTCACACATATATGTTGTTGAAATGCAAGTAAAACCTAATTCTAAAAATGCTTCCTTGTATTCACGTTTTGGCATTATTAGGGTGATTACAATTTTACAATACGCACTGCAGCTTGATCACTCCACTATTAATAATAAGACAAAAAAGCTTTTCGTTATTACCTCTTTGTTCACACGAGTAAAATCTGTTATTCTCTGCTTACATGTTTACAAACAACGGGGAATCCTTGGTTTCTTAGAAGTGAAAGTAAAAGTAGCTGATCTGGTAGCGCTTTCAATTTTCACCAAAAGGTGTCACTACCGGAGCATTGTATTAGGGAATAACTCTTCTAGGAGGTGTTGGTATTACTTATTATTTGGTGTATGTGAAGACAGTACGGCAGGGGTCGGTAGACTTTGCAGGGAGAACAGCCAAATTGTCATTAAAGTAAGATAACGAAGGTATGAGAGAGTTTTTTTTTTCGTATATACACTATTGATACAATACTTTAGGGCAGAAATCTGAACAGCAAACTACTTCTTAAGTGACACGCGAACCGCGGTCTGCCGAGCCTTGCAGTGTGGTAAACATGACAGTGAAATCTGGGCGGAAACTGATAATTACTCTTTTGATGGCATTCAAATTTTCTGATTCGGTGACAAGAACATCTGTTTACAGTGCTCCTGTATTTTGCCCTTCTTCTATTGGATGTAAAAGAAGCATTCTACTCTCGTCAAAGGATACTCTACTTTAACAAAAGTGTATAAACTTTTTACATCTGGATTGTGGTAGCGAGTAAAGATTATCCTGTCTGGAGTAAGATTCGTTAGATTTCTGTAATATCAAACTCGTCAAGGGGTAGAAATTTTACGATCACTTCATTTTAGAGTTATATGCTAGAGATACATGAAGTGTATTACAGAACATATGAACAAGTATTAATTTTTGTGTAGTCTTCAGTCTTTAATTAATAAATTTGGAATACAGGGTCATTCATAGAACTTAATATTTTCATGCAAAGCTAGAAATACATAGAAGTAACTGTCTCTC
>JAGEOH010000017.1:777325-822325 GCA_032207245.1 Pardosa pseudoannulata | reverse complement strand
CTCCGAAGCCATTGCCCGCCAAGGCTATTTTATCGTCTGCCACCATCGACCACCAGAAGCCATACCCCCTCCAGACGGTGGTAATGGCTTGCAGTGTGTGAGAGTGCAGCGATGTTTTACATAAGGTTTGCGAAACTGATTTGCTCGCCGCACTCGCACGTTGTGGGTTGCATGCCCAAGTATTTTTTCGCGACTCCAGGAAGCGTGTGGTGTGAAAACGATTGCACTTAAACTTCACCAAGTTTTGGAGAGTTGTGATTGGTCTCCAGGAGGCGATTCAGGACCATCCTTAGAGTCCCGGTTCTTCTGGACAGAGCCGGGAAAGGACGCATTGTCCACAGGACAATGGAACAACGAACGCATCAGCACAGGATAATGGAAAAAGTCTAGGGTTGCTGGAGTAGTTCAGAAGGAAGTAAAAGAGTGGACTTTGGCAATTTTTTTCTTTCAGGTGTAGCACGTGGAGTGCTTCTTTTACTTTTTAATTTTTTTAGCATATTTCCTTGTCTTTTGTTCTATATTTGAATATTGTAATATAGTTCAGTGGCATTTTACTATAATTAAAGACGATATAAAGCAAATTCGGGTTATTAATGGCTTTGAAATAACAACAGCAATGTACTACGTCACAGCATAGTGTGGAGGGGGTCTTTAGATTATTCACATCCTTTTTATATTGTACCATGCGTCATCAGAATTATCATTTGCACCTTCTAAATTCAAAGCAACCTTCGTTTCTCAACCCCGATTTCTCCACCTTAATTTTTCTTTAAGTGTTCGTGTTATCCCCATGAAAATGATCTCAGATTATTACTAAGAAACCTCCTAAATGCGTGCTATATTTTCCACTCTTCTCGAATATTCATTTTTAGAGGGTTATCTGAATCATATTCGTTTTTCTTCATTTTTCTTGACTGTCCAGAATGGTTTGGTTTGGTTTGGAGTGCAACGGTCTACGTTTTGCAACATGAGGGCTAATGAGACCGGTACCTACAGCTTAAAGCCGATTCCGAACGGCTACGAACATTCATGCCACTTTTGGATTCGAACCCACAAACTCCGGTACCGAGAGCCAGCACCCTAACCAATCGGCCATCATTCGACATGTCCAGAATGGGGTTTCGGGAAAACATCTCTAATTAAATATGTGACGTCTACCATGATCTTTACACGCTTAGGGTCTCAGTACAATTCGTCGTGTATTTTTATGGATATTCAACAAAGCGTCTGAAATCGAAAGTCACCAGTCACCATTGGCTATGTAATTAAAAACAAAATTTAATCTAATCGATTAAAAGTATTAAATCGTGTCGCTCCAAATCACATTTGATTGGTTGGTTTATTGGCAACGCTACAGTCGACTTTTTTGCTACAAGTGAGCTAATGAGACTGGGACGTGCTATTCAACCGTCATAAGCGCATATATCTACAGAATTATCATAATTATTGCCACAAAAACGTATACACGAATAATTTTTGGGCAGTTTTTGACATTTTTAACAATTATTGCATTAGATATAGGTATTTTAAACACGTTTGTTTTTACGCAATAAAAAATAATTTTTCCTATAAGGAACATTTTTTCCCGTTTTTTAGTGTGATACAAATGAGTTAAAGCCGATTCCGAACGGCAAAGGACTTTCAAGTTTGCAATTACATTTGAATCTATAAATTCCGGTACTGAAGAGCAGCGCTCTACCCATTCGGCCAACGTTTTCCCCAAAAATATTTAATATACACATCGGATTTTTGTGGTTCTCTTCATCGTTGTCACTAGTCACGAGGATCAATGAAGGAAATTTAACCCTTTCGTTACCACTGGGTCATATATGTCCAACAGGCACTATGAAACCATCCCCTATCTAATAATAGCCTAAGTTATTTGTCCATCTATCCTCGAATTTATGAAGCGTTGGACCTGGAATGGATAGAGGCATCCATATTGGATTCTTGGTGAGTTAGGGTTAGCAAAATTCAAAGCGGGTAAAGTTCATCTTCTCCTAAACTAGGGATCCGATTCTAAAATAAATTGGTATAAATAGGCTTCATATCACAACGAAAAAGATTGTCTTCTTTAAAGCATTCGAAACCCACCCTTTCCCCTTTTTCTAGCATTTAATGACATTATTTCAAGCGCTATTTCCCCAGTTAAGAGCAGGTGATTAAACTTCTAGAAGGGATAACTATACAGTTTTACAATATTCTCCATAATTTATGCATAAAAACATTCCCTATATAATACTAACCTAAGTTATCTGTCCGTCTGTCCTTAAATATGTGAAGCGGTTATACCTGAAATGGATAGATGCATTCATATTGGATTTTTGATGAGTTAGGGTTAGCCTCGTTCGAAATCCTCCCCTTCCCCCCTTTTCTAGCATTTAATGCCAATATTTCCAGCCATATTTTCCCCGGTTAAGAGCAGGCCTTTAAATTTATCAATTTATCACATAATAAATAGGTAAAAATAACATTTTTCTGGCATTATGACGTCATTCCTTTAGCCATCTCGTTTAATCATTTCTTATTTTAAATTATTTAAATATCGTCTGCATTATTTTCATGCGTTTTATCACTGAACTTAGATATGACGTAAATAATTTTCTTTCATATTTGGCTTAAATAATAGATTAGGTACATGTGGGATAATTTTAAATTTAATCATCGATTATTTTTTGTTGCAATGAAAATTTTATCACCGGTATTAACAATAAATTCTTTTTATAAAAGTCTAGGAGTCTATTTCACGGACTAATAAATATCTAGCTTTTAAGTTATATATCTTTGAAATGTAAGAAGTTTGTTTGTTTTTTATACATAACCACATGGGTTGCAATCGATTCGCTAAATTTCGGACAACCAAAACACAAAAAACAAACCATTATTTTACCTATCTCATAGGGTACTTTACAATTCTGGAAAATTAAAAATTTTACCGATTCCGTCATATAACGGGCCGTATGCTAGTTGTAGAATAACGGTGAGTGGGTTTTCTATAAACGCATTTCCCGTTGAGTTTCATTTCAGTTTTCATAATACTATTGGGAGATATGTGGCCCACCAAAAAACATCAATGAGCACATATATTCCACTGAGCTTTTGGCGTTTTGTAATTTTTTATCAATAAAACTGACGGGCTTTATGCTAGTTGTAGAATAAAGATGAATGGGTTTTCTATAAACGCATTTCCCGTTGAGTTTCATTTCAGTTGTTATAATACTACTGGAAGATATGTGCCCCACCAAAAAACATCAATGGACACATATTCTACTGAGCATTGGTGATTTGTAATTTTTTATCAATATAACTTGAAATTGATAATAAAATGACTGACGGGCTTTATGCTAGTTATAGAATAAAGATGAAGGGGTTTTCTATAAACGCATTTCCCGTTGAGTTTCATTTCAGTTTTCATAATACTATTGGGAGATATGTGGCCCACCAAAAAACATCAATGAGCACATATATTCCACTGAGCTTTTGGCGTTTTGTAATTTTTTATCAGATAAAACTGACGGGCTTTATGCTAGTTGTAGAATAAAGATGAATGAGTTTTCTATAAACGCATTTCCCGTTGAGTTTCATTTCAGTTTTCATAATACTACTGGGAGATATGTGCCCCACCAAAAAACATCAGTGGGCACATATATTCCACTGAGCTTTTTGTGATTTGTAATTTTTTATCAATAAAACTGACGGGCTATATGCTAGTTGTAGAAATAAAGATGAGTGGGTTTTCTATAAACTCATTTCCCGTTGAGTTTCATTTCAGTTGTCATAATACTACTGGAAGATATGTGCCCCACCAAAAAACATCAGTGGGCACATATATTCCACTGAGCTTTTTGTGATTTGTAATTTTTTATCAATAAAACTGACGGGCTTTATGCTAGTTATAGAATAAAGATGAAGGGGTTTTCTATAAACGCATTTCCCGTTGAGTTTCATTTCAGTTTTCATAATACTATTGGGAGATATGTGCCCCACCAAAAAACATCAAAGGACACATATTCCACTGAGCTTTGGTGATTTGTAATTTTTTATCAGATAAAACTGACGGGCTTTATGCTAGTTGTAGAAATAAAGATGAGTGGGTTTTCTATAAACTCATTTCCCGTTGAGTTTCATTTCAGTTGTCATAATACTACTGGAAGATATGTGCCCCACCAAAAAACATCAGTGGGCACATATATTCCACTGAGCTTTTTGTGATTTGTAATTTTTTATCAGATAAAACTGACGGGCTTTATGCTAGTTGTAGAATAAAGATGAATGAGTTTTCTATAAACGCATTTCCCGTTGAGTTTCATTTCAGTTTTCATAATACTACTGGGAGATATGTGCCCCACCAAAAAACATCAAAGGACACATATTCCACTGAGCTTTGGTGATTTGTAATTTTTTATCAGATAAAACTGACCGGCTATATTCTAGTTGTAGAATAAAGATGAGTGGGTTTTCTATAAACGCATTTCCCATTGAGTTCCATTTCAGTTGTCATAATACTACTGGGACATATGTGAGCCCACCAAAAAACATCCTTTCGGCACATATATTCCACTGAGCTTTTGGTAATTTGTAATTTTTTCTCGGATAAAACTGGTAGTAAAAAATTTAAAAAACGGATAAAATCTGTTGATTTGATAACTTTCAAGTGATAAAATGAAGCTCATCGAATGCTACAGACGAACATAAATAATACAAAAATCACTACAAAAAGGGCTTGTTGTAGTTAGAAATGAAGCCTATTCTTCGATGAAGAAACAAGTAATGCTTTTTTTTTAATGTATAACAGTATTAAAGTGATAGTAAAGAAGACGTGCAAATTCCCAACCCGGATTACTAATTGGTGTAACGTCGCAACATACATACAACTGTGTTTGTGGAGGCTTTGTAAGAACAATGGCTTAAAGTCCTAGACTTTATTATATCGACTATATACAATATATACACGGTACAAAATAACATCATTGGGAGTGAGAAAACAACCTTCTCTACCCTCCAGCCCCCAACAACCAACTGCTTTCTTGTTGAAAAACCCTTCACAAAGGGGGGGGAAGAAAAAGGGCTGAGAGCACGGGAGTGGTCAGCGGACCGGACTCCTTAACCCTTAACCCTCCGAGTGGAACACACCGATTAAAAAAAGTCTCCAAAAATACAGTAAAGGTTTATTGTGTCAATGGCCAAAGCGTTCTATGATTTTTTACTTCACCCTTTGTTGACTAGAATGGAATACGGGAAACCCACCTTCGTTACTGCCCTTTACTTCCGGTTATAAATAGATATATAAATAGATATTATAGATTGTTAATTTTTAATGCAATAAAGCTCGTTAAGTCTCGAAGATCATCCCATAAGAAATAATGGATTCTAAAAGTACAAATAAAAATATTCTTTAAGAGAATTATTTATATTTTTTAAAGAAAGTTATGCAAGATATTTAAGTGGTGCAATTAGAGATACATCTGTTACCTCAAACGAAATTCTTCGAAATAGAGATTTACAAAGAAATGAAAATCTATCAGCGTCTTTGTATTTCAAGGAGTAGGGGTGCATCAATCAATAAATGTCAGTCAAAGACGGATGCAATTTCTAAACAATCGACCTGATCCTCCTACCTCAAACACTGGCAGAAATGTACATTACATTCATTTTCGGAATGTTTTTGGAGGTCTAAAATTGTACTTGACAACCGCTTTGAAGACATCATCGGTTTGGCGGAATTGTACGTGCAAACCGCTTAGAGGGTTAATTTGACAAGATGTTTTTTCAAATATTTTTTAATTTTTGTTTATTTTCCCTTGTCTGTAGGATCTCTGTAAAATAAACAAAAAAATATCATTTTCCATTTTTGAGATAAATAATGTCCACTGACAATTATGTTATATAGTAGTTATAAATATACATGTTCGGTGTAGCGGCCAGACTTCGCCAAATTAAGGGTTAACGACAGCCGGCATTCCACACAGAGGTACACAGGGATATGAAAATCCTATTCCCCTCTAGTTCTGGAACTTCTGCTTTGTTCAGGGGAATAAATTCCCACTGGTACTGAGAATTACAGACCACTTTTTCTGGTACTCTTGTAATTAGCTGCCACATTGGTAACCCTAACGAGCAGAACGGAGTAAACGCTACACGAGTTTTGGCTTTCCTGCACTATCAGCGTTATGAAGGAGAAATAGTTGTACGGGCAATGTTAGCCGTAACGGCAGCTGTTAATAGCAAAGTCTTTATATTATTCTTTGTTATGCAATTTAAATACTTGCAATATACAGTCAAACCTGTTTATCCCGAAACCTGCTTATCTGGAAAACCTGTCTATGTCGAATTTTTTCAATCTCCGTACATTTTCAATAAAAATTTAACGTATTTTCCAAACCTATCTCAAATTATTTTTTTCCCAAACCTGTCTATCTCGAATTTTCGTAAGAACACAACATTCCAGTTTAGAGCCTTATTGCGTTGACAACCGCGCAAGTTCCCATTTCCCTGAAATACACTTCTAGTTTTCTTTCTCAGTGGGTTATTTGGTCAGTTACTGGGTGGGAATTGTACTAAAAACGGGTTCTCTGTTCTGGAATAACAAGGGATGGGGGTTGAGGAGGGGGAAATAGAAGGAAACCGAAGAGCAACCAACCGGCCGAGAAAACGGATGAAAACCCGAAGGAATGGATGATTATCAGAGAGAAACTGAATACAGACATTTCATTTAAAGACTTTATAGAAGTAGATGAATCAATCGTAACAAGAGGAACATTATTAACTGATTCCGAAATTTTAGAAAACGTTCATGGAACTTCTGAGAATAAAGAGCATCATGGCAAAGAGGATAACATCGATGTAGAAAAAATTGTTACGAAAAAAAAAGTCAGTGAAAAACTAAGAATTTTTCTTGAATCCCAAGAAAATATTGATCAATTTGTTTGTCACTGTGTCAAAACTACAAAAAACTGTCCAGTCTAAAAAAGTTTTGCATCAAAAACTCCTAATGGATTACTTTCTGTAAGGTATTTAAATAAAACTGAAAGTACTTCAAATTTTCAATCTTTTGTATTGTGTAAAGAAATTTTCTTAGTCTATTTTCATAAAACCTGCGTATCTCGAAACCTGTTTATCTCGAATTTTTTTTTACTCCCAAGAGATTCGAGATAGACAGGTTTGACTGTATCCCACATCCTCTCATTTTGACATATCAACATTATTTAAATTACTAGCATAAAGCCCGACATATGACGGAATCAGTAAAATTTTTAATTATCCAGAATTGTAAAGTACCCTATGAGGCAGATAAAAAAAATGGTTTGTTTTTTGGCGGATAATTATCTAGTACACCGCCAATAACTTGTTTATATACCCATCATATGACGGGATCAGTAACATTATTAATTTTCCAAAATTGTAAAGTACCCTGTGAGGCAGGTAAAAAAAATGGTTTGTTTTTTGGCTGAGAATTATCTGATACACGCTCAATCATTTGTTTATCTTTACTGACCGCATAATTGTTGCCAACTTTAATTTATGTTGTCATATTACATGATAGGATGGACAGGAGAAGTTTCAATATTAACAGTGATTATTTGGCTGTCTATATGAATGATGTCCAAAATTTAGTGAATCGATTGCAAACCGTGTGGTTATGTATAAAAAAACAAACACACAGACGAACGAACTTCTTAATTTTCAAAGATATATAACTTAGATATATAACAGTATATAACTATATACTGTTATTGCCGTCAGGGTTGGCATGATTTAAATCAGTTGATTTAAAAAAAATCATTGATTTAAATAACTTTTTTCCACTTCTTTTAAAACCTATATTCCAAAGATAGGAGAACTGAGAATCAGTCAGCACAGTAATACCAATAAGTAAATAAGTGTCAATAGATAGCATGTGCTTTCCAAGAATTTAGGGGTTGTTATCAGAAAATATGTAGCATGGGTAGTACAATGATTGATTATGACTGGTTGAATTCATTTTATGTAATGGGAGGTAAAGAGAACTGAAATCCAGTTTGTCTACCAAATAACAATAGCCGTGGCTTCGTCTGCTGGAATGGAAAGACAGTTTCCTTCTTTTGGTATCATTCATTCTAGCCTTCGTAACCAAAGAGGAGTGGATAAATCATCAAAGCTAGTGTTTTTATTGAAACAATTAAATCCATAATTCGGTACTTAAAAAAATATTAAAATAATTGTGATTTGTTTTTTTAAATAAATAGTTTGCATTAAAAGAATATTTAATTTGTTCTTTTAATTGACATCTTATTGAGTTTGCACTATCCAATTACAAAATAATAGAATGTATTTAGTTTAAAATTTATATATTTAAGTTTAGGTAATCAGTGTGCAGAATATACTAGATAGATAAGATGTGACTTCTTATAACAAACTATTCTATGTATATTGCAAAAAACATAAAAACAACAATTAAAATTAGTATTCAGAAAAAAATCAAAAAAATCCGATTTAAATCAAAAAAATCTGATTTAAATCAAATAAATCTGATTTTTTTTTTATTTTTTTTTTTAAAAATCATGATTTTTTTCCAACCCTGATTGCCGTGCAGATAACAAAAACAAGGTCAGATAAATAAACAAATAAAATATGTTGTGATAAGAGGGGAGGGAAAGAATTATATGCATAGGAAATAAAAGGCCAAAGGAAGGAAGATGTATTGGAAACTAAATTTTATTTATTCATTTACTTCACTTTTTTTTCCTTTTGGAGGGTGACATTTGAGTGATAACTGTAAATGTCGAAATTCATAATTTAAGAAGTGCGTGTCTGGGATGAGACGCTGAGACACATAAGCAATCTTCCAAACAAAATGGATTTAACTGCGACTTCAATGTATGAATTTTTCTCCTTATCTGTATGGATAAGTTGTAGAAAATTTTCTTTCCGATGAGTATGGTAGACTAGCATTTACCCGTCATATGACGGGGTCAGTAAAATTTTTAATTTTCCAGATTTGTAAAGTACTCTATGAGGCAGGTAAAAAGAATGGTTTTTTTTTTGACTGAGAATTATCTGGTACAAGTTCAATAATTTATCTTCATACTACTCTAAAGTTTATATGTGAATATTTAGAATCACAAATTAATTTAGTCAAAATTTATGTATAGATAAAAAAAACACAATGAAAAATATTCTTATTTTCAAAGATATATAACTTATATATACAGTATATAACTATATATGTTATAGTAATAACAAAAATGGTCAGATAATCAAATAAAAATGTGTGATTAAGAATAAAGAATTATATGCATAGAAATAAAGGCCAAAGGAAGGAAGATGTATTGGAAACTAAATTTTATTTATTCATTTACTTCACTTTTTTTTCCTTTTGGAGGGTGACATTTGAGTGATAACTGTAAATGTCGAAATTCATAATTTAAGAAGTGCGTGTCTAAAACACGACACATAAGCAATCTTTCAGTTAATCTGACTGTATGTTTCCACGGCATGTGTTTTTCTTCCTTTTTTAAGAAGCACATGTATATTATATATGAATAAAGTATATACATTATTAGACATTTAATTTGGTAATAAATATAATTATATGTGAAATTATAATTATATTATATTAACAGAATTATAGATAGTATGTATAAATAGAATTAACTGTATTTCAATTGAAATTTATTAAAATATAAATTTTTATGTGATAAATCTGACATTTTTTTTCTGAAAGCTTAGTTTCTCATGATAAAAGTATAATAAAAAATCTTTTCTAGAAAAGAATTAGTATTTCTATTCTCCAATATATATATATATATATATATATATATATAAAAATTAATATATATATTATATATACATATATTATATATTTATATGTTTTATATATATGTAAATATTTATAATATATATGTATATATGTATATGAATATATAAATATGTATATATTTATATATATGTATATATGTATATATATATATGTATATATTATATGTATATGTATAAAATGTATATGTATATATATGTATATTATGTAATATGTATATAGATGTATAAAATGTAATATGTATATATATATATATATATATGTATATGTATAATATGTATATATGTATATGTATAAAATGTATATATGTATATTAATGTATATATATCTAATATGTAAAGTATGTATATATATATTTATTTATATATATATATATATGATATTTATATATATGTATATATGTATATATATGTTATATGTATATTTATTTATGTATATATATATATATATATGTATATATGTATATATATATATATATAAATATATATGTAAATATATTTATATATATATATATATATATAATATATATATGAATATATATGTATTATAAAATATTATATATAAATATATCTATATATAAATATATATATATATATATGTATATATATTTAAATATGTATATAAATATATATATATGTATATATATAAAAATATATGTAAATATATATTATATATATATATGTATATATAATTTAAATTATATATATATGTATATATATATATAAAATATATATATGTATATATATATGTATATATATGTATATATATATATGTATATATATATATATATATATATATGTATATATTAAAAATATAATATGTAATATATTATATATAAATCTATATGTATATATATTATATATTTATATATATGTATATATGTATAATATGTAAATTATTTATAAAAGTATAAATTATGTATAAATAATAAAAAAATATAAATATATTATATATATATATTATGTAAAAAAATATATATAATGTATATATATATGTATATATATAAAATATATGTATAAATATATTATATATATAATATAATATATAATATAATATATTTTATAAATATATATTATATGTAAAATATATATGCATATATATATGTATTTTATTTATATAAATATATATTATATGTATATATATATAATTATGTATATATATATTATATCTAAATATAATATAAGTATATATGCATATATATATATATATGTATATATATGATATATGCATATATATAATATATGTATAAGCATATATATATATATATATATATATAAATATATATGCATATATATCTATATTTATATATATATGCATATATATATATGTAATATATATGCATATATATATATAAATGTATATATATATGCATATATATATATTATAATTTATGCATATATATATAAATATTTATATATATACATAAAAAATATATATGCATATATATATATATATGTATATATAAATATGCATATATTATATGTATAAATATATGCATATATATATATATTTTATATATTTGCATATAAAATATATAATATAATATATTTATATATATGTATATATATATGCATATATATAAATATGTATATATATGCATAAAATATATTAATATATATGCATATATAAATATATATATGCATATAAATAAATATATATATAGAAATGATATATATAATGCATATATATATAATATATATATATTATATATATAAATGCAATATATATATATATATATATATATATATATATATATATATGTTAAATATAATATAATATATATGCATATATATATATATATATATATCATATATATATATATATATTTATAATATACTTACTATGCAACAAAAAAATACACAATTTTAAAAGAGATTTCGGTTTACAAATTGAGCAGTCAGAGGGTTAAAATGGAGTTAACTGCGACTTCAATGTATGAATTTTTCTCCTTATCTGTATGGATAAGTAATGGAAAATTTTCTTTCCGAAGAGTATGATAGACTAGCATTTACCCATCATATAACAAGATCAGTAAAATTTTTAATTTTCTAGATTTGTAAAGTACTCTATGAGGCAGGAAAAAATGGTTTGTTTTTTGGCTAAGAATTATCTGGTACACGCTCAATAATTTGTATATCTTCGTATTCCTCCGAAGTCTCCCATACTGGGAATGCAGTTTAGAATCACGTTGAATTCATTTAGTCATACCGTTTGGTTAAGTATAAAAAACAAACAAATAAATGAACAAACTTCTTAATTTTCAAATATATATATATATAACTTAAACGCTAGATATTTATTAGAAAATATTGAAGAATGGAAAAAAATTTTAATGAAAAATAAATATGAAATAAAAAGTCTGAAATAATAGTCGTTTTATATTAAAATTTATAACAAAATAATATCATTATTTAAATTATCGCATATTAATCTATTATTTAAGACAGATATAAAACAAAATTATTTACTTAATATCTAACTTCAGTGATAAAACGTATGAAAATAATGCAGACGATTTTTAAATAATTTAAAATAAGAAATGAATAAATGAGATAGTTAATGGAATGACGTCACAATGCTAGAAAAATGTTATTTTTACCTATTTATTATGTGATAAATTAATAAATTTAATTGCCTGTTCTTTGCCGGGAAAAATGGTGTTTAATATAATGGCATTAAACGCTCGAAAAGGGGAGAAAGTGGTGGATTTCGAACATTTGTTATCTAAGTTCAGTGATAAAACGTATGAAAATAATGCAGACGATTTTTAAATAATTTAAAATAAGAAATGAATAAATGAGATAGTTAATGGAATGACGTCACAATGCTAGAAAAATGTTATTTTTACCTATTTATTATGTGATAAATTAATAAATTTAATTGCCTGTTCTTTCCCGGAAAAATGGGGTTTAATATAATAGCATTAAACGCTCGAAAAGGGGAGAAAGTGGTGGATTTCGAACATTTGTTATCTAATTTCAGTGATAAAACGTGTAAAAATAATGCAGACGATATTTAAATAACTTAAAATAAGAAATGAATAAAATGATAGTTAATGGAATGACGTCACAATGCTAGAAAAATGTTATTTTTTTATTTATTTATGTGATAAATTATAAATTTAATTGCCTGTTCTTTGCCGGGAAAAATGGGGTTTAATATAATAGCATTAAACGCTCGAAAAGGGGAGAAAGTGGTGGATTTCGAACATTTGTTATCTAATTTCAGTGATAAAACGTATAAAAATAATGCAGACGATATTTAAATAACTTAAAATAAGAAATTAATAAATGAGATAGTTAATGGAATGACGTCACAATGCTTGAAAAATGTAATTTTTACCTATTTATTATGTGATAAATTAATAAATTTAATTGCCTGTTCTTTGCCGGGAAAAATGGGGTTTAATATAATGGCATTAAACGCTCGAAAAGGGGAGAAAGTGGTGGATTTCGAACGTTTTCGTTGAAAACTCTTTTTGAATTTTGAATAACTCATTAATGAAAAAATATATTTCTCGAAGCCATTCCAAGACCAAAAATATTATAATCGAACCTGCGGACAGATAATTTGCTATATTAAAAATTAATTACCTGCTTTTATGATAGCTTAAAATAATATATAAAAGTCGAAAAGAGAGAAGGAAGATTCGAACGTTTTAAAACATTATATTTCTGTGATAAATATTATTTATACCAATTTTTTTGAATCAGATAGCTAGTTTAGGAAAGAAAAAGTTAACTTTTTAATCGCTTAATTTTTTAAAAAATATTCAGAATCAATAAAAGATCATTTATTTCCAATCAAACCAAAATTCGAGGACAGAATACAGATAACTTGAGCTATATTATATTAAGCATAGCCCGTATATGACGGATCAGTAAAATGTGAAATTTTTAGTATTGTAAATACCACATACGTATCTAATCTATTATTTAAGACAAATATAAAAGAAAATTATTTACGTGATATCATCTAAGTTCAGTAATAAAACGTATGAAAATAAGGCAGACGATATTTAAATAATTTAAAATAAAATTATTAAATGAAATGGTTAAATAAATGACGTCATAATGCTAGAAAAAATGTTATTCTTACTTATTTATTATGTGATAAATTGATGAATTTAATCGCCTGCTCTTAACAGTGGAATGTTGGGCTTGAAATAATGGCATTAAACGCTCGAAAAGAAGGGAAGAGGTGGATTTCGAATGTTTTAAAGACTGTGATATGAAACATATTTATATCAGTTTATTTTAGAAACGTATCGATAGTTTAGGAGAAAATAAACTTTACTCTCTTTGAATTTTTCTAACCCTAACTCATCAAGATTCCAATATGGATGCCTCTATTCATTCCAGGTCCAACCGCTTCATAAATTCAAGGACAGACAACTTAGGTTACTATTATATAGGGGATAGGGGATGCAACATAATATTATTTGTGAAGTATTATTTCTCAATGATCGTAATTTCTTGGGGTGCAAAGTAATAGCATATTTGAAATATTTTTTCTCTAAATGCAAATTAATATCCTTTTTGATGCATCTTTGCAAGAAATGCAAATTAATAAAATTAGCAAAGTATATATTTTTTTTCCGAAGTGCAGAATAATATAATATTTTAAGCATTATTTCTCGAAGTGCAAAATAATAGCATTGGTGAAGTATTTTTCTCGAAGTCCTAAGTAATAACGTCATTTAAGTATTACGTCTAGCTGCGTGAGGCAATATCATTTTTAAAATTATTTTTAGATATAACGTAATATTATTTTTAAAAGCATTATTTAAGTTTACAAAGTAATTTAATTTTTAATGTATTATTTCTCGAGGTGCAAAGCAATAGCGTATTTGAAGTACTCTTTCTCGAAAGGCAAATTAATATCATTTTTGATGTATGCAACGTAATGTTACTTTTGAAGTATTTTTTTCAAGAGATGCGAAATAATATATTTGAAGTATTTTTTTTTTCTTGAAGTGCAAATTAATAGTACATTTAAAGGAATTTTTTTTTTGATTTTTTTTTCTGTACGCAAAATATTATACCTGGAGTATTTTTATGAGGTTAAAATTAATATTACATTGAAATATTTTTTATTAAAATGCAATAAGGTAACTTTTTAAAAATATTTTACGTGTAGGGATAAAGCAATAACATACTTCAAATATTCTTCTGTGCATCATCAAGTGCAAATTAATGGTACATTTGAAAAAAAATTTCCTGGAAAATAACACCCTTTTTGCTGTACGCAATCTATTAAATCAAGAGTATTTTTATGAGGTTAAAATTAATATTACATTGAAATATTTTTTCTCGAAGTGCAATGTAATAACTTTTTGAAATATTTTACGGGTACGCACTTTTTCCTAGAAAATAATACCTTTTTCGTTGTACGCAACATATTATATCCGAAGTATTATTTTGAAGTGCAATGTAATAACATTTTAAAATATTTTACGTGTAAGCATTTTTTTCCTGGAAAATAATATCTTTTTTGCTGTACGCAACATATTATATCCGGAGTATTTTTATGAGGATAAAATTAATATTACATTGATTTTTTTTTCTCGTAGTGCAATGTAATAACTTTTTAAAATATTTTACGTGTAGGGGAAAAGTAACAACGTACTTCAAGTATTTTTCTGTGCATCTTCGTGTGCAAATTAAGTTTACATTTGAAGCATTTTTTCCTGGAAAATAATCTTTTTTTGTTGTACGCAAAATATTATACCAGAAGTATTTTTATGAGGTTAAAATTAATATTACATTGAAATATTTTTCTTGAAGTGCAAGTAATAACTTTATAAAATATTTTACGTATAGGGGGGCAGGGTAATAACATACTTTGTATGTTATTACTTTATTGCAAGTATTTTTCTGTGCATCTTCAAGTGCAAATTAATGGTACATCGGAAGCATTTTTTTCCTGGAAAATAATATCTTTTTTACTGTACGCAACGTATTTTATCCGGAGTATTTTTATGAGGTTAAAATTAATATTACATTGAAATATTTTTTCCTCGAAGTGCAATGTAATAACTTTTTTAAAATATTTTACGTGCAAGCTTTTTTTCCTGGAAAATAATAGCTTTTCTGTTGTATGCAACATATTATATCCAAAGTATTTTTATGAGGTTTAAATTAATATTACGTTGAATTATTTTTTCCCGAAGTGCAATGTAATAACTTTTTTAAAATATTTTACGTGTAAGCATTTTTTCCTGGAAAATATCTTTTTTACTGTACCCAACATATTATATCCGGAGTCTTTTTATGAAGTTAAAATTAATATTACATTGAAATATTTTTTTCTTGAAGTGCAGTGTAATAACATTTTAAAATATTTTACGTGTAGGGGCAAAGTAACAACATTCAAGTATTTTTCTGTGCATCTTCAAGTGCAAATTAATGGTACATTTGAACCATTTTTTCCTCGAAAATAATATCTTTTTTGCTGTACGCAATATATTATATACGGAGTATTTTTATAAGGTTAAAATGAATATTATATTAAAATATTTTTTATCCAAGTGCAATGTAATAACTTTTTAAAATATTTTACATGTAAGTATTTTTTCCTGGAAAATAATCTTTTTTGCTGTACGCAACATACTATATGAGGAGTATTTTTACGAGGTTAAAATTAATATTACATTGAATTATTTTTTCTCGAAGTTCAATTTAATAACATTAAAAATTATTTTACATGTAATTATTTTATTCTGGAAAATATCTTTTTTGTTGTACACAACATATTATAACCGGAGTATTTTTATGAGGTTAAAATTAATATTACTTTGAAATATTTTTAGCCGAAGTGCAATGTAATAAATTTTTAAAATATTTTACGTGTAAGCATTTTTTCCTCGAAAATATCTTTTTTGATGTACGCAATATATTATATCCGGAGTATTTTTAAAAGTTTAAAATTAATATTACATTGAAATATTTTTTCTCGAAGTGCAATGTAATAATATTTTAAAATATTTTACGTGTAAGCATTTTTCCCAGTAAATTATCTTTTTTGCTGTACGCAACATATTATATCCGGAGTATTTTTATGAGGTTAAAATTAATATTACATTGAAATATTTTTTTCTGGACGTGTAATGTAATAAATTTTTAAAATATTTTACGTGTAAGCATTTTTTCCAGGAAAATAATATTTTTTTGCTTTAAGCAACATATTATATCCGGAGTATTTTTATGAGGATAAAATTAATATTACATTGATTTTTTTCTTTTCTCGAAGTGCAATGTAATAACTTTTTAAAACATTTTACGTGTAGAGGAAAAGTAACAACATACTTCTGGTATTTTTCTAGGCATCTTCAAGTGCAAATTAATGGTACATTTAAAGCATTTTCTTCCTAGAAAATAATATATTTTTTTGTTGTACGCAACGTATTATATCCGGAGTGTTTTTATGAGTTTAAAATTAATATTATATTGAAATATTTTTCCCGAATTGCAATGTAATACCCTTTTAAAATATTTTACGTGTATGCATTTTTTTCCAGGAAAATAATATACTTTTTGCTGTATGCAACATATTATATCCGGAGTATTTTTATGAGGTTAAAATTAATGTTACACAGAAATATTTTTTCCCGAAGTACAATGTAATAACTTTTTAAAATATTTTACATGTAAGCATTTTTTTCCTGGAAAATAATATCTTTTTTGCTGAACGCAACATGCTATATCAGGAGTATTTTTATGAGGTTAAAATTATTACATTGAAATATTTTTTCTCGGAGTGCAATATAATAACTTTTTAAAATATTTTACGTGTAGGGGTAAAGTAACAACATATTTCAAATATTTTTCTGTGCATCTTGAAGTGCAAATTAATGGTACATTTGAAGCATTTTTTTTCTGGAAAATATCTTTTTTGCTGTACCCAACATATTATATCCGGAGTATTTTTAAGAGGTTAAAATTAATATTACACTGAAATATTTTTTCTTGAAGTGCAATGTAATAACATTTAAAAATATTTTACGTGTAAATATTTTTTCCTGGAAAATATCTTTTTTGTTGTACACAACATATTATATCCGAAGTATTTTTATGAGGTTAAAATTAATATTAGATTGAAATATTTTTTCTTGAAGTGAATGTAATAACTTTTTAAAATATTTTACTTGTAGAGGCAAAGTAACAACATACTTGAAAATGCACAGAACAAGTATTTTTCTGTGCATCTTCAAATGCAAATCAATGGTACATTTAAAGCATTTTTTTTTCTGGAAAATATCTTTTTTGCTGTACGCAACATATTATATCTGGAGTATTTTTATGAGTTTAAAATTAATATTGCATTGAAATATTTTTTATCGAAATGCAATGTAATAACTTTTTAAAGTATTTTACATGTAGTAACAACATACTTCACGTATTTTTCTTCCTGATGAGGAAATTAACATTTTTTTTAGTAATTTGTTAGGTATATTGAAAATTTATGTCTTATTTCTTAGTTACAAAGTAGCATTTTTGAAATATTCAACGTTTCAAAGTAAAATTTTTAATTACTTGTCTTCAAGAGTTGCAAAGTAATAATATATATTTGAAGTTTTTTTTTAATACAAAGTATAGTATTTAAGAATTTTTCTCACTGAAAAGTAATCCCGTTTTGAAAATTCCATAGGGACAGTTTTTTTAAATTTTGTTCATTTAATATGCTTTAATGGCATTTTGCATTATATTGCTTTCAAAAAATATTTTCCATTTATTTTTATGTTGTAAGGACTTGTTCAAGAAAAGATTTTAGAAGCTGATTTTAATCCTAAATTCTGGCCTCTCTCTCTCTATATATATATATATATATATATATATATATATGATTCCAAAGTGTATTCTATTTTACCAGGATATATATATATATTCATTCTATATTTCGAAATATACAACATATGATGGTGTCGTTCAACAGTTAAAAATGAAGTACACAAATAACCAGATCAAAGGATTAAAAAATAAAGAAAAGATTAGAAAAGTCTAAAATGGAACAACTGGATATGAACGAAACTCAAATGCACGATTTAAATTAATCGATGTAAAAGTTGTCGACAGTACTAACACAAATAAAACATTTTTTATTTTAAAAAAGAAATGCATAATGAATTTTACTTTGTATAATCTTTGCTCATTCGAATACACACGCACTTATTCATTTAAAATAGCAAAACAGAGCTCGCTAAATTGACAAACTAACATAACTGTAAAATAAATTTCTTCTTATTCTAGGTTATTTTACGGTTACGGTTAACTCGTCTTCGGAGAAATGGCGAAATAATCTAACAAAAAATTAACGGTTTTGTACAAAATTTAACTGCAATGTTTCTCTTAATTTCCGACATTTTTCAGTCAAATAAAATCATATCTTAATTTTTAAACGTCTTGTAAAATACTATGATTCTAAATACAGATCGACTGTCGTCAAAATAGAATATAGCACTGAAACAAACAAAATTAAAACATAAAATAAAATCAATTATTCAAACCTTCGTCTATTTACATTGCCTTTGTAACACAAAATGGCTAAACAAATTCAAACAAAATAAATGTGTAAACGATGCACCATTGCACTAACCCTCAACTATTCTCAAGTAAACAAACGCCATTTTCTACACCATATAGTGTTCGGACGAAACTGAGTAAAATAAAATAACAACTACCAGTAGACAGGCTAATAAACAGTTTTCGTATATACATATTTTTAAAAAAGTTATCTTTCTTTTAGTTTTGGTTCCCATTATGGATGACTTTACTTTTGCAATTCAGGTAATGCAAAGGCTAGACTCAATCACCAATACTCAGAGTGAAAAATTTCTGATATGAGAATATTACGAAATAAATACCAAAGTACATAATTGAATTTAAAAAGAAATGCTATTTTAAAACTTCGGATACGTAGAATGCAATTGATTTCTTATAATCAAATAAACTGCTTATTTAATAGAACAAAATTTAGACTATTAACCAGAATAAAATAAATATTGAAAATAATGTTTGTTTTCGTAATTTTGTTTCTATATAAACGAACACCCGGAATTTTCAAACAATTTCCTCATCTATTCTTTCTAAATCTAGTCAGACTTACGTGATGTACCGCAAACGAATATTTTTTTACCACCTTACGTCACTGCAAAACGAAAATTCAGAAACAATGTCCGCTATTGAGACATTTCAGTAAACCAGAATAATGTCACTCTCTCTGGGAAAAAATGAAAAGAAAAAAAATCTCATCAAAATCACCAAGTGCATTGTGACGCCAAGATAACAACGAACGAACGGAAAGCAAAAATCGACACCAGCCACCAACTTTAGAACACGTGCGTCGCTGACGCCTGAAATGAAGCAACTACTCTTTAGCAGAAAAGAGCTGACTGCTTCAACCGTGGCGCGCTTGACGTCAAATGACGTCAGAGCGATCCCGGACTACGTTGAGAAGTAGGGTTAATATATTTGGCTCGTTATCGCCATTCGACTTCTCGGTGAATTTTCTGGCGGTGAAACGGAAATTTCGGTTGAAGAATTTGGCGACAGATTTCAGTGCTGATAGAGCGATGAGTAGTTCTGATTAAGTCTCTCGGCAAGTTCAAAAATTCTGTTTGTCTGCTTACGAAGAAAGAAGTAACTAGCGCTTTAGGAACTTCAGAATCAGTTGCGATAATCTGCTCCTGTTATTTATATTTTAACATTATGAGAGAGGATTAGAAATTAACCATTACAAAAAATAATAATAATTGAAATAAATAAATCCATGAATAAGTAGAATTTAATTTCAGCTAAAGTTTTTTTATTGCGATAAGCTCTGTTTATTTTCGTGATATCCTAAAGATGATAATTGACAGGTGTTATATTTTATCGTGTGCTTTTGAAAAATAAACAAAATAATGAATTATTTTAGTTTTTTTCGTTATTATTTACAGAAAATTTGATTTTTTAAAGTCTTCTCTTTCACCTTTGTATCCTTTTCTTGGATAATAAATAAAACAAAATTTTACTTTCATATTTCACGACCGTGTGGAACTATTTCTTTGCATTGTAACCATTTCCAAAAGTGTGCGACTTTATACAGACAATCGGCCAGATGCGGATTAAGACTTCTTAAGGTTTTGAACGTAGAAAATAGATATTGAGCAATTAAAAAAAAGAGAAAGAGAATCAAAGGAATAAAAATAGATATTGACATTTTAAAATAAAGTATATATTATGATATGTATAATTTGTTCAAATATTTTAATTTAATATAAATACATAGAATTTTACTTGAAATTAAAGTATGAAAATATTTAACTACATTTTTTTTTCTAAATTTTAGATTTGAGAATTTATCAATTACCTCTTTACAATCAATACTCTCAAGTCAATCGTATAAAATAGTAATGTTATTTAATTTTCCCCACAAGAATAAAGTTCTAAGGTAACTTTTTTTACTCTTTTGATACAATAAAATAAGACAGGAATGACACGAGAAATTTTATTTTTCAAGCACACCAGTATTTGAAACTGGCATGGTTAAAAAAATTTCTGAATAATTTTCACATTTGGGGAAAACTGCTTTTATCTAATGCTCTTTTTATTTTATTTATTTCTACTTGTTACTGATTAGTTGCTTGTCTTAAATGTTTAAAAACTGAGTCAACTCATCTTATGTAGTCTCACACTATGGCCAATTGTTCACCACTTGTCCTGATGGTGAGCTTGTCCTGATGGTGAGCTTGAACTATGGCTTACGGGTTGCATTCACACACTGGGCCGATGGCCGAATGGTTAGTGCTCTGACCTTCGGAACCAGAGTTCGTGGGTTCGAATCCCACTCTGGCATGGCCGAACGATGGCCGAATGGTAGAGCGCTGCTCTTCGGAACCGGAGTTCAAGGGTTCGAATCCCGTTGCTGGCATGGATGTTTGTAACCGTTCGGAATCGGCTTTAAACTGGTCTCATTAGCCCTCGTGTTGCAAAAAAGTAGACCGTAGAGCTACAAAACCAGACAAAAACAAACTACACACTGGGCCACTAAATAAGCCGATCACGTGGATGACTACAGTATTTTTAAATTATGTGGGCGTACCATATATATATATATATATATATATATATATATATATATATATATATATGGCTATTAATTTACTTCGGTATATTTGATGTATTGAATTACAGAATATGTTTCGACAGTATGTTCTTTATAAGAGGACATCTTTCGGTTTTATATTAAATCTTTACATTCGATAAATTTTACTTTTTTCTTTCACACGCACATGCTCACATGTATGCATATGCACAAACACATTACATACATTACGGCTCGTCTGCTTAAGAGGCAATTCTATTCAGCCTTTTGGACTGGCCAGGTCTGTTCTTGATGTCGCTTTTTGCATCATCGTCTATTTTTCTGGTGCTACTTCAACTCTTGCATTTTTTTTCATCTCCACTAAATAATCCGGCTGACTGATGAAACACACTTTGGCGTCATCCAATGCTTTGTAACAAACTGCTTTCTTGTACAAATCTACTAAAAGCCGATTTGTACAAATCGCACTACATATAAACCCGTCTTATTAAGCTCGTAATACGTGAAAAGAAAATTTTGTTTTTATTTCATACTCACAGTTTGAGAAAGAAAAAAGCATACCCCATCTCTTGCATTTCAGGAATAAATCTCCCAACAGAAAAAAAAAAAAAAAAAAAAAGTACCAGTAAATCTGTTAAGCGCGCACGCGCAGTTAAACAGCTGGACAAGAAGAGTTGTATGTTTCATTTCCGGAGTGCGTATCTCAAGATCAGAATATGGCAGAATGTATTTACTCTCGAAATGCTATTTATTGCGTATTTTTGAGCACGCGTACAGTGCATTAAAGTAAAATAAAAATAGCCTAGTTGCGACTTTTGAATTTTTATTTCCGTAATGGATTCTGCCACAGGACCTACAAACCAACAAAGATTCGATTTTATTTATAATTTTTTTTTAAATATTCAGATATTTTTGTGCAATTATGGAGAAACCGCATCGAAATTTTCTATCTAGTTTTCTAAGTTATAATTCTTTTCATATTGTTATTTGTAGGCAGAGTTGTACCCGGGGGTGCAAAGGGACATATGCACCCTCAAGGTTTTTTCTGAAAACTGAAAAAAGGGGGAGGGGAGAAAAAATGGATTCGAAGATCAAAGATTCGATTTTATTTATAATTTTTTTTTTTTAATAATCAGATATTTTTGTGCAATTATGGAGAAACCGCATCGAAATTTTCTATCTAGTTTTCTAAGTTATAATTCTTTTCATATGGTTATTTGTAGGCAGAGTTGTACCCGGGGGTGCAAAGGGACATATGCACCCCAAAGATTTTTTCTGGAAACTGAAAAAAGGGGGAGGGGAGAAAAAATGGATTCGAAGATCAAAGATTCGATTTTATTTATAATTTTTTTTAATAATCAGATATTTTTGTGCAATTATGGAGAAACCGCATCGAAATTTTCTATCTAGTTTTCTAAGTTATAATTCTTTTCATATGGTTATTTGTAGGCAGAGTTGTACCCGGGGGTGCAAAGGGACATATGCACCCCAAAATTTTTTTCTGGAAACTGAAAAAAGGGGGAGGGGAGAAAAAATGGATTCGAAGATCAAAGATTCGATTTTATTTATAATATTTTTTTTTAAATATTCAGATATTTTTGTGCAATTATGGAGAAACCGCATCGAAATTTTCTATCTAGTTTTCTAAGTTATAATTCTTTTCATATGGTTATTTGTAGGCAGAGTTGTACCCGGGGGTGCAAAGGGACATATGCACCCCAAAGATTTTTTTCTGGAAACTGAAAAAAGGGGGAGGGGAGAAAAAATGGATTCGAAGATCAAAGGTTCGATTTTATTTATAATTTTTTTTAAATATTCAGATATTTTTGTGCAATTATGGAGAAACCGCATCGAAATTTTCTATCTAGTTTTCTAAGCTATGATTCTTTTCATATGGTTATTTGTAAGCAGAGTTGTACCCCGGGTGCAAAGGGACATATGCACCCCCAAGATTTTTTCTCGAAACTGAAAAAAGGGGGGGGGGGAAATGACCATATTTTTTAAAAACTTATATAACTTAGTAAAAATTGTATCAGTTCTTAAATAGTTTTGCTACTAAGAAATTAGATTGACTATAATGTATTCTTTAGTTTTTACATAATGATAATACTAAATTTAAGAAGTCTATTTTTTCATGGCAATAATAGGTGCCTAAGTGAGAGAATTTAGGAGGGGGTCTTGTCGTGTAGTCCTCGTTTATATTTCAGTATCAACCTGTGATCAAATGTATAATGGTGATTTATTTTTAATTGCGTTGTGTTAAGTATTTTTGTATTAAATTTAACCATCGGTTCTGAGAAACTACAGACATAAAAATGAAAATAAACTAACAGCTAAATTGACAGCAACCGAGACTAGCTTAATATTAAAAAAAAAATAATTTATTATAATATATATACATCTATTTGCATACAAAACTGATGCTAATTTTCATAAAATAAGCTTTGTTAACATCTTCTAAAATTAGTCCTGACAAATTTTTTATATACTTAAGTAATTTTGTAAATAGATAGAGGACCTAATCTCAATTTCAAAAATGTATGTAAATTTAGAGTACCTTTGTGGGTCTAAAATGTTGGGCCCGGAACACTTCTGGTTGAAGGGTATCTAAGGCTGATCAGGAGAGGGAATCTATATATCATCCGTTGGTCTCGTCAGGGGCTTCCTCCTGAGTCTTTGGGGTACGGCCGTACTATTTGGTGCAGGAACACTTCCTGTCGGACTTGGCTGGACTCTCCTAGTCCGAACTATCGAGCACCTTCTCCTCTGGACTCACGAACAACTTCCGTCTGACCCGACTGGACTCCCGACTTTCGAACCCCTTCTTTTGGGACCTCCGAACCTCTTCTCCAGGACCTCCGAACCATCATCTCATCTTTTAGAGTTTTTATATTTAATTATTTCAACCTTGTCCCCTCCTACTTCTTTTCATCCAATCGGGATAGTTGTAAGAATTTCATTGGCCTGCTTCAACCCCGCCTTGAGACCGCCAACGTGCCAAACCTTATCCCTTCTAATTGGGCACTGTCCCTTAGGGACTCATAAATACTCCACAAAAGTGCATTCTTATTTAACGTCAAGTACGGAGACGAGATTCTAATCTGGAACTGGGATCAGAACCCCGCCTGAGACCACCGTACAAGACAACAATATCCGTTGAATAGAAATTTATGGTCCTCCCTCTCTTTACAAAGATGTGATGAGGTCAGATTTAGATCCCGAACATTTTACTTCTTGTATGAATGAATCAATTATATAACAGCTCTAAATCGCCTCATCACAGGTCTGAAATAAAAATGTATGTTTGCATGTGTTGTATTTGCATATTTAAGTGTTAAATTTAGTTTAAAGAACTGACTTTGCAAATTGGGAGATGGGGAGCTCAAGCCCTTTCTGCACTTTTCATATGGTTGCCCTTGTTGGCAATGACAATATGCCCCTCCCAAAATTAATTTCTGCATAAGCCACTATTTGTAAGCCTCAAGCTGAGACTCGAACCTCTTATACAGAAAAGAACTTGTTTAACAGTAGATTAATATCACGTAAAACTAAACTGCTTATTTATAAAGCTTTAATTAGTCATTTTATCATATTTACGGGAGGAACGGGTACATTAAACAGTAAACACTCAATAACCTGAGGACTTTTTAAAGCAGAATATCAAAAAAAAATATTCCGACCAAGATTAGAATACAATGTATGGATCAAAAGAACAAACAGGAATTGGATTGGTGTGAAGCACTGCAGTTCTCTTTTTGAAACACGAGGGCTAATGAGACCGGGACCTACTGCTTAACCCCTTGAGGACGAGGACGTAAAAGCTATACGAGTTGACCGTTGTGAAAACCTTTGCCGTTTAACGCCATCTAGTAGTTATATCTAGCATTTAAAAATTAAAATAAAACATTCCGTTCTCCAAATACGTATACGCGACGCTGGTGTCTCTCAATATCAACCGGAGATCATCTCGTGGAGGCGACGCTGAACTGATAAGAGTGAAATAGCTGAGACGCGTTTACCAGACGTTGGTCGCGAACGGGTTTAAGTCGATTCCAAACGGCTACACACAATCGTGACACAGTGGGATTCGAACCCACGAGCTCCGGTTCCGAAGATCAGCGCTCTAACCATCCACCCATCGTTCGGAGAACAAACAGAGAAGTTGCGAGTCTAATGGAAAGTAAAGCCATGATGAGATACATAAAGACATAAAGGATCCGATGGCTTGGACACGTCCAAAGACGAAATGAGAAGAATATAATTGAAGAAATAACAAAAAGTAACTTTTAAACAACGGAAGAAGAGGAAGACCAAGAGAGAAAAGGATTAAAGTATAGTTGAAACTCGATTATCCGAACCTTGATTATCCGAATCTTGATTAACCGCAACTCTCCGTTAACCGAAGACGGTTACTTCTTCCTTTTTTTTTCAATTTCTATTATCATCCGAAATATTCTCTTTACAAACATGTATTTTTAAAGTTTTCTTTTTTCCCACATTCCTTTTGTATGCAAGCCGTCCTTTCCAAACAACGAGTGAATAAAAATATTTCGGAATTCTGTTTTTTAGAATTCCTGCTCGCAAGCACAATTCTCGGTATGAGTATACTCTTCCTCACTTTTAAACATCCCTTTCGAAATTTGGAAGGTCATACTACCGAGTCCCAGAACAATGGAATGTTATTGCACCAATGACGATACTACATATTAAACTATGATTATTGATGAATTCTTGATTATCCGAAGTAGGTCCGGTTTCAATTACTTCCGATAATCGATGTATTCCGATGTATTATGACAAATAAATGATTTTTAAAGGAAGTATATTAAATGATGATCCCAACCATTCAAATCTACAAAAATCATTAGAGTTGGGTAGCTACAAAAATTTTAACAACTTGATTTACAATAACGAATTGAAGTCGTCATTCGTTTCATGATCTAGTATTGACTTTAAAGTGTCAACCTCTTCAAAGGAACTCAAAGAATACTGCCGAGTACCAGAACATCGGAAATCGGAGAGACAAGTAGACTCCTCTCGAGCTCCACAAAAACTAATTCCTCCAAACCTACTCTAAAAAAAAGCTCCCTTCTTGGCCCAGCCAATCTTCTTTTATATTGGTCCCGGTTGCCCCTAGCGTGATACTTCCGGAACCTTCCAGAACCAGGGTGACGCAATCTTGCGGTCAGCCTACCCGTCTGGATGAGCTGATCCGTTTCTAGATGTGGCCGAAAGGTTATCTTTAAGTCAACCGACCAAAGCAACTTAAATTCATTAGTGTCACCGGTAACTGGGCCCATATGTAGATTCCACCGTCACTCGGTTTGTAATTATTATCCGAGTCTTTTGACGGCAGTAGACATCATAAAGGAGTAGACACTTTAGCTCCGGCGTACTGACAGTTCTTAATTTACCTTCGGTTAAGCGACTGCCTCGGCTTTGTGTCGGGGAAGTTAGTACACAAACGGCTTTGTCCGGTCCACGTGTGTTTACTTACCGCTAACCATAATTGTCCGCTGCCAAAAGTCACCTTCCGTTCTTCTTTCGCTCAGGTCATGTAATGGATCGTTACAATACATATCTTCCGGACAAATATTTAAGTTGTGAAGAAGCAGAAAAGTACATTTGATAGTGTAAGCCTAGTTTAGTTTAGTCAAAATCTAATCTTTAAAAAATCCCTTTATTATAAAATATCATTGTTATTTAAGTTTTAAACCAATATGTGAGTTACGAACAGTTATTTGGAACTACACCTTACAAGAGCAGCATCCTTATTTGAGGGGATCAAGGTGTGAACGTACCCCCTTTTTTTCCCAGAACAAAGTCACAGAATGATATAACTTCAAACTTAATTGGGACTTAAGATTTCATTTTTTATACCGGACCTGAACTCAACGCAAGTGTTTTCCAAGTTGAACATGGATAGTTTTTTTATAGAGTGTGAGCTGTAACATTGAAAACATTTTTTAAGCATTCAGCTGGAAACATACCGTAAATATATATATATATATATATATATATATATATATATATATATATATATATATATATAACCTCCTTTCTCCGATTCTAATTCCTTAAAATCTTTTTCCCAGCCTCTAAATATCTAAATCAAAGGAGTGTCCTCGACTTAAAACCCTAGCGATACATTTCCCAAAGCTTATAGATGTAAATTTTCTGTCTATTCAACACGTTTTCGAGCTGTCGCCGGCAAGTGGTTTCGGGTTTTTCTGATCTTAACACTTAAATTCGCAGAGTAAATTTCTTGTTCCTTGGAAAAATTCTTTCTGCCTTGGGGGCTGCTCTATTCGAGCAGAGTGATTTGAGTGTCTTTCTTTTGTCTGTTGTTGACTTGTAAAGATGTCCGTTTTAACAGCTGTAAAATAAAGTTTTAACTAGACTTGTACCGGTTTCTTTCAATGGTCCGACTGCATCGTTATTACTGTTAGCTGTTTAGGTTTCCTTCTTGGCCATTAGCCCGGGCAAGTAAAAATAGTAGGGTCTATAATTTCCAGCAGTTTTATAATTATTGGTTTACATATGTATATATTAAAATCAGATAACACAGATGTTCTTCTTGCACAATAATTAAATTGCTTTTTTTATACTTTTTTTCTGGGTGCCAGAATCTTGAAACAGACATGTGTGAGATCTGTGTATCTGACTCACGATTTTTTCCCCTCAACTTTCTGCTTTATTTTTATGCTAAAAATTCTTTGACTTTACAGTTTTCGGGCTGATTCAAAGCGACAGTTCACATTTTGCACCTGACGACAGCTGTAAATTACAGAAGACATAAAACTTTCAGAAATAAAAGCCTAGGCCCTTACTCTGGACGTTGTGAATCGGCGAACGTTCGTTTTGAAGTCATTTTGACGTCAGCATGATGGTTTTCTCACAGAATGACCGCAAGCGGACGTTAAAGTGACGTTACAACGAACGTTCGAACCGATTCGCAACGTCCAGAATAAACCCCTAAGTAGATCTACAAAAAAATTAAAATTTTATAAATTCAATTTATTTTTAACAATTCTTTAATTCTTTATCTTTCGTAGTAAACAGGATTCGTACAATATTAGTTCTAAGAATGGATAAATGGAAGATTTAATAGATTAAGGGCCAGTCTCACCAATGTCGTTTAGCGGCTTAAAGAGATTAATCTCTGTTTAAACGAAAAATTGCTTCCCACCATTGGTTGGCGTTGTGGGTTAATCGCGGTTAGTCCTTAAACGACTTTTGTGAGACCGGCCTAAAAGCCAATATATTCGGTTTTGAACTATCTGACGATTAAGGCCAGCATAGGCCAGCATAAAATTATAGAACGATTAATTACCATACAATTGCTGGACTTTAATTCCTGGTTATGTCTAATTGGCCCTACTGAATCTAAAATAACGTTTTTTGGTTTGGTTTGGTTTGGTTTTGGAGTGCTACGGTGTACTTTTTGCAACACGAGGGCTAATGAGGCCGCGACCTATTGCTTACAGCTGATTCTGAACGGCTACTAACATCCATGCTGTAGTGGGATTCGAACCCACGAACTCCGGTTTCGAAGGTCAGCACCCTAACCATTCGGCCATCGTTCGGCAACGTCTTTTTGGTATAGACTTCTTAATCATGTGGTAATATCTACATGAATTATTTTCCCCTAACCAGCAGTTAATTATAATCCCCATTTTCGAAACCAGACCATAGAATCAACACACAGCGATAAGTTCATTCATTAGAGCAATTTGTCGGAACTTCATGAACTACTATAATGCCCTTCCCATTCATTTTCAGGTTTACAACGGCCAGTAAACAAACAATAAACTGCCTTTCCGTTTGAAACTAAAGCCAGAATTGTCATAAATTGAGATTTGCCTTACTGCGTGAAATCGCCTTATTGTGTATACAGCAACAGAATTTATGAGTTTGAAGAACATAAGTGATCGCCAGGTTAGTCTTTTCCTTTACGCCGTTTTCTTATGCAAAACCACAAAAGTGCAATTTTGGATAAGACACTCTGCTATTCAATTTTCAATCTGAAAAACAATTTACTTTCCGATGGCTATCAGTTTGGAAGCACTATATTTTTTTTATTTGAAACAAAAACTCGTGATTTCTCTAAACTTGCTTTACAATATGACCTTATTTTTTTTTAGGATTATTTTACTTTTCCTATTTTAGCTATTTAAAATATATAAAAAAAATATCTGTAACATCCTTGGCCTCAAACGAATCTTCCAGATTGCACACATTATCTCAAAAATCCTTTTTGAAAAAAAAAGGGGGTGGGTATCTCTAATTTTCGCAATTTCTAGTGAACGTGAGCACACTTTGAAATTTCACGAGATAAAATTCGTAGTTAAAATAGAAACCCTATCCTCAGAGTAATCTGCGATCATTTTGCTATGGAACCGGTTTCTGCGAAATAACCAGGTTTTTCCCCAGTTTATTGATTGTTGAAACATAGATTGCTACACGGTCAACGAAATCTGTTTTTTGGTACAGCCGCACTTAAATTTTTTTTTACATATCCACTTGAATTTTATATCCAATTAATTCTTGTCACTGAGACGATTAATGAGTAATATGTATGGTACACTGTGCTGAAAACTGGTTACTAATGAGAAAGAACATAATATAGGCAATACAAGCAGTAGTGGAGTCATAAAATATCTTTTTTTTACTGGGACGTAAAGTATCCGAAATGATGTTTTTTGTCCAAAAATGTGAAATGATCATTTGTTCTGAAAAAAATCAAGTTAATAATTCACTTCATTAAAAAGGCATTTTTGAATAAAATGGTTATTTTACTGCATTGAAAACTGTTTTGTTTTGTCATAAATCTTCACTTTAATCCTTAAAATATATTGGGTATGGTATATGTATGGTACACTGTGCTGAAAACTGGTTACTGATGAGAAAGAACATAATATAGGCAATACAAGCAGTAGTAGTGTCATAAAATATCTTTTTTTTTACTGGAACGTAAAGCATCCGAAATGATGTTTTTTGTCCAAAAATGTGAAATGATCATTTGTTCTGAAAAAAATCAAGTTAATAATTCACTTCATTAAAAAGACATTTTTGAATAAAATGGTTATTTTACTGCATTGAAAACTGTTTTGTTTTGTCATAAATCTTCACTTTAATTCTTAAAATATATTTTTAATTGGACAATTTTAAAAGATTAATTTGAACAAATTAAATAATTTGTTCTCTTTTTTAAAATTTAGTTGCTCAAAAACAGGAAAACATTTACGCTCTATTTTATAGTAAAATTTGTTTAAAGAAATCTTTGAATACAAAGCATCTAAAACTAGAACAATTTACCCCTACGATATCGTGATTTAATCTAATAATACCGGTACCAAACCATCTTAAACGTTACCACTTATATGGTATCACATTAATAAATGGGCAAGAAATTCCGCGGCTTTGCTTTGACGAATGCTTAACAGGCAAGTGTCTCAACGTTATTTAAATAGTAATAATAATAATTTAAAAATAAAATTTAAAAATTTATGCTGGTAATATATCATTATTTGCATTCATGGGTGATTATAACAATTTTTCGCAAATAATTTAAAATTAAATAATTTGTTCTCTTTTTTAAAATTTAGTTGATCAAAAATCTGCAGAATTTTACGCTCTATTTTGAGCCTTAAAAGGACCTTTAAATGTAAAGCACATAAAAGTAGAACAATTTACCCTTTGGTTATCATGATGGACTCTTATAATATCGGTACCAAACCATCTTAAACATGGCCACCTATATAGTGCTCCCATTAATAAATGGCCAACAAATTCCGCGGCGTTGCTTGGACGAATGCTTAACAAGAAATGCATCCGCGTTATTTAAATAATAATAATAATTTAAAAATTTATGTTGGTAATACATGATTATTTACGGTTATAGGTAATTATAACAATTTTTGCAAATAATTTAAAGTTTAATAATTTGTTCTCTTTTTTAAAATTTCGTTGCCTAAAAATCTGATAAATTTTATGCTCTATTTTAAGATTTAAAGAACATTTTGAATGCAAAGTTCCTAAAAATAGAACAATTTACCAGTAGGTTATCATGATGGAATCTAATAATACCTGTAGCAAACCGTCTTGAACATCAACAACAAATAGTACTTGAAGACTTTTAGCCTGCAATGGAAGTTGATCAGGTTGGAAATTAAGTCGTATGATTCGTCCTTGTCACAGAGGTAAATTCATTTATCATTTCCGTCAAGAATAATGATCATTTATTACTTGTGTAAATTCGTATGATGTTTCTTATTCATTAGATGTTGATTGCTTGTTGATTGAAAGAGATTAGCAAAATGGGTTGTATTTATGCAATTAAAAGCGTTTTGAGATACTGTTAAAGAATTCTATACCTCATGTGATATGAGCCCAACCCTAAAGTGACCCATATCCTATCAGTTATGCTGTGCAGTTTTCTTATTTGACTTTATAACTTGGCAGCAAACTGTGTAAATTGTAGAGTTTGCACCCACTTCTCGTCAGACTGAGAAAATGACGCTCTTCTTGAAAGATAACTGTGCAGATAACTGAATAAACATGCAGTTTATTCAGTTTACTATCAACATCAGACGTGGACTGTGCGTTGAAAAATGCTCTTCTTGTTTTTATTGAAAAAATACTATTCATTTCCAAAGCTTTGGGATTGGATGGGATGAATAAGCAAAATACTTCTTATTCAAATCAGAAAAAAAAATTTTGCATACGAAAATCGAAATGATAAACTGGAGAATATTGAGTCTGATGTGACACTTGAGAGTTGTGAAAAAAATTAACTAGAAATCCGCTTTCAGCAAAAATTTAAAGATTTCTGAAATGTCTGAAGCTTCTAGTAAGGATGTGTATATATCCTAACTAGAGGGTATGTACCCTTTGGTACATCGAGAATAATGTTTTCGAACTAATATTTGCTTTTGTCAGAAAATGAAACTGACAATTGATGAAACCATTTGGTCTCTAAATATTCTCAGTTCAGCTCACAATTTGGGTTTACTCAGTCCAACTGCGCAGTTAGATTGTGCAGTTTAACTGATAGTATATGGGACACTTTACTGGTTCACTGTAAACCCACCCCCTGAGGAATCGTAAGACAGTTAAATCACTGTTATCTATTGTGAAACACAAGCATTTTTTCTTGATTTATTAACTCTGATTCTAATTAAAAATGACTTTACAATGAATCTTTGTTTAGATTTTGTTAGACACATTTTATTTCGTATTTAAAATTTCTTTATTGTAATTCTTCTGTCCATGGCTTGCCATTTAGATATCCTTTGTTCACATTTTGTACAAGCATGGGGGATGTTACCAGCCCAAGTTCCCGCCCAGAAATGTCTTTTTAGCGTGGCTACCTAAACAAATTCCTATTGTCTACTATCGCGTCAGCTTCTTTACTCTGTATAGTTCCGCTCGTGTGTGTGTCTTTCTCCTATTACGTTATCGTTAAAGAGTTCCAACTATTTTTAATTATAATTCTCTTATTCTTAACCCCATTTTTAAACCTGACAGATATAAATATATATATATCCAAAAAACTCTGCACAATATTGTGTAATATGTTTCAGGGAATATATAAAAAACATAAACATAAACATGACATAAAAAATTGATGGTAACATAATAAAATTAAGAAAGTAGATAGAAATTTTAAAAATTAAAAAAATTTCATTTAAAAATTAAATTTTTGTTGACTATGAAGTTTTTAATATTAATGTACATTTGCTTAGTGGAATTTTACATCAGTTTAAAAAATCATTACATTAGACTTCAGAACTTCGGGGGGAGAATACAGGGACTTGAGTCCATCCTAAGCCAACGAGACTTCAGTTTACGTTCCTAAGATTTTCGCTCCACAAATGTAAATAATGGTCAACGATTAATAAAATTTTTGTTTCATACGCACTTATTACAGACATAAGAATTTTCAAAATTAACGAAATAGAAAATTTTGATTTGAATTTCAAAACGAAATAAAAGTTATTAATAATTTGCCTTTATGTCACATAATTTGTACGTTTTTTCAACATAAAATCAACAACAGCTAACTAAAATTTTACTTAATTTTGAAGTAAACAGTAAACTTAGATAATGTGTAATGTTATATTACGCCTCAGTAGCTCAGTCGACAACGATCTTCTAATCTTAGGATTCATGAATGGCCACTGTGACACGTAAATAGTTTCGAGGTCTCTATGTCCTCCAAGATCCCAAAAGATACCTCTGGAGGTGCAGGTCAAGCTTGGAAGTCTTCTTTATTGGAGCTTCTAAATTACGAGGACCTTCTTGATGATTTATGTTGGCATTGTTGGCATTTCATTGTTGACTGCTATATATGGTATTCCCATAATAAAACTAGCCAACAAATATCTGTAGCTTAGTAGTAGCAAATACTGTAAGAAAGAAGTGTGCTCACATTACAAAATACAATAATAATTTTAAGATAGCTAGATAATTAATTGTATTTTATATTTAAACACTTGTGTCTAAAGTTCCTAACATTAACCCCCTTAACGAGGTTTTTTCTGAAAAACTGGTAAAAAATGATATTTTTTCTTTACACAAAAGGAATATATAGGTATGGTATGTTATTATTTTTTTGCAGTTTCAGCTGCGGAGTGTTACTAGAGAGTGGGAGTAAAAGTTATAAAAAATTGTTATACAAAGTGCAAAGGATTTGATAACATGTTTATTTTTAATTACATCCTTGTCACACGCGGACAAATGCGTTAAGGAGTTAAAAGAATGTAGCCCCACATTATGACCAATTGTTCCCCACTTCCTGATAGGGACCTTGGACGATGGTTTACGGGTTGCATCTACACATTGAGCCACTAAATGAGCCGAGCGCTTGGATTCGTCCATAGGGTCTACTGCGCACTTTAGTTGGGCACCTGGCTGCCTTTGATCTCTAGAGAAAACCGCTTTCGAAGCCATCCTCCGCCAGTGCCATTTTTACTTCTTCCATCGTCGACCTCGATAAGCCAGGCCCCCTCCAGACAGTGGTAATGACTTGAAGTGGACCATAGTATGGAAGGTCCTTAGCAAGTTTTGTACACAGTGGTGAAACCGACAGCTACTGGTCATCCGCGTGTATTTATGCTAGCACCCCTGATGGAAACAAAAACGTCTGCTTTTTTTTGTTTTTGTTTTTTGTTTTTTTTTTACATTTTAATGGGATTAATTCACGCTTTAACAATTTATGTGTATAAAATTCAATAACTCTACGCTTAATAATTTATTAGAACGCTTCGTAACGTCTAAAATTCCCATAAAAATTTTTATCAGCAAGTACGCTCTGAAAAAGCAACATATACAGTTTACGATTGCTGTTACAACAAACAAGTGCTCAAAGGGTTTTTTTTTTTTTTTTTTTTTTTTTTTGTGCGAAATAATTTCAATTGATTTTTTTAGTGCAGGTAGACTTGGTTCATTAATCGGTTGAAAACATTTTGTTATCGCATGAGAAATCCGTGCATTCTTCATCGGGTAAAGTAATCATAAGCTGAAATAGTTGCTTTTTTCAACGGGTAAAGTAATAAGGACTCTTACCAAACACACGGATTCCATTCCTTGTAATTAAATTATAATTTAATCTGGATTACTTGATCTCGTTTTTTTTGTATGCTCCGTGGTTTTTTTCGTCAGTATGTAAATAATTTTTACGAAATCAAGAAGTATAAAAGGAGGCACTTTACGTGCAACTTTTGCCTGTTGTTTTCGCTTTTGTTATTGCCTGGTGATGCCTGTTGCTCGTCGTGTTTTTGCTCTAATGTAGTTTTTTTTTTCACCATCAGTAAATTGCATAATGCCACACTTACCAGAATGTTAAATTTGAAGCTTTAGTTTAGTATTATTGTACCAAAGTACTTTCCCACGGTGGTCTGCACGTGCATGCGCAGCCGTGGGAGAGATTTCCTAGAGGAATTTAGGACTGCAGTTGTGCACGTCTAGTTTAGGGACCCCAGCAGAGAAGGTATAGATCACGAAATGGCAGCGTAACGGTCAAGCTCGCACAGAGATGTAACCGTGAGTTATGGGAGCAGGGGCTAAAAAGTAATGTCACAAAAGGGGCTACTTTAATGAGCCCACCTGCACTCCCGAAGGGGATGCAGATGTGGGAAAATTTCCCGAAAACAAGCGATTGGAAAGGAAGAAAAAGGTTCGTTAAAACCGAGGTGAGGAGTTTGGAAACGAAGTTAAGGAGAAGAGTTGAAGTCGGGATTCGAGAGAAGTGGGGCAAGAATCCACCAGCACCGACTCGTCCGGACACCTGGACCGACTCACCGCATGAGGAAAGCCTCTACCTGACCCTCCGCACCAACTGAAGATCGACGCATCGCATGAGAAAAGCCCCTGCCTGCTCTCCTGTGCCTTTAAAGGAGGTAATTTATAAAATAATATTACAGTCACTTAACTTAGGCCTTTGTTAATAATTTAAACTTGTTACTAAATAATAACGCCTTATAAAGAGAATTGTAATAATTATAGTGTAAATATAAGACATAAATAATTGATGATTATGATATACTAGCATATAGCCCGTCATATGACGAGATCAGTAAAATTTTTAATTTTCTAAAATTGTAAAGTACCCTACGAAGCAGGTAAAAAAATGGTTTGTTTTTTGGATGAGAATTATCTTGCAACAAAAAATAATCGGTGATTCAGTTTAAAATTATCACATATGTACCTAATCTATTATTTAAGCAAAATATAAAAGAAAATTATTGACGTCATATCTAAGTTCAGCGATTAAACGTAGGAAAATAAGGCATAATTTAAATAATTTAAAATAAGAAATGATTCAATGAGATGGTTAAAGTAATGACGTCATAATGCTAGAAAAGTGTTATTTTTACTTATTTATTATGGCATAAATTGATAAATTGAATCGCCTCCTCTTAACCGGGGAAAATAGGAGTTGAAATAATGGCTTTAAAATATCGACAAGAGGGGAAGGGGTCGATTTCGAACGTTATAAAGAAGGTAGTATTTTTCGCTGTGATATGAAGCATATTTATACCAATTTATTTTAGGATCGGATCTATAGTTTAGGAGAAGATAAACATTACTCTCTTTGAATTTTGCTAACTATGGATGCCTCTATCCATTCCAGGTCCAACCGCTTCATAAAATCGACGACAGACGTACAAATAACTTAGGCTATTATTATATAGGGGATGATAACCAAGGATCTATTTGTAAATAAATGTAAAGAATAAATGTCTGAATCTCAATATAAAGTATTATATTCTTTCTGTGTTCCCCCTTGTAACCGAACACTGGTGTAAAGGTTGTAAGTACATTACAACAATTATCTTCGAACTGTTTTGAATGTTTTGTTTAACTTTTATTTACGTTGTTTTTGAGAAAGAAAAAATAAACTTTGATGTTTTTGAACTTGCTGATCATTCCTTTCAAACACTTACGAATGTTGGTTTAAGTTTAATCTCTACTAATCTAGTCCACGTGTGACAGGTCTTAATGTGTCAGTTCCACAAAATGTATTCATAAAATGTCAGTAGCAAGTTACCCGAGAAAACAGGTTTTTATGACAGGAAATAACCTCGTCTGCAGTAACTACATGCATTTGTCAATATTGAAATACAGAGAGGGCAGACGATAATGAATGAATTAGAAGGAAACTTGGGTCATAGACTTTCTCTCAAATCTAAGCATGAAGAATTTTTGCTCTGCTTTGGAAGGTCAAGGCTGAATCTTGGAGGAAATCCAAGAAGGTCATGAAGTCCATCATTCCCCGCCCCTGACGTTTTTTTTCCCCTCGGTGAAAAAAAAGGGAAAAATTGTCATTAGTATCAAAAGAATAAATAAAAAAATAAGTTGTGCGGGTAAAAAAAATGAGAAAGATGCTGTGCCAAGAAAATTAATGGGAAATCTGTGAAGAACTTAGTTCTTCACTTTCTGTGTACTTTACACGAGTTGGAATTACCAGATTTATCTGAGCTTTAAAAATATTTTTTTATAAAAGAGAAAAAAACCTTTTTTTTTAGTGTTTAACTTAACGGTGTAATATTAAGTAAGGAAAGTTTAGTATTGTTGGTAGTTAAGACTGATACGATTATTGACATTCCCAGATAGTTATGTCATTACATACAATGTGAAAAATATAGGGATAACTAGATGTTATCAATCATATTTCAACCATTCATAGGATAGATAATTATTCGCAACTAAATTTTAAAAAAGAAATCAAATTATTAAACTTTAAATTATTTGCGAAAAATTGTTATATTCAGCTATGACCGCAAATAATGATATATTACCAACATAAATTTTTACATTTTATTTTGAAATTACAGTGGAATCCGCTTAATGTGAACAGTTTGGGACACCGTGATTTTGATAACAATAACCGATTGATAACAATACACGATATGCAAAATTAGGTAAATTTATCCCCCCACTTTAATTCACACGTACTACATTTGAAAACAAAATGAAAAAACTCACCTTATATTATCCTGCATTTATGTATGCTATCCTTTAAAACATAAGAATTGTATGGCCGCCCTTACAAATGTTTTGTTTAGCTGATGTTCATACCTTATGCATGTTGAATTGCTTGTTGGTTTGACACAAGCTAGTCTTTCAAGGATTGGATCTTTCTTTTTAGGATTTTATATATATATATAGATATTTTATATATATATATATATACATATATATATATATATATATATAATATATATATATTATATATATATATATATTTGTATATATATATACATATATAATAATATATAGATATAATTCTATATATATGTTGTATGTTGTAATATATATATATATATATTTTTAATGTATATATAGATTTTTGTATATATATGTATATATATGAATATATATTGTATTTTTTTATATAGTATATAATATATGTATATTATATATATATGTATTATATATATATGTATATATATATAATATATAGATATATATATTATGTGTATATATATGTTATATATAATGTAATATGTGTTTATATATGTATATATATGATTATATATATGTATGTATATATGTATATATATATATATATATATATATGTATATATATGATGTATAATATATATGTATTATATATAAATATGTATATATATATAATATATATATATGTATATATATATATATATATGTATATATATGTATGTATATATAAGATATGTATATATATATATATATTTGTATTATATATGTATATATATATATATGTATAATATATATATGTATATATATATATATATATGTATTATATATATATATTTGTATATATATATATGTATGTGTATATGTATATATATATGTATATATATATGTGTATATATATATAATATATATGTATATATGTATATGTATAATATATATTATATGTATATATATATTGTATATTATATATATGTATATATATATATGTTGTATATATATATATTGTATATATATATATATATATATTTATATATGTATATATATATATTATGTATATATATATATGTATTTATATATATATATGTATATATATATTATATATGTATATATATATTTTATATATATATGTATGTGTATATATATATGTATGATATATATATGTGTATATTATATGTATGTGTTTATATATGTATATATATATATGTATATGTGTATATATGTATATATGTATATATATATGTGTAATATATATATATATGTATATATATGTATATGTATGTATATGTATGTATATGTACATGTGTATTACGTATGTATATGTAAATGTATGCATGCATATATATGCATATGTATACCTCTGTATATGTATGTATATATGTATATGTTTGTATTATATGTATGTATATATGTATATGTTTGTATTATATGTATGTATGTATGTATATATGTATTTGTATGTATGTATATATATGTATGTAAGTAAGTATATATATATATGTAGTGTTTGTATATATATGTATGTATGTACTATATATGTATGTATATTGTATGTTTATATATATGTATATATATATATATGTATATATAATGTATATATATATATTATATATATATATGTATATGTATATATGTATATATTATGTATATGTATCTATATGTATGTATATACACACATGTATATATATATGTACAGTATTATATATATATTGTATATACACACATATATATGCATGTCACACACATGTATATAACACAGAGTACACAGATATGTATATATATACACACATACACATATATGTATCATATAACATACATAAGTTATGTACACACACACATGTATATTACACACATAACACAGAAATGTTTATATATAATATGTATACTATATATATGTACATATACAGTATATGTATATATAGACAACATATTATATATCACACATATATGTATATATATATGTATATATATATATGTATATATATATGTATATTTATATGTATATAGATATGTATGTATATATATATGTATACACATATATATGTATATATATATATGTATATATATATGTATATATATATATATATGTATATATATATGTGTATATATGTATATATATATGTATGTATATATATATGTATATATACATATTTATGTATATATATATATATGTAATACACAGTATGTACAATATGTATGCACATATTATATATATATATATATATACATACACAACATATGTATATACACATGTATGTATCTATATAAGATACACACATATATGTTCATTATATATATATAATATGTATTATTACACATTGTATATATTATATGTATGTATATATATATATATGTACACATACACATGACACACATATACAGCACACACACACACACAGATATATATATATGTATCATACATATATATGTACATATACACATGTATATATACACACATATACACATGTACAACATTTAGCACACACACACACACACACATATATATATCACATACAACACATATATATACAGTATACACAGTCACATACATATGTATATATATACACACACACACACACACACACACACACACACACACACACACACACACATACACACACACACATATATATCAATGTATACACATATTATCAACACACATACACACATATATATGTATATATATCACACACACACATACATATACACAATAACATATACACACACACACACACATACACATTATGTATACACACAGTATATATATATACACACACACATATGTATACCACACACACACACACACACACACACATACATACACATATATATAACACACACAGTATATATACACATGTATATATAACACATGTATATATATACACATTACACACATATATGACACACACACTGTATATATATATTTGTACACACACATGTATATGTATACATTATACATGTACACACACACATACACATGTTACAGACAGACACACACACACAGTACACACACACACTATATATATGTATACACACACACACACAGTACAACACACATATACAATACACAGTATATGTATATACACACATACACACACACACTACACAAGACACACACACACACATATATATACATATGTACACACCACACAACACACATATATACACACACATATGTATACACAGATAGACACACACATGTTATATTATGATAGCATACACACACACACACACACACACAATATATATATATGTATTTATAACATAATGGCACAATATAGACAATACACACATGTATACACACACACACACACACACAGTCATACACACACACAACACACACATATATGTATACACACACACACATTATAGCACATATATAATACAATATATATATTGTACAACACACAGTACACATGTACACTTATATCATATACACACTCACACACACTATATATATGTTACACACACATATAACACAATATATACATATAATATACACAACACATAAATGACACACACATATCATATGTATACATACACACACAACACAGACACACACTATTTATATATGTATATACACACATAGTACAGATATATAACATTTATATGCACACATATATGTATAACACATACCACACAACATACATTATCACACAATATATATACAATATACAACACATAACTATCGTATATATATACGACACACATATGTATATACACTATATTATATGTATATATTCATATACACACACACAACATATAACACAATATTACACACATAGTACACACAATAATATACACACACTAGTATATATATATGTATATATATGACATACATATATATGTACACATACACAGTATAACACACACAATATGTATACACATACACATATATATGACACACAATTTAGTTACACACACATATATATGTATATATATATACACACAAACACATACATATACACATATATATATATATACACACATTATTAATTAAAAGTAACACATGTTAACATCGAATAAACATAAATATGCAGAATATAAATATATATATGTATATGTATGTATGTATGTATGTATATAAATATATGTATATATATGTATGTATATATATATATATATATATGTATATATATGTATGTATATATATAGATATATGTATATATATGTATTTATATATATATGTATATATATATGTATATATGTATGTATATATATGTATGTATGTATGTGTATATATATATATGTATATGTACATATATATATGTATATATACATATATATATATATACATATATATATGTATATATACATATATATATATATACATATATATATGTTGTGGCTTAGCGTTTCGGCCCATTTCTCTCTTGATGGTATTTGGGCACTCTGCATCCCCTAATGAGTTGCAGACACATTCTGGACCTGAGTTTAATTAAAAGTAACATTTTCAAAGTTAACATCGAATAAACATAAATATGCAGATTTAGTGGGAAAAAATCCAGCCTCACAAATGAGGTAAAGATCTTACTCTATGCCCGTTGTTGCCGGCGTCGACGAGGCGAGAACAAATCTGGTCTTCCCGCTCCAGACGTAAAGAAGCATGGATGTTTTCTTCTCATTCGGATATTTTTTCTTCACTTGAAAATGTCAGAACTCAATCAGCATGCAATTATGTTGGCGCTTGACAGTCACAGGTGAAGAGGTGTGTCTTTACCCTTTTGCTTAACAAATCGAGAGCGACATTAGTCCCTAGGGACTGACAGTGAACTTTCCGTTCATGTGGAGTTTACCCCTGAGAATTGACATACGACTTCCAACGGAAAGTCGTACTGTCAGTCTCCGGGAACTGAATCCGCTCAAATGAAAAATCCATTATCAGTCCCTTGGGACAGACGTTAAGCGGCAATTCTTCCTCCACAACGAAGCAACAAAACACACGGCGTTCCCTCCAAAGATTATTTGAAATGCCTTATGAATTTTCAAAGTAAGAAGATTATCAAGGCAAGATGGTCTTTAAGAATACGATGGACATTATAAAGTGTTTTCCAAAATTATCAGGCCGAACGATGGCCGAATGGTTAGGGTGCTGGCCTTCGGAACCGGAGTCCCACTATGGCATGGATGTTCGTAGCCGTTCGGAATCGGCTTTAAGCAGTAGGTCCCGGTCTCATTAGCCCTCGTGTTGCAAAAAGTAGACTGTAGCGCTCCAAACCAAACCAAAATTATCAACCTTCAGTTATAAAATTTATGTATACATAAAGGAATCAATTTTTAAAAAGTTAATCAGATATTTTTAGAATTTTTTTTGAAATGTTTTATTTATTTTTAAAACTTTTCTTTCTTATTAATTTTCCTTCTTTTAATATTGTTATTACTGAAAAATATATTTTGAACAATTTTAGGTAATATTTTGTCAAGAGATTAAACAGAAAATTTATACGATGTATTATTATCATCTGTACTTTGAAATTTTGTAAAAAAAATTTGTATTTTTTTTAATTTAAATTCAGTATTGATAATCTAAATGAAGTCGAAATTTAAAACGAATTCACATGTTTTTTAATGTCTGTTACAAGTGATTGATAAACATTTAATAGGAGGAGTATAAGAAAATTTAAACTGTAAGAATCCTTTTAAAAATTCACAAAAAATTAAATTTTGAAAATATCTGAAATTTTTTTAAACATTTTAGTGGGTAAAATTATTAAACTTACTTACATCTTAATAATTTCCGTGTACAACGTTTCATAACTCTAAGTTTCATAATTTATTAAAACGCTTTGTAACGTTTACAATCTCTTTAAAAACCTAATCACCAACCTGTATGCGTTGAAAAAGCAACGGATTAATTTAAGATTCGTTTTCTAGGTAAAAAATGCGTGGATTTTTCATGTGATAGCGAAAATTTTTCAATTGATTTATTGTTGTTCAAGTTAACTTGTGACAAGCCCCTGAAAATTGGTTTAAAGATTTTCGCTGTCACACAAGAAATCCTCGCATTTTTCATCGGAAGAAGGAATCGTAAACTAAAACCGTTGATTTTTCAATGTGTAACCTTAAAACTAATTTTCACTAATAGAAATTTAATCTGAATTTATGGCAAGTTAAAAACAAATTAAAGTTACGATTTTTTTTATAAAAAATGCTAGTTTTTACATATGTGGTTCTCAACGGGGGTGGTACCGCACCCCGGACGCGGTGGGACGATGCTGGAGGGCAGTGAACTTTTTTCGGACGGTAGGGCGTTGATGTGAGCAGGTTTCGCTTTCAAACTTAATTTTAAAAATACTAAATAAATTTATTACATTAATCATCTAATTTAGACAATTTTTACCAGTAATAAAACAAACTTTCGTGATGGTTCTAGAACCAGTAATTTTTATTCACTATGTTCTACGTGAAATTGGGCTGACATTCACGAAAATATATTTAATAAACAGCATTCGTTAGGTTTGGTTTTAATCGCTACGGTCTACTCTTTTTCAAACTACGACCCCGGAACGGCTTCTACTTAACCCACGAGAACCGATTTATATACTAATTTTAAAAATACTAAATAAATTTATTATTAATATCTATGTATATGTATATATAATATATATATATATATATGTATGTATATATATATATATGTATATATATATGTATATATG